>CM056509.1:19852914-20402914 GCA_029783415.1 Anisodus acutangulus
TGGGATAGTATAAAAGGCAGAATAGAACAAATGGTAGGATAAAATAATTCCATGACTAATTAATACTCATTACCAAACGCAGGATAAAATAATCCCGCATCTTATCCCTGAATTATTATCCTTATCCCATCAACCAAAATTCATTCGATGATCTGTTTCATTTAAGTTCATAGCAATTAGTGAATACATTGTATTGAGGAATAAGATAACAATATGATCTGATTTGTTTTGATATGATTAATATTCTTTAATAATTTTCGCTCATCGCGCGTATACTAATACTAATATATCAATTAACAAGAGAAAAGATAAGGAGCTCATTTAATTTGCAACATTTAAGTATGGGCCATATATATATATAGTATTCAATATGTCTCAATTTATATGATACATTTTGGATTTTGAGAGTCAAATAATTTAATTTTGACTGTGAATTCAAGTATGAGATCTTTAAGATTTTTGAAATAAAATTTACATATTTAGAAACTACGTAATAAGAACTATAAGTCACAATAATTAATAATTCAAAATATTTTAAAGATATAGGTAAAATTTTGGTCAAATAAAGACTTATTTAAATTTCAAAATTAAAAAGATGCCAATTTACGGAGGGAATATAAAATATAAAATTATTTAAAGGGCATACAGAAAATCTGCCAACATTGAACAGAAAACTTCATCACATGTGCCTTGCTTATATATCCTTAATTGGATGACTTGAACAAACAACCAAAAGCTAAACGAACCAGACGTGAGTAAAAGAAAAGAAGATACCAAAACCAGGAAAAGTCCGATAGCAAAGTAAGATTTTCTGGTACCGCCTTGCATATACTGCTAAACGGTTTCACAAGATAGTGTTACAACATGTAAAGTAATTTGGCCATCTTTTATATTAATCCAAAGTAGAAGATGATGAAGAGGTAAAATTAAAGTAAGGAAGGAAAGATCATGAAATCCACGTCCATTGACGTTAAAATTAAAATGAAGGGGTCCTCGATGATGTGTTTCGTTGTTCTTCTTCATCTTGTTTACTGCTCATCAGTACATGGCGCACCTACAGCTCTATGGGTATTTGGTGACTCCCTGGTTGATAATGGGAATAACAATTTCATCAATTCTATTGCCAAATCAAACTACTTCCCTTATGGCATTGATTTTAACAACAGACGACCTACTGGCAGATTTTCCAATGGCAAAACTTTTGTCGATATTCTTGGTAATTTACTTTTGAATATTCGAACTAACTCATTAAACATCGCTTATCTATGATCATTGTCAAATTGAAACACATAAGGACATTATTGATTGTATTATTAAGATGGTGAATATTTCAGGAGAATGGTTGGGAGTTTCTTCTCCTCCACCGTTTGCAGATCCGAGCACAAGAGGAGGTCGAATCCTCGGGGGAGTAAACTATGCATCTGCTGCTGCTGGCATCCTCGACGAAACTGGACAACACTATGTATCTCTCTCTCTCTCTCTTTATATATATATATATATATATATATATATATATATATATATATATATATATATATATATATATATATATATATATATATTTCTTCAATTTCTCCTTGTGAAACAGTTTTAATGATAGATGTATGCATATATATACAGATGGACAGGTTCACGTTGAGCCAGCAGGTGATAAATTTTGAGAGCACATTAAGTCAGTTAAGGACAATGATGAGTCCCGGTGATTTAAACACATATCTGTCAAAATCAATAGCCGTGATGGTGTTTGGAAGCAATGACTACATAAATAACTATCTCATGCCTTCCCTTTATACATCCAGTATCAACTATAATCCCCAACAGTTTGCCAACCTCCTTCTCAATCACTACGCAAGGCAACTTGTGGTACGCTAGATAGCTGTGACTACTACTTCTTTTCATGATCCCCTTGTTAAAGTTTTGACTACTTGTATGCAGGCATTGTATAGTGTAGGGCTGAGAAAATTCTTGGTAGCAGGAATAGGGCCACTTGGATGCATTCCGAATCAGTTAGCGACGGGACAAGCCCCTCCAGGAAGATGTGTTGATTATGTAAACCAGATACTTGGTAGTTTCAACGAGGGTCTCAGATCACTCGTCACCTTAATGAACAACGGCAGTCACCCTGGAGCCGTTTTTGTTTATGGCAACACCTATGCTGTTATTGGTGATATCTTAAACAACCCTGCCAGATATGGTAATATATACTCCTATATTGGCTAGGATCAAAACTATCATTACATTTCAGGATCTATGCTCTTGGGATTGACTATATATCCGTATGATCCATGTATGGCAGGATTTAACGTATGGGACAGAGCATGTTGTGGAGTGGGGAGAAACCAGGGACAAATAACATGCCTACCCTATCAATTTCCATGCCTAGACAGGAGTAAGTATATATTCTGGGATGCATTTCATCCAACCCAAGCCGTGGATGCCATCTTGGCACAGAGGGCATACTCTGGGCCCCCTTCCGATTGCTACCCCATCAACATTCAGCAAATGGCTGCTATCAGCTTTTGAGCCCAACTTTACATATTACTACATCTTAATTAGTATCTTCTTGTACTCCTCTTTGCATGTGTACTGTTAGTTATATCCCTAATAATGTAAGCCACCAGTTTAAGTAAATGATGGTTTGAGTAAATCACTTGTCGGGTTTCCATATTCGGTAATTTATTTGGGTCATTAAGTTTTTTTTTTGTTTAAAATAGTATTTTTAATGAAATGGGATGATTTCAGCCAATTTCATCGGATTTGGCAAGAATGATACTTTATAAAAGTTAAGTGAGAGTTGAGCAATTTTGTGATTAGAAAAATAAGTTTGATAATTTATTATAATTATACTAAAAGTTGAATCAAATTTTGTGTAATTAACCCTCCTACTAAATGAATGCTCCTCCCTTCCAGTACAGAGTTTCTGACTAGCTAGCTTTATGACCAATCGAAGACATAAGTTTAGTGGGGGAAAAACTAAAACATAAATCCAAATCGAAGACTTAAGTTTAGTGGGGGAAAACTAAAACATATAAGAACATAAACAAAAAAGTGTTGACCTAAATAGATAGGGTTTACGAAAATCAGACAACGAGGACAATAAAAATGTTTAATTTTCTTAAATACAATATGTTAAAACGTACTTATATTACTTATGTTGGTACGAAATGAAAAGCCCAAAAATTTGTGACATCACAACCTTACCATAAGCAAATAATTAGAAAATAACATTTGGTTCCAAGAATTAAAGGGAGAGGAGAAAAGAGAGAAAGAGATAGTCCCATTATTTATACTTGTAAGCTCCCAATAGATATGATTTTTTTTTTTCATATATGATTTGAGTCAATAACAATAAACACTATGCATTCAAGATTATTGGCTTAGTTCGCCCATGAGGAGGAACTGACCCAAAAAAAACTCATTCACTTAAGGATTTATTACTTCCATTCTTTCATTTTATGTGTCTTAATTTAATTGAATTTGAAATTAAAGAAAATAAGAGAAAATTTTAAATCTTGTGACTATAAATTAAATATGTGCATAATATATTTGTAAAAGTATAGCGAAGTAAAGACTATTTGACTATACACATGACAAGCATAGAAAGGACTAAAGCCAACCATCGAGTCAATCAATGCCAGTTAGACCAAAGTTTTATTTGATCATATGAGAATTAGCTCCTAGACTCGCTTCACTCGTACCTAACAACTGAGGACCGGAGCGATTCAATCGGAAAGGTTCAGAATGCCCGGATAAATGACAACGCAAACAACGCCCATATTTAATGATATCCAAAATTTCATTTAATCCCATTTTGATGACCACGATCCTATCCAAGTAATAGTTTAAATGTGGGAGAATCACGAAAATGGTTATAACTAGCTTAGCAAATAAATACCCCGGCTCCCTCATTATGGACATCTGAATACGTTAATCACACTCAATTTAAGCACATTCTCTGTCAATTTACTATCCACACTATTCATCATCAACATCCTTCACAGTCCAGGCCAGGAAACTTAATAAGAGTCCTTGAAGTACAAGAGGAAGGATGAGTTACAATTTTTTTCATTTTCAGTTGGCTTCAAATAAGCAGAGAAAGGAAATTCAAATAAGCGCAGAAACAAAATGCGGAAATAATAAAGTGCCCGAACCTGGGTCTGGACGTCACACGGCACTGCATGTGACCGAGCAAACCACATAGTTGGATGAGTCAACATGGGACATGTACTGATGCGGAATATAATTTAAAGCATGAATAATCTGGATAAAACATTTAAACATCATAATAATACTGAAAATATTATTTTAAAATATAAGTGCGAAAATAGTCTGAAAAAGTGATAATGTTGCCCACAAGGCTAAACATAACTGAATACCCAACATGACATGACTGACTAGTCTATGAAACCTCTGACACGAGTCTGAAATACTGAGCTGCACTGGGACAAGGTCCCAACATACCTGACTCTCTATCATGACATGACAACTAAAAATTAAAGACAACGCCCCGAAGAAAGTGGGGCTCACCAAATAGCTGATACAATGAAGTCCTAACGAGCACATCCGTCAAACTATAAATCAATGTCTGCATCGTGAAATACATGTCCCGGGAAATAGGGACGTAAGTACACTGGAATTGTACTTGCATGTAAAGCAACTGAATGAAAAAATAGTAAGTGGGGTGCTCGGAGAATGGACAACCCAACTCAATAACATTGATACATGAAGTAATTTGAAACTGAAACTGTAACTGTAAGTTGTACTGAACATGGACATGATCATAATCTGGCATGAAAATGATGTACCAAGATTAAATCATATATATATATATATATATATATATATATATATATATATATATATATCTGTGGGAAAGCATTAGTAAAACTGATATGTAACCACCACGTGAGCACGTGGCGTCTGATCTCTACTTGATCAGCTAAGCCATCTCATACCTTACCGGGGTGTGAGACATGAACATGACATGAATTGATCTAATGATCTATTGTGGGTAATATGAAGGAATGGTCCTAACTGGATGGAGTAATCTTTATCCTACGTTGGCATACGTAGTTTCGAGTATTAAACCTTTTCGGTAATCTATGCAACTCACAAAATATGAACATAAATATAAGTGGCATCTGCGCCCATGGTTAAAATACTGAACGTGAATATAAGTGGCATCTGCGCCCATGATTTTCAAAATATGATTCATAATATAGTTTATGAAAGCTCATAAATTTCATAAATATGATTTGAAAATAGTTTTGCATGAAACTCTGAGTAAATATATGTATATAATTCCTGAGAAATGAAAACATGTAAAAATCTCTAGAGTGGAACAATCTGCGTTCCTAGCTAATATCTGAGAGCTCATGGAAAAGATAATCATGAGCATACATGGATTACAGACAGGTTCATGACAATCATAATGATATAGATGAATACAATTAATTAATTGGTAATAAATAAATGACATACAATAATACATGTAGTTAGGGTTATCATTAGCTTAGAATTAAAAAAATCCTAAGCTTGTGGAATTTTGTGTTTCATGGATAAATATGGCGTGGGAAACAACAATGATGTTCTCACACGTGGATAGAAGCTCTAAATACCTTAGTATCTCCAAAACTTAAAGAAAATGACTGAACTTTTGAAGAAGAAACCCAAAGTTTTGAACTTGAAACCTTGAGAGGCGTTTTCACCGATTTTTATAGTTATTGTTCATAGCTCAAACCACACTGCTCTGGACTTTCTTATCAGATCTCCACTATTCACATTTATGACCTATATGTTTTTACCAATTAGTTAAAATTCAGGCTTGATCCAATGATTACATTATCAAAAAATGCCAACGGAAGCTGGCTGGTCGGAGGGAAAATCTACAGCAAAATTACTAGGGTTTTGCGTTTGATGGAGTGTATCTAAATCAATCCTATTTCATGATTATACCAACCATTAAATGTATAAAATATAATAATAACTTCATATAATCCATTAATGAGTGAGGGGATTACCTTTTTTAAAGAAATCCCAAAGCTTCATTCCAAATTCGACCTTGAATGGATTTTTTAAAATCTAGCGATTACAAATAATGATTCGGTATTAATCTAGTGTTAGCTTAATATAATTGACATATGGATTTGAATAAGAACTCGTCTTAGGTGTTTGGTATAAGCTCTGGTCGAAAATCCTCACATAAAATGTTTTAGGGTTGTATTTAGGTTATCATAAAGGCTTGGGCTTTAAAACCTAATCCTACAAGAATTAGGATTTCCATTTTACACATCCTCAGTAAATCGGCTACAAATGTTAGTACAGACCTCCATTTGAATTGGGCCTTATATTTATGGAAAGGTCTTTCAAAGGTATAAAACTTTCATGTAGGATGTTTTTTCTGAATTCCTTATAAATTTATCCGTAAGCTCGATTTAAGTGAGACCTTATGCAAACTCATTTGAGAACCTCCTCTATGAGTAGCTTCCGACTATAATTTTTCCTAAGACCATTCTTATGTCTTGATTAGTTTTCAAAAAACTTTCTACACTTATCATCTTGGTTCCATCATGTTCCTATGATATGGTTTAAATCATAGATCGAAGGTACGAGGTGTTACAATATCTCCCCCTTGGGATCATTCATCCTCGAATGATGGTTCATGGTTAGGAGTATGACTAACTCTGGATTTTCCAAAATTTTGACAGGATTTCCTCTGTAAATAAGACTATCCCAATATTTTTCAAACACCTTCCAGCTAACCAGATCACAACACAACCCTCACAGGGAATCTTAATACACATGACATGACATAACATTGTAATTGAAATATGGACGTGACTAACATGAATACTGAGATGGCATGAATACGTGAATACTATATGTCATGAATATCGGTTTGACATAAAAACATGGATATTAGATTGAATGAACACATAAGTATATACAAGGGATTTAGAAAAAAAACCGTAGGCATAAATGACATGAGTACTGGAACATGAGCATGAACATAACATGGTTACATTGATGCGATGAGCATGAAATGGAACATGAATATTGTACTGACATAAATACATGAACACTGGCTCACATGGATACATGAGTGCTGAACTAACATAAGATATGAATCATGGATATCATAACATAAAATCTGAATGCCAAAAACATAAATGTTACAGCAGGAGATCTGAATGCTGAGCAGAGGTGAGATATGAATACTGAACTCACATGAGGTTTGAATACTTGAGGTATTTACCTTAGACATTTTTTGCTTGTCTATCAATAAGTGAGGATATTTGGACGTCATGTCCTCTTCAACTTCCCATATAGCCTTTTCCATATTCTGGTTCCTTTATAGCACTTTTACTAAAGCGACTTCCTTAGTCCTCAAGTTGCGAACTTAACAATAAATAAATAGTCACTGGAATATTTTGGCAGGACAGGATATATTTAATCTTTTTTTTTATGTAGGAGCAATTAGAGATGGATCCCCATTAATTTCTTTAATATGGTCACATAAAATATTGGTGTACAACAACCAACCCTGGTGGTAACTCTAGCTCATAAGCCACTCGACCAACTCTCTGTAGAATCTTGTATTGTCCAACATATCGGGGTTTGCTTTCCCTTCTTCCTAATCTCATAACGCCCTGCATAGGTGAACCTTTCAAGAACACCCAATAATCAACATGACTAGAGTTATTTTTAAAATCTATATCATATACTACCAACATATCTTAGATCATCTGGTTAGTGTGTTCTGCCTGGCCATCCATTTGAGGATGATAAGTGGTACTGAGATTTACCTTGGTACCCAATCCTTTCTGAAAGGACTTCCAAATTTTTTTTGTGAACTGGATACCTTGATACGAAACAATGGACACTGGAGTCCCATGCAACCTGACGATTTCCTAAATATACAACTTGGCGTAATCTTATGCTGAATCAATTTTTGCTTGCTGCCAATTTGGATGCTTAGCCACGAAATAGACTATATTATTCTTCACGTCATTCCACCAATGAACCTCCTCAATGACATGATTCATTTTCATGGAGCTTCGGTAGGTAAAATATTTGTAACTCTATGCCTCTACCATAATTCTCTCTTCGCGTCTATCTACACTGAGACACAAAAAATTTTCTTGGTACCTTGGAGTACCATCATCTCCCCCTTATTCAAAATCCATGAATTGATGCATGTAAATCCCTTCCTTTAGTTGTAATGGATAGGGATCATGAAACCTATTTTCTCCTTTGCTCAAATATAAAGAGGATTTGGCTCTGTTCTGTACAACTTTACCATATTCGGGATCCAAAAGTTGAACTCCTAGGTTTCCTAAAGAATGAACTTCTGTCATCACAATTCTATTGTTCTGCCTCAACATGAGCTAAACTACCCATACTTGGTTTATTTCTGAGACACTTCTTGAAATACTCATAGCACTGTTGTGCGCTAAGTCTTTGACTAGCACCTTGAATATTAGAGTCTCGTGAAATAGCTCTATCCTTATGACACATAACTGGGCATGATCTTATAACTTTTATGTGATAGCTTAATTTATACTAACTAATCTTGACACAAGTAGATCGATGATCATTCTACTCACTCCGTGTTTCTTGTACATTCTAGGCACATTTCTTATGGAGGCTATCTCATTATGCCCTCATTACTGAACTGAGGTTCTTCATATCTCATGCTAACCCTTCGGGTTTTCAAATAGTCAACTGCACTCATTGACAATTTACACATATTATAATTGGGATCCTTCTCTCTCGTTGGGATCCAACCAACTTTCCTCAACTTCTGCAATTCTTTGCACTTTATGTCCCTGACGGCTCATTTTTGACTCACTTCTAAGCGATCTTCCTTACTAGGAAAAACTGAATTACTTACATGAAGGGAGAACTAAATTACTTACATGGATTGAATTACTTCATATTCTATCTTGACGACTTAACTTCACTCACACAGTTAGTCTTGGGATACCCCTTTTTGATAACTCTAAAAGTTTATTCTTCTGTAATTTCCTCTCTTACTGCTTAGCTGATTTTCTTATTCCATTGTCATTGTACTTCATGTTTATCTTAAACTCTTTGGATTCTAACACGCATTCGGTGTATTCAAACTCCTACTCACTCATCAGTTTTAACCTAACTAAGGAAATCAAATCGTACCTATACTAGCTCCGCTGAAATTGCTAATTCACTATATCTACTCAAAACTTACTTACTATTCTTCCATTAACCATCTGCTAGCATCATGTTCTCTGATTATATCCTGAGTACTAAAGTGAAGCGTAGATTATTTCTAACTTCCTCATCATCCGACCCTATTATGTAGTCATATAATATCTTTTCTGTACTGTAGACATGGATCACACTTAGGGGAAATTTCCTCAGTCTTAAATTAAAAATTGGAACAACTAACCCCAAACTTTCTATACACTTCAAAATCATATCAGACTATATACATTCGGGTAAATACTTAATCACATAACCTAAGAGGGAACTGCCACATCTTCTTATCTCATAGTAATATCTGCTCCTTGTAGTAACTTACTAACATAGTACATTCTAGTTCTAATCTAAATAAACTGAACAAATTAAAATTATTCTTCGAAATTCAATATTGTCTACTCTTGGTTCTTATTCCTTACATCATATCTTCTTTGTCATGTGCATGAGTCATACGAAAAACACATTTGTAATATCAAACGTTTCAGCCTCCCAGGTTTTTTTGCCCTTAGGCTCTTTTCTGTTCAAAATTATTGTGAGCAGTTTATGCCCATTGTGGCTAACTTCATAACATGTTATCCCATAGGGTCTTAACTCTGAGCTATCATCCTCATACTTGTGGCTCCATGGCCAGAAATCAAAACAGACTTATTTTGTAAGGTATTGGCCATACGTATACTACCATGCACTAACTTGTCCTTCAGAGAGTACTATCACCGGATAATTTACTTCATGTGCCGTTTGGGTTAGTCTTGGGTCTTAACCATACTTAAAGCATGTGAAGATTTCGCTATAGTGATCGTTACTAACACTTTGTTTTAGCACCCATATGCATCACTGCATACTCACAACAATCTGGATACACTGAAAATTGAAAAATTGATAACTAAATAACTGAATACTGGTGTACTGAATAACCATAACTCTGCTAACTAAAAACTATATAACAGGTAACTGAGGTACTAATAACCACTAAACTCGATAGCTTCTTTTTTACTTTTTAATAAGGGTAGTAACTACTCATTTGTCCAACTTTCAATATCATCTCAAGTCTCTCTGTTATCCACATGTATTTCACACTTACACTCCAATGGATAATCATTATCACTTGGACCTTGAATTTACTGCTCGTCACTTGCGCATTCGATACGTCTAGTATCGATAGGAAAAGAAGGTTACTTATTGCTCTAAGCTTCATGACATGATCTACAGTAGAAAGAATCGTAACTTTTCCCTAATGCCAGTAGCTTCCCAATTATAAGTGTGGCATGCTTCACACCCATAAGTAGGACTCTACTAGACACGGTTTCATAGATTCCTTATGACACTTGGACATAGTTCTCTAATACTAAGCTTTGTCACGCCCCGAACCTGGGTCTAGACTTAACACGGTACTCGGTGCCTAAATGCATATGACCAAGCGAACCACATGGTTGGTTGAGCCAACATGGGACATGTACTGATGCATAATATAATTTAAAACATGAATAATCTAGATAAAACATTTGAACATCATAATAATACTAAAAATATTGTTTTAAAACACAAATGCGGAAATAGCCTAAAAATGTGATAGTGTATCCCACAAGTCTACACATAACTAAATACCCAACATGACATGACTGACTAGTCTATGAAACCTCCGACATGAGTCTGAAATACTGAACTGCACTAGGACAAGGCCCCCAGCATACCTGACTGTCTATCATGACATGATGACTAAAGAGTAAAGACAATGCCCTGAAGGAAGTAGGGCTCACCAAATAGCTGATACGATGAAGTCCTAACGAGCACATCTGTCATCCTGTAAATCAATGCCTACATCATGAAATGCAGGCCCCAGGCTATAGGGATGTAAGTACACTGGAATTGTACTTGCATGTGAAGTAACTAAATAAAAGAATAGTAAGTGGGGTGCTTGGGGAATGGGCAACCCAAATTAATAATATTGATACATGAAGTAATCTGAAACTGAAACCGTAACTATAAGATGTACTGAATATGGACATGATCATGATCTGGCATGAAAATGCTATAAGAAGAGTAAATAATTTTAAGTATATATTATGTGGGAGAGCATCAGTAAAACAGACATGTAACCACCATGTGAGAACATGGCGTCTGATCTCTGCCCGATCAGCTAAGTCATCTTATACCTTATCGGGGTATGAGACATGAACATAACATGAATGGATCTAATAACCCACTGCGGGTAACATGAAGGAATCATCCTAACTAGAAGGAGAGATCCTTATCCTACGTTGGCATATGTAGTTTCTGGTATTAAACCTTCTTGGTAATCTGTGCAATTTCCAAAACATGAACATAAATATAAGTGGCATCTGCGCCCATGGTTAAAATACTGAACATGAATATAAGTGGCATCTTCGCTCATGGTTTCCAATACATGATTCATAATATAGTTTATGAAAGCTCATAAATTCTGTAAATATGATTTGAAAATAATTTTGCATGAAAATATGAGTAAATATATGTATATAATTCATGAGAATGAAAACATGTAAAAATCTGTGGAGTGGAACAATTTGAGTTCCTAGCTAATATCTGAGAGCTCATGGAAAAAATAATCATGAGCATACATGGATTACGGATAGGTTCATGACAATCATAATGATATACATAAATATAATTAACGAATTGGTAATATAGACATGACATACAATAATACATTTAGTTAGGGTTATCATGAACTTAGAATAAAAAAACTCTAAACTGGTGGAATTTTATGTTTCATGGATAAATGTAGCGTGGGAAAGAACAATATTGTTTCCACATGTGGATAGATAATCTATATACCTTAGTCACTTCAAAACTTGAAGAAAAGGTCTGAACTTTTGAAAGAGAAACTCAAAGCTTTGAACTTGAAATCTTGAGACGAGTTTTTACCGATTTTCATAGCTACTGTTTATTTCTCAAATCATACTGCTACACTCCAAATCAGATCTTCACCGATCACATTTACGACCTATATGTTGTGACTACTCAGTTAAACTTTGGGCTTGATCCAAAGGTTAAATTATCAGCAAACGCCAACGGTAGCTAGCTGGTCGGAGGGAAAATATATAGAAAAATTACTAGGGTTTTGCGTTTGATGGAGTTCATCCAAATCAATCCTATTTCATGATTCTACCAACCATTAAATGTGTAAAATATAATAATAACTCCATATAATCCATTAATGAGTAAGGAGCTTTTTGAAGAAATCCCAAAGCTTCATTTCAAATTCGACTTTGAATGGATTTTCCAAAATCTAGCGATTCCACATAATGAATCGGTGTTAATCTAGTGTTAAATTAATATAATTGACATAGGGATTTGAATAAGAACTCGGCTTAGGTTTTTGGTAGCAGCTTTGGTAAAAAATCCTCACAGTAAATCGGCCATAACCTTTTGTACATAACTCCATTGGACTTGGGCCTTATATGGATGGAGAGGTATTTCAAAGGTATAAAACTTTAATGAAGAACGTTTTACCACATGCCTTATAAAGTTATCTGTAAACTCGGTTTATGTGAGTCCTTCTACAAATTAACTTGAAACATCCTCTGTAGAGTAGCTTCCGACTCTATTTTTCCTTAGACCCTTCTTATGCCTTGATTAGTTTTCAAAATACTTTTGACACTTCTCACCTAGGTTCCATCAAGTTCCTATGATACGGTTCAAATCATAGCCCAAAGGTATGAGGTGTTACAGAGAGTGTTTGTAGGATTGTTGTAGCTTGTTGGGCCATTTGTTGAGGTTCTTGTGATGGATATAAGAAGGGATATTGTTGTGTATATGTTAGGGTTTATTGTACCACCATCTCCATCTGATAAGGATTTAAGAAGAACGGTGCAGATATTGACTCAGTTGGTTGCCTCCCAGGTGCAACGCCACCCTAGAGCATATGATAGTGATAGACCCATTGAAGGGCCAGGGAGCTCACATCCTAGGGAATTCATTGGTGAGGGACCGCCAATGTTTATAGGATTTGATGCAGACAGGGGTGATAAGCAAGCCAAGAGAGCCAGGATAGTTGTGACTAAATAAAATTACAGATTAGTGACGGGATGAAGTTGTATGGTCAGCATGTTAGATCTCCATTGAAAAATACACATAATAAGAGCTCTCGGGTAAGACTAAGACAAGGTTCGCAGGCATCGGTAGCTCAAGGTCAGGGTGAAATAGGTCGAGTGAGGCTGCCCCAATTATGTTACAGTCAGTGTGGTCGGGCGCATGTCAGACCATGTCATAGGAGTACAGGGAGTTGTTATTAGTATGGGAGTCAAGGTCATGGGATTCGGAAGTGTCTCAGGTTGGACCACAAAGGTAAGGGTAGGAGTAGAGATGGAGCCTCGAGCTTCAATGATTTTTGAGTTAAGCTGATGAGTGCAAGTATGTTAATGGTTTATTTGTCTAGATATCTACTTCTTGCAAACATAGAATCGACCTATTTCGTGTTCTAGAATGTTGGCACCTTATTGTTAGAGATCGATTCCCCAGTATTACTTATGGGTAGGACACGAAGTTGGTTGCCTCCCAGGCGTGGTGCCACCCTAGAGAATATAATAGTGATAGACCCCTTGAAGGGTCCGGGAGCTCACATCCTTGGGAGTTTATTTGTGAGGGACCATCAGTGTTTATAGGATTTGACCTAGACAGGGGTGATGATCGGGCCAAGAGAGCAGGATAGTTACGACTATAGAGGATTAGATATAGTGGCGAGATGAAGTTCTATGGTCAGCAGGCTAGATCTCCATTTCAAAATACGCATGTTAAGATCTCTAGGTAAAAAAAGAGACAAGGTTCACATGAGTCGGTATCTCAAGGTCAGGGTGATATAGGTCGAGTGAAGCTGCCCCGACCATGTTACAGTCAGTATGGTCAGGCACATATCGGACCATGTCATAGGAGTACATGGGGTTGTTATTAGTGTGGGGGTCAAGGTCATAATATTCGGAAGTGTCTCAGGTTGGACCACAAAGGTAAGGGCAGGAGTAGAGATAAAGCCTCGAGCTTCAATGTTGTTTGAGTTAATCTGATGAGTGCAGGTATGTTAATGGTTTCTTTGTCGAGATATCTACTTCTTACAAAGTTAGAATCGGCCTATTTCGTGTTCTAAAATATTGGCACCTCATGGTTAGAGGTTGATTCCCCAGTATTACTTATGAGGTAGGGCATTCCAATACAGATAAGTTGTGGATGTAAAGATAGAGACCAAAATGGGATTTTCAGCCCAATGACAGTTTGTCACACTCCAACCTTAGGGGTGGGGTGTGGAAGAGTGTGGCCGGCACCCGATGCCTAAATGGCCCGTGCGTACCACATGTATATCATAACCTGAATAAATAACCATCTGGTCCGACAAAGCCTTATGAGACAATTATACTAGAGATCAGAATAAGGAAACCTGTGCAAATGAAAACCATCCCAATATATTCATACATCATAAGGCCGACGAGGCCATATCAAGTACACTAACAACTGACAAAGGGGTCGACAAGGCCAAACATAACATATTTACAACAACATCTAGTCTACAAGCCTCTAATAGTACTATATGATATCATCAGGTTTGGACAGGGCACCACTATACCCAAAAATTACTACAACATAAGTAACATAGCCTACTGACACTGTACTACAATCCCGAAGAAGTGAAGTACGACTACCAACAACTGAAAGCAGATGATTACTATGGAGGTACGTCTGTCGGTCTATCTGTACCTGTGGGCATGAAACACAGAGCCCCATCAAGGGACGTCAGTACAAAAGAATGTACTGAATATGTAAGGCAGGTAAAGCATATCTCTACTAGATGTTGTAGCATACAAAGTGAACATAGAACATTTGAAATCGTTAGTGTTTTCCTTAAGATAAGAATTGGATTTGATACTTGGTCGTTGCATAGTTTCTGGGTTAATTGCATTATTAGAAAGATCACCCTAATTGTACACCTAGGTACCTGGTTAGAGATTCGATTGGCAATCTAGCCCCAGTTACATCATTTGTAGTTAATTGTGAGCGCTATAAAATATTCTTAGTAAAGAGTAGGTGAAACGACTAGTAAAGAATGATGTTGCTTGGCTCTTGAAGTCTCAATAGTAGGCAGTAGTTGTCGGAATCGATAAGAGTCGAGAATCCACAAGAATGCAATCTAGATACTTGTTGATAGTTTTATATGTTGAATTAGATCCATTCCAATTTATTCAACTTTCATCAAAGATTATGCCACTTGGTGTGGTTGTATACAACAGTTGGAGTTATTAGTTGTCTTCCTGAAATGAAAGTCCTTAGAGGTCGGGTGTGGCAGGCATCGAGTTGTGTACCTGCTAATTGTATAGTTGTCCCCTGTCAGTTGCAATAGTAGCGGGGCTTCCCTAGTTTAATATCTATGTACTTGTTGTCAACATTGGTTGCCTTAGTAGTTGTTCCTCCTCCAGTTAGATGCTTGTGTACTTGGTTAAACTCCGAGGATAAGCGAGTCTTTAGTTGCATTTCTCAACGGTAATTGTGGATAACAAGTTGTGTCTCCTTAGAAGGGGAACTGTAGTTGAGCGAGTTGATGTATAAAGAACTTAGTTGAGCTATGTTATATGATTCATCGGCCCTAGAGTCCTATTTTCCAGCTTGCGCCTATTTGCTAGCTATTGAGCTTATTTGCTAGCCTTCGGGCTTATTTGCTAGCCAT
This sequence comes from Anisodus acutangulus, assembly GCA_029783415.1. NCBI lineage: Eukaryota > Viridiplantae > Streptophyta > Magnoliopsida > Solanales > Solanaceae > Anisodus > Anisodus acutangulus. The sequence goes on from CM056509.1 coordinate 19,868,840, forward strand.
CAAGGCTTATTTGATGGCCATCGAGGCTTATTTGATGGTCTACAAGACCTATTTATCACCCTAAGAAGAACATATTTGTGATACAAAGATCGACTAAATAAGTAGACAACACTTAGGCCTGTTGTGATGCGTTTATTGGTATAATTGATAAGCGTTATAGTAGAGTGTCACCTACAGGTAAGTGACAGTCCTCATATACTTATTGTTACTTGTTTCACTTTAAGTTCCAGAGTTTATCATTTGTTTTATTAGCCTTACATACTCAATGTATTATTCATGCTGACCTCCCTTTTGCCTAGGGCACTGCATGTCATGCTACAGGTCCAGGTTCACAAGTGGCAGATTTGTGTGTAGATGCTCCAACTGATCATCAGAGTTTTGGTGAGCTCCACTTCCTCCTAGAGTAGCCGAGTCGAGTCATTTGTGGTCTAGTTGTACGAGCTAGTTGGATAGGCCGGGGCCTTATCCCGACCAAATTGTTTTTTCAAACCCTCTTAGAGGCTTTTATAGATAGATGGACACTTGTGGTCAATAATATTATGTGATGTTTGGTTGTATAATTGAGGCCTTGTAGTCTCACATATCTATATACTTGTTTTGGGCCCTTCTGGTTGTAGGTAATTGAACGTAGTAAACTACTTGTATTGTCGTGTAAGCTACTTGTATATAGGTGGTATTAGGTGCTCGTACATCCCACCAAGCTTGGGGTATGACAACTGTCATGCCTCCAGAGTTGGCCTAGGATGTGTTTTGATGCAACACAAAAAAGTCATAGCATATGCTTCAAGGCAGCTAAGGAAGCACGAAGTAAACTATCTGACTCATGATCTCGATTTGGCGGCGCTAATATTTGCCCTGAAGATGTGGTGCCATTATCTATATAAAGTCCATTCGGAAATATTCACATACCATAAGATCCTACAGTATATATTTCGCCAAAAGGAGCTAAATTTAAGACAATGAAGGTGGCTGGAACTATTAAAGGACTATGACATTAATATTTTATATCACCCCGATAAGGCGAATGTCGTAGCTAATGTCATGAGTCATAAATCTATGGGAAGTTTGCATGGTATTGAGGCTAATAAGATGGAAATGACCAAAGAACTACGTCTCTTAGCTAGTTTAAATGTACGACTTTTGGATACGGATGACGGAGGAGCGGTGGTGCAGAATAACGCAGAATTATCCTTAATAGCTAAGGTGAAAGCGAGGTAGCTTGATGACCCCGAGTTGGTCCAAATGAAAGAGGGGATTTCCCTATGGAAGAAGCCATTGTTGGAGGTTATGGGAGATAGAGTCCTTAGATATCAGGGTCGACTATGTGTACCAAATGTAGGAGGACTCCGAGAGTAAATTATGGCCGAAATCCACCAGTCCAGATATTCCATTCACCCGGGATCGACAAAGATGTATCATGACCTTCGACAGGTTTATTGGTAGAATAATATAAAGAAAGATATTGCAGCATTTATAGCTCAATGCCCGAATTGTCAAAGTCGAGCATCAAAAGCCTGAAGGTTTTCTACAACCTATAGAAATCCATACTTGGAAATAGGATGTAATACCCCATATCTTCCAACACGTGTACGATTAAGTTGACATCAACGAACCTATGTGAAATTAGGAGGATAAGGTTATAATTGAGCCTAAAGTCTAAGTGGTCAGATGTACATTTGTGTTAAAGAGAAGGTAATAGTGACGGTAATAAGATTTGAAAATAAGATGAATATGAAACAAAGTGAACTAGTCACCTACGTGTTTCACCTACTTGCTTGGACGTCCAATTTGCTTAAGCTATTTACTTGACGTCTTGTTTGCTGAACTACTTGCTTCACATCCTACTTACTTAGCAAGGATGACCCACATGTTCAAGGTAAACTAATATCCACTTGCCTAAATAAGTGACAAGTAGGTGACCCACGTACTTGAAATAAGAGGCCCGAATTAAAAGGGCAATGAGATGCCCAAATTAAAGTGCATAAGTGGCCCAATCTCAAAGGATAAAGTGAGGCCCATTAGGGGCAAAGGTAAGGTCGGCCATAGGGGTTTTGTAAGACCCAAATCTGGTCATTTATCCATATTCGTATAAGAAAACACATTCAGAAACTCATCTCTCTCTCTCCTAGAACAACCATCCATTTCTTTCTTTCTCTTAGGGTTCTAAGTAGAAAAGCTTCAAGTTTCTTCCCTCAGCCACGGTGTGAAAGGTTTCCATATGATTTCTCTTCTCTCCTAAGCTCTAAAACGTTTTCTACACCGAACAACCCAAGGCAGTCCCTCTTTTCCAAGGTTAAGGTAAGAAGATTAACTTTTAAGCTTAGGTTCTCTTCTTTGTTGTCATGTAGTTCATGTTTTAAGTTGTTTCTCTCCTATTATATTTGTTTGAGGAAAAGTTTAAATGTCATTAAGTAGAGAAAAAGAAAGCAAGTGGACAACAAGGTAAGAAGCTACCCCATCTCTCATTATAAGCTCGTCTGAGCGATCTAAACGTGTTTTTAGTTGGAACCCATGTAATGCTGATCGGAAGCAACAAGTTTGGTTATTATTGTTAAATTAAGAGTTGTGTTTGTGTATTTTGAAGTATGGGAGGGTGTGTCTGGTTCTGGAAATTATTTGGATAAAGTCGTTGGGCGGAATTGGAAGGGTCTGGTGATATTCAATCTAATTGGGAGTTGGGAAAGATTGCTGTCAATCTCACATTTATGCACTATTTTATTGATTTCTTATTAATCCTGGAGAGTGCTGGGAGACTTCATGATAAGGTCGTATATTGTGGGGACACAATGAGAGGAGGAAGTGTGAAAAGAACCTCTCGAATTGATGAGTTACGTACTTGCTACCCGGCTACTGTTTTGATATTATAGAGTCGTTCGAGCTTGTTAATTGGTTGCTAATATTAGATTTACCACTTTCATTGTAGATTAACAACCTTAAAGAGGGAAGGTTAATTTAGCTTAGTATCCTAGTCGGACATCGAGGTATGTTAAGGCTATTATTTTCCTTCTTTTTGCATGAACTCAATGTAAACTAAACATAAATGAACGTCCCTCCAAAACAACTCTATTCATGTTAAGTTAGAAATGTTCATATTATTGATTCCATTGAATGTTGTTGAAACTTATTTGTCCCTTGTCGACAGTACTTTTCATGTCATAAAAGTTATATTTTATTATTTCTTATTTTGTTTTGTTGATAATGAACATGATAGTTCATAACGATAGTCGGAAGTGTAATGACCTTATGTCTCTTTTACGAGCTCAGAATGATCCTTATGATTCTCATACATATATATATATATATATATATATATATATATATATATATATGTGTAAAATGACAAGCGCGTTATATACGCAGCCACTTAGTTGGTAATACGATGATGATGATGCCCACAGAGGCCATAATGTATTCATGATGGCGTTATATATGCGTATATACTGTACCATTGCATATTATGGCGCACAATGGCAATCTAGAGTTACAAGTTGATCCTTCTTGTCTATCCTTTATATTGATGTCTTTATCCATGCTATTATTTGCCTTACATATTCAGTATATTTATTCATACTGATGTCCCTTTTGCATGGGGCGCTGCGTTTCATGCCCATAGGTTTAGGTAAGAAGACTGACGATCCTCCTAGTAGGTTTCATCTCAATGTAGTATGGTTTACTCCAGTTGATCTGGAGATGATATTTTTAGTTGGTACGACCTTTATGTACATGCTATGGGTTTGGATGGACCTTGTCCTTATGATGTTTATGTTACTCTTAGAGGCTTGTAGACATATGTCCTGTTTATAGATGTCATGTTGTCCTTGTCAGCATATGTTTTGATGTACAAACTTTCATAGGGGCTTTGTCGGCCCTTGTCTCTGTGTATATGCATATCATATTAGTATCATCAACTTCTTATAGTCCTTTTATTTTCAGTTAGTTCATCATAGTGGCCTTGACGACCATTTTCTTATTAAATTATGTTGTTAAGTCACGTAAGTTGGTGCTCGACAAGTAAGGCCCAGGTGCCAGTCGCCCCCTCCAGTTTGGAGTGTGACAAACTTGGTATCAGAGTAGGTCTGTCCTAGGGAGTTTGTAAGTCGTGCCTATTAGAGTCTTATTAATTGGTGTGTTGTGCACCAGACTTATAAATAGGAGGCTATGGGCATTTAAGATGGTTACCTTTCCTTATTGTTCTAGATCGTGCAGTAGAGCTTAGTTATAAGCATTCCACTCCTAATTTGTGTCGTGTTTATGATTTCAGCAATGTCTATAGCAAGAAAGAAGTCCCAGAGTAAGAGAGTGTTGGATACGGCTACAGACGAGGGTACTAGCTGAATGCCACCTACTAGTAAGGGCTAGAGTGAGGCCTAAAGTATGACTTCTATGCATAGTTCCCCGAATCCACCACCTCCAGATGAGCTTAGAGGGGCTGCAGTACCCTCCACCTAATACTCCTAATGAGGATCTTGATATGCGGAGTGCTATACAGTTATTGACTTGTTTAGTGGCCGCTCAGGCCCAATGTTAGATTATCGGTCCTTCTAATAGAGCAGTTAGTGCGAGAGATAAAAATTTCATTAACCTGGACTCTCGTGTATTCACGGGATCAGACCCAAATATGGACCCACATAATTTTCTAGATCAGATGCAGCGTACCTTGCAGGTAATGAATGCCATCGATATTAAGTCGGTAAAGATGGCTTCTTATAGATTGTGGGATGTTGCGGTGACCTAGTATGAGATATGAGAGCAGTCTAGGGGACCTCATGCCCTACCAGTAGGATGGAGAGAGTTTTCAGAGGCTTACTTACAACATTTCCTGTCGGTTGAGCTCGATATATGCTCTTGCTCAAAACAACCCCATACCCGCTGAAGATGATGTCCAAGAGATTCCGAGAATGGAAAGAGGAACTGACCGAGCCTTATGGTTCGATATTCCAACCTTTGAAGGAAATTTGGACCCAGAAGAATTCCTAGAATGGTTGAGAACCATCGAGAGGCTCTTTGAGTTTAAAAACTACGATGACCACCAATGTCACAAGATTGCCACATTGAAGCTTAAATCCTTAACTACGAAGACCACCAACGTCACAAGATTGCCACATTGAAGCTTAAATCCTTCGCTTCGGTATGGTATGAGAACTTGAAAACAAGTCGGAAAAAAAATGGCAAGTCTAAGATTGAGTCTTGGGACAGATTAAAAAAACATTTGAAAAGAAAGTTCTTGCCAAGAGATTATGAACAAGAGTTATACCTTAAGCTCACAAAGCTTCGGCAAGGTGTCCTTAAGGTCAAATAATACATAAGGGAGTTTGAAAAGCTCACCATGCTATGTGACTTGGAAGAAAAGTACCGCAACGAGTAGCACGATTCATTGGCGGATTAACTACGACAAATCAAGAAAAGGTGGAAGTGTCCACTTATTCCACTTTTGAAGATGTGTTTCATTTGGCACAAAAGTTTGAGAGACAACAAAAAAAGGTCGTACCTAGGCCTTACACAAAAACCGCACTTGCCAAGGACAAGAGTACCACTTCCTATACCAACCCTTTGTACAACCGGGAAGATGCCAACAAAGACAAAGGAAGAATGGAGGTTGTCAAGAATGGTGAGAAGGGGGCAATAGATGCTTCAAGTGCCAAGGGCTCGGGCATTTCGCTAGAGAATGTCCTAATCCAAGGACCAGGACACTCGAAGAGTATGAAGCAAGTGGAAGTGCTTTTGTCATGGAGGAATCTGAGAAGGAAGAAAACAAAGAGGAAACCGACACTCTTGCGGAAGAAGGCATGAGTCTAGTCCTTCAACATGTGCTAAGTGCACAAGTGGAGGAACTTGAGAAAACAAAAGAGAGCAAATTTTCTACACCCGATGCAAGGTCAAGGATAAGGTGTGCAATATCATCATCGACGAAGGGAGTTGTGCCAATATGGTGTCTTTCGGAATGGTAGGTAAGTTGCAACTACCAATCCGTGAACATACTAAACCATACAATCTCCACTGGGTAAACAATTCAAGTGGAATCAAGGTTGCCACCCAATCCCTTGTCAAGTTTCAGATTGGAGGATATGAAGATGCGATTTGGTGTGATGTCCTTCCAATGGACGCGTGCCGTATCTTGTTAGGAAGACCATGGCAATTTGATCAAAAGACCACACATGATGGTGAGCTTAACACTTACTCCTTTAACAAGGATGGTAAAGACTTTCTGGTGATACCTTTGTCACCAAGTAAGGTGATTGAAATGAAGATCCAACTAGCCCGAAAGTGTCAAGCTATATCCGAGGCGCGAAAGGAGGAAGAAGGAGCTAAGAAGGGGAGTGTCATGAGTATATTGGTCTATAAAGGAGGATCCGGTCCAGAAAATAACTTAGAGGATTCGAAGATGTGCCAAGAACATGTACCAACAACCGAACCTAACAATGGTGATTCTACTTATGAAGGAGCTCTCAAAAAATGTCCCCCTCCTTATGAAGAACCAAAGGCCATAACCGAGGAAAATGCTCAAGGGACCCTTATTCCATACCATAGTCATGAAGAAACAACTCGAGATTGGACCTTCTTTACCAATCCCTTGTACCAAGACGAGAAGATGGGTGATACCTTCTTTATCAACCCTCTATATGAGCACCCGAAGATAAAGGAAGAAATCAACATGAAGTTGTCAAGCAACATAGCTTCCAGGACCTTGTCAAAAAATGGTAGCACCCTTGATTTATTTTCAAAAGGTTTGTTACACACACACCAAACCTATGAAGGCGGAAGACAAAGTATGAGTGGTCGAAAGTACATTTGTTCCATTGTGCTACTAAAACCAAGGCATGATTGGGAGGATTGCACCAACAACTTTCTCCCTAGAAGGAATGCGTCACCATGGCATATGTTGATTATGTGGGAAATGCCATCAAGGCTCGAGAACTATCCAACATTGAAGATCCGAGAAGAAGTTGAATGCAAGGGGAACTCTAAGGAGTTACCTAATGCATCCGAGTATTTTGAGACTAATGACAGGTTTTATACTACCCCTACCTCAACCATAACAATACAAGAGCCTGAGGAGGTGAGTGACAACTTAAGCCGAGAGAAACAAGCCACGGTTAACAATAAGAAAGGTTTGCCGGATGAACATCTTCACACTTGGAAATATGACGAATTAGTTAAATGGGAAGAATACTTAAGAGACGGCCCCTTCAAGTTGCTAGCCAAATTCCAAAAGGGATTATACAAGAAGCAACCTCCCAGCTCAATGTGTCACGTTCCTTGGAACCCTTTGAATTTGAGGACAAATTCTCTCCAAGAAGGGGAGATTGATGAAAGAAAGGATCCGAACTTAGCTTCTACATTTGACAAGTGTACCAAAGGATCAAGGGATTTGAACGATGGCCATCAACCCGTGAAGAAAGGCCTAAAATAGCATGGAATATGGGGAGGAATGGAACCATAACTTGATAGCCTCTTATGAACAAGTTTATCCGGCTTTATATGTTGGTCCTAGCCGAGGCCTTGCTTTATATTTTCTGTCTTGAAGTTCTAGTCTATCTAGTAGTTTTAATGTTTAAGTTCATGTAATAGGCCTTAGACTATCTTAGGACACAATCAATGTTGGTAGTAAAGATATAGAAGTCGAGAAAGGGGCAAGGCCAAGGTGGCACGGACAACACACCATGGCAAGGACAAAAATGACATGGGCGACAAGTTGGCATGGACAAGAAACTTCCAAAGGTGAGTCAAGTCGAAAAAGGAAGGTTGAAGGTCGGCCGAAGATCAAGATGTTTATACAAGGAAAGGAAACACTTCTAAGAGGATATAGTCTTGAAAATGCAAGCACATCTCGACCTCCACAAGGAAGGTGTGAAAAGGTTTTGGCCTACTCAAGTCTCAACACAAAACCAAAACTATTTCACATACAACTCGCCGAAGCTAAGGACCAACTTGGTCTCCAAGACAACCAAACCCTTTCCTTGTTACCATTAGGCCGAATGGCCTTGTAATTGTCCCTTTGTCTCCCTTCTAGAATAGTCTTTAGGATACTATAAATAGGGCATTAGGACTTTGTATTTCGACATGCTTGTTTTGGAGTTAAATATAAAACTAAGTGTTCAACTTGTGTGTTGAAACTTACCCGATCCTTGTGTGGATCATCCCTTCCTCCGGTGCAAGTATAGATTAGGACTTGTGTGACATAGTCTCTACCCAAGCTTGAAGAACACCCTTGGTGGTAAACGACAGTTGGTACTTGTGTGAACCAACCTAGTCTAAGCCTTGGGAGCAACAAGGGCATCGATCACCCTCATTAGGCTAGTTCTCAGGCATTGCTAATAGCAACCCCGGTCTTGACCTATTGGCATTGATCAACCAATCCTTGATGTTGATACGGGCAGTAAAACCCCTGTATCTCTATCCTCGGGAATATCCTTTATACCTCACAAAATAACCACCGCTACTAAACATCCAACCTGAAGTAACTAAAGCCAACACTTATACAAAAATCCATCATCTCTTCTCTCGAGTTGTGTTCTACAATTCGGTTTCCATCCTCACTAAATATACCAAACACCGGTCACCCTTATCTCCCTTAATATATCATAAACCTCTCCATTAAAGGCCAGCTCCCGAAATAGTCCACAACTACCCACTCAATCTAAATACCACCACATAGTCCGCATATCACAAACTTCGGAGTACCTCACTATCTCGGTACTGTTCCATCAACCTACCATCATCCAACCACCAATGTCCGATCATCACAACCTCCCATAACAACCTCCCAAAATTCTTCAACCCGTCTCCTTATATATTCTCCCAAAATCGCCATTAAACACCACACTGTCCTATTTACCCGAGAAGCCGAGAACCCGATATTGCTTTCCATGTTCAGGTCAACTGACCCGAACATCTTCCATACCTGACCAACTTATCCCTCCAACCGGCTTCTTATATCCATCATGTGTCTTAATTGATGCAAAGGTTGGATTTTTAAAGTAAACTTGCTTAATTTAATGAAAAGGTGGAATCTTTATGGGTTTAAGACTTGCTTTTCAATTGGGGTTCGCCTATGGGTTAGGATAGGTGCCCTCACAACCATTTGGGATTTTGAGTCATGACAGGGGGTGGGTGGTGTTGGTAGGGGTACACTCTAAATCCTAAATAGATAGGGCCTCCTATAACGATCTACTAAATTCATCGAGTTGTTCCAAAGGATCAAAACGACCAATTATTAACGGAATTCCTTGTCGTCTCTCTGTAAAATTCTCGTTTGGTCGAGGGCTTCCAAACACATCGTAAGCTAAACCGGTGCTGACAAATAACCAACCCGCAATGAATAGGGAAGGTATAGTAATGCTATGAATGATCCAATATCGAATACTGGTAATAATATCAGCAAACGAACGTTCTCCTGTGCTTCCAGACATGCTAAGCTCCACATATTCTTGTCTTGTATAGTCAAAGCAAAGAGGATCGATTCCGTAAAAGATGAGATCATTAAATGACAATTCACTGAAATTGCATCTTTGTGAGATCGTCAATAACCTTTAGATACCTCAAAAAGAATGGATATGTTACTGATAGAATATTACCATATCTTGTATATTACCATTGCTAGAATATTACCATATTTTGTATATATTTTATATTAGGTAAATTTATATTCCAATTGTAATTAGGAAGATTTAGTTACTTAGTTTGTAATTATGTAACACTATATATATTGTACACAATAATCAATGAAAGGCAAGGAACATATTCATACATGGTATCAGAAGCCAAACTCTAACTTCTTTTTCATCCTAAGCCGCCGCCCCTCCCCTCCTCCTTGACAACCCTCTTCCTCAGCAGCCCTTTCCCTTCTTTCATTGATTTTCCTCTCTTTCTCTTCAATTTTCAATGGTTGAACAACCTAAATTTCATCCTGCTCTTGCAGTTAACAACATCACAAATTCCATTCCCATAAATCTTGAGATGGAAAAAGTTTAGTATTCATCTTGGGCAGAATTATTTAAGATTCATTGTCATGTATACAAAGTCATCGACTATATCATCCCCCAAAAATCAAAGCCCCTACAAAGACCTGATGATTCTGATGATGAACTTTGGTCCCGCTTAGATGTGGTTGTCCTACAATGGATCTACGGCACAATCTCGAACGATCTATTGCATACAATCATTGAAACGGATGCCACTACACGACAAATATGGGAGTGCTTGGAAAGTATTTTTCATGACAACAAGAAACAACGTGCCTTGTATCTGGAAAATCAATTTTAGGCTATTCAGCAGGATAATTTTCCTAATGCATCAGCCTATTGTCAAGCACTAAAGATGATTGCCGATCAACTCTCAAACGTCGGTGCACCGGTCACTAATTAACGATTGTTGATGCAACTTATTGCAGGTTTGAATGAAAATTATGATGACATCCCTACCATCCTCCAACAAATCACGCCATTGCCTCCATTCTATGAGGCTCATTTGAGACTCATTCTTAAAGAAACATGAAAAACAAAGCGGGCAGTGACTAATGCCAGCATAATCGATGCCACCATCTTAGCCACCGACGGCTACCGTACTGACTCGAGAGGCTCAGCTCCCGCCCCATCCCATAAGCAAGCCAATAGGGAAACAAATTCTAGGAACAGTCGCGATAACAACAATGGCAATAGCGGTGGAAATAGCGGCAACACCAAAATTAGTGGCAGCGGCGGTAGGAGGCAGCCACCAACAGTGGTAGCAATAGTGGTAGCAGACTCTGCCGTAGGCTGCCTGCCCGTCATGGGTTGTATAGGCCCCACCGGTATGGGTTGCTCCACCTTTCCCCTACTTCACATCCTCCTGGCCTAACTTCCAGCCCACTGGCCCAGTTCAGCATCCTCGGTGCACGTTCACAGCTGGCATACAATGCACACATTTCTCCTCCTTCAACCTACGCACCGACGGATATTGAGGCGGTTCTGAAAATGAGGCTCTCAACATTCCTAACAACAGTTGGTACATGGACACTGGCGCCACATCTCATATGTTGACATTTCAAGGTACTCTCTCATCTTATTTCAATATGAGCAATTTAAATTGTAATATTATTATTGGTAGTGGACAAGGCATTCTCATTTGAGGTTATGGCCAATCATCTCTTTCCCCACCACACCCCTCGTTAGCCATAAATAATGTCCTCGATGCCCCAAAACTTATCAAAAATCTAATCTATGTGCATTGTTTCACAACAGATAATAATATTTTCCTTGAATTTGATCCTTTTGGTTTTTCTATGAAGGACCTTATGATAGGGATGCGAATACTGAGATGTGATAGCACCGGGGACCTTTATCCTATCACCACCTTCATCTGCCATCTATCCTCCTCTCCATCAACTTTTGCAGCAATTTTATCTCCTCTATGGCATAATAGATTAGGGCATCCGGGAGACTCGATTTTACGCTCCTTTAGCAAAAATAAAATTATTGTTTCCAAACATGTCCATTCTCCTCCTGTTTGTGAATCTTGTGTTTTCGAAAAATATGTCAAGTTGTCATTTTATTCTTCATCCACTTGGGAAATATATAGTGATTTATGGACTTCTCCTATCTTAAGCACGACCGGACATCGATACTATATGTTGTTTTTAGATGAGTATTCAAACTTCCTATGGATGTTTTCCCATTGGTAATAAGTCCTAAGTCTATTCTATTTTTTTGTCATTCAACACTTACATTAAGACACAATTTCAAAAGAATATTAAATGTTTCCAATGTGACAATGGGAGAGAATTCAATAATAATCAATTCAAACTTTTATGCGCCAAATGAAAAATTAGAACCATAAACAACTTAGTTCGTGTCCTCCTTGCTCACGTCTCTATCCCCCCCCCCCATTTTTGGCATTACACTCTGTCAATGACAACCTATCTATTGAAAATTCTGTCAAACACAAGTCTCCCACTTAAGTTCTCTATTTTCGGGATCCTTTCTATAAGCATTTACGAACTTTCGAATGTCTGTGCTACCCCCTCTATCCTTCCACACAAAATCAACAAGCTACTACCTCGGTCATTTCTCAGCATGTCATAGTTGATGAGTCCAAATTCCACTTTCCAAAACTCAATTCTCCATCCCCAAGTTCCTATGAATTCCTAAATGATGGCCTAAATCCCCTTATAATTCAGCACTTGAAAAATCAGTTGTTAGAAACATCGACAGTCGTCCCCACCACTGTCTTCCTGAGGCAAGCAGTCCATCCAACCCCAAAATGAGAGCCTCGGAATAGCCCATCATGGCCTTCCATCTTAGCAATCTCTCAGCCAGCCCCTCCCACTCCCCAACACCACTACCCTTTCTCAGCCCCACCCTCTACGCTCGACTGTCCACCCAGTCCCGCCTCCACTTCTCGGCCGCCCCATCCCAGTCCTGTCTAACCTCTCGTGGCATACCCACGAACAATGGAAACCCGTGCTATGCACGACATTTCCAAACTCAAATGACTATTTAACTTATCCACATCGATTACCCCTTCCCCCGTTCCTCGTAATCTGAAAGATGCCTTGTCCGATCCTAATTGGAAAAATGCAATGATTGACGAATATAATGTTCTTATTGAAAATAAGATGTAGGATCTAGTACCTCATCCTCCTGATGCTAATATTATTCATTCTATGTGAATTTTTGACATAAAAAGAAATATAATGGTTCTTTTGAGAGGCACATGGCTCGTCTTGTAGGTGATGGCAGGTCTCAATAGGTGGGAGTGGATTGTGATGAAACTTTCATCCCGATGGTGAAACCAGCAACTATTCGAACCGTTCTCAGTATTACTTTGTCCAAGTCTTGGCCTATTTATCAGCTTGACGCCAAATATATTTTCTTGCATAAATACCTTCATGAAACCATAAATATACATCAGCCTATGGGATTCAGGGATCCGATTCATCTAGATTATGTATGTATTTTGAAGAAATCACTCTATGTACTGAAATAGGGTCCCCGTGCATAGTACCAATAGTTTGCTGATTTTGTATCCTCTATCGGGTTTTCACATAACAAATCTGATCATTCACTGTTCATCTATAGCAAGGTTAAGGACATGGCATACATCCTACTATATGTTGATGATATTATCCTCACCACATCTTCTGATGCACTTCGCCGATCCATTATGTCACTCCTTGCCTCTTAGTTTGATATGAAAGATTTAGGCCGCCTAAGCTATTTTATAGGCATTCCTATTACGAGACATGCATGTGTCTAATTTCTTTGTCAAAGGAAGTACGGTGAAGAGATCCTTGACTGAGCAGGCATGACGTCTTGCAAATCATCCCACACACCGGTGGCCACTAAATCCAAACTCAGTGCCTCTTTGGGTTCTCTGTATGCCGACGCGACTCACTATCGCAGTTTAGCAGGAGTATTGCAGTATCTCACTTTCACGAGACTAGATATATCCTATACCATGCAACAAATATTCTTACATACGCACAGCCAGACGAATGAACATATAAATGCCCTCAAATGTATTTTGTGATATGTACAAAGTACTCTTCATTTTGGCTTACACTTGTACAAGTCCTTACTCTCTTATTCTGATGATGACTAGGGTGGATGTCCAGACACTCATCGATCCACGTCGGGTTACTGTATATTCCTCAGAGATAACTTGCTTTCTTGGTCTTCTAAAAGACAATCTACTCTGTCTTGATCTAGTGCCGAAGCTGAGTACAGAGGTGTAGCGAGTGTTGTTTCTGAGTCTTGTTGGATACACAACCTTCTACTTGAGCGTCACTTCCCACTCCATAAGGCTACAATAGTTTACTGTGATAATATAAGTGTGATATATCTTTCTGGCAATCCCGTTCAACATCAGCGCACTAAACACATTGGAATGGATATTTACTTTGTACGTGAGAAAGTTGCTCGTGGACAAGTTCAAGTTATTCATGTTCCTTCCCGCTATCAAATTGCTAACATATTCACTAAAAGACTTCCGCGCATACTCATTGATGATTTCCGAGCCAGTGTCAGCATACAGGAACCTCCCTCTTCAATTGCGGGGGTGTGATAGAATATTACCATAGCTTGTATATTACCACTGATAAAATATTACCATATTTTGTATATTTTTTAAATTAGGTAATTTATATTCCAATTGTAATTAGAAAGATTTAGTTACCTAGTTTGTAATTATGTAACACTATATATATTGTACACAATAATCAATGAAAGGCAGGGAACATATTCCTACATGGTATCAAAAGGTAAACCCTAACTTTTTTTTCTCCGTAAGTCGCCGCCCCTTGCTCCCTCGGCAGCCATCTCCATTTTTCTTCGACTTTCCTCTCTTCCTTTCCAATTTTCAATGGCTGAACAACCTAAATTTCATCCTGCTCTTGTAGTTAACACCATCAAGAATTTCATTCCCATAACTATTGAGATGAAAATAGTTCAGTATTCATCTTGGGCAGAATTATTTAAGATTCATTGTCGTGTATACAAACATGACCATATCATTCCTCCAAAATAAAAGCCCTAAAAAGACCTGATAATTCTGATGATGAACGTTGGTCCCTCTTAGATGTGGTTGTCCTACAATGGATCTACGGCACGATCTCGAATGATCTATTCCATACAATCATTGAAATCAATGCCACTGGACGACAAACGTGGGAGTGCTTGGAAAGTATTTTTCATGACAATAAGACACAACGTGCCTTGTATCTGGAAAATCAATTTCAGGCCATTCAACAGGACGATATTCCTAATGTGTCGGCCAATTGTCAAGAACTTAATATGATTGTTGATCAACTCTCCAACGTTGGTGCACCGATCTCTAATCAATGATTGGTGATGCAACTTATTGCGGGTTTGAATGAAAATTATGACAGCGTTGCTACCATCCTCCAATAAAGCACGCCATTGCCTCCATTGTATGAGGCTCATTCGAGACTCATTCATGTATCATTGAGAACCATGCTGACCCGAGAGGCTCGACTCCTACCCTATCCCACAGGCAAGCCAACAATCTCACATGTAACTCACGTTCCAGGAATAACAATAGAGAAAGAAATTCCGAGAATAGCCACGGCAACAACGGTGGAAACATCGGCAGCAACAGTAGCAGCAGCCTCTGTAGTGCAATTTCTTCGGGTGAAATTGGACCAGAAAGGGCTAGAAGTCGATCAGTTATTTGACCAAAGTATCACTGTATTATGTATCATTAGCCTAAATGATAGACATATGTAACTGTAGAAATTGCATTGTTCTCCATTCAAATGGGTTGATCTTTAATTTTGTGAAAAGAACATGGTATGATCACTAGCAAAAAGAAAAGGCTAAATTTTAATTAAATCATCTGAAATAGCCTTTAGGTCCAAAATAAAGACAAGTTATAGCCCAATATAGGTTAACGTTTTTTAAAACAAAAACGAAGGTGTGAAGGTGCAATCAAGAGAGCGAGAAATGCTATGTGCATTGTGTTGTACGAAGCACAAACTCCATCAAACATCTGACATCACCTTTTATCAAATTGTCACTACCAAATCATCCTCAATCCTCCGCATATTCACCCCACCACTGCTCCCACTCCCCCAAATTCACTCATCATCGCCAGCCACAGGTAAATTCTCAAGGCTACTTAGGGTTCATAATCAATTGGGAGAGGGTCAACTATAGATGTAGAATCATGATCTCTATTCGCCTCTGTATTAGCTTCATAATTTGGAAAATTAAGAAAATTCAACTAGATGGAGACGAATTTCAAAAGCACCACAAGAAATCTGAAACTTGTGAAATCAAAGCATCTGGGTCTAGTTCATGAGTTTGAAACTGGATATATTCCAGATTGGTTCTTGGTTGAAGTCCTATCAAGATTTCCATTGTAATGTGTTTTTAGGTTCAAATGTGTATCAAATGCTGATCTTTCATGGTGGAATATGGGTGATGGTTTTAGGGATGGCGAAAGTTCCATTGATTATACATTATTATGCATAAATTATACAGTAAAGATACATATTTTATACAATAATAAATAATTTCTATACGTATGATATTTTTCTATGCATATACTGTAGTGATATATTTTATATATATAACAATGATACAATTTCTATACATATGCTGGAATTTGTTTAAAAGAGGTTAAAATGAAATTATTTTAAAAGGCTAAAAATGCCTATTAAGCTTCTTAGGCAATTTGATTGTCAATATTTTCATCTAGATGACCATTTATGTCTTTGTCCCTTTAATTTTTCCATTCAAATGAGATGGTCTTCAATTTTTGTCCTTCAAAATGAAACTTATATCTAGTGAGGCATAAGTTCTTTAAAAGATCTAACATAACTTGTGGAATATTATAATGTGAAACATAAACTTATGGCCCTACCCTTTTATTATCAAGGGACTCATCTTACATGGCGTTGATCTGCCAAACTCACTACGACCGCTATACTAGAGTTATACTTCTGCCTTTACTTCACAATTCATGCTTCTTCACAACCAATAACCTTAGATTTCATGATCATTATATTACTCGTCCGATAGATTACCTAGTTAGTTTGACAACCAAAAGTTTACCATTGTTGTCCTTACTTCATCATCCTTATTTCTTTGCTCCATTCTCTATTGTCTACCCTTAAACTCTAGAGATTTTTTGGCCTACTTTATCATTTCTTCATATGCTTACATCAGCCTTATTTTTCTATTCTTCCGCTTACTTATCCTTCAATGTCTTGCCGGTATTCGTAGCGAAGTTTGTTTTTGACATATTCAAATTTAAATCGCAACCCAGTTTCAATTTACTATTGACTCAGTAAAAACCCTATTAATGGGTATTAGATTTCCTTTTGACCCGCCACTCAATCCTTTAACCGTTTTTATTTCCATCTTGAATTTCCTTTAAGGATCCTTTGACTTGATGCACTCCTCGTATCTATCGCTCTCGAGTAACGGGCTTTTATTTCTTTGGCTGGGGGATCTGCATACTATTTATTTACTATGTCCTTACATTCAAAGTGCTTGTATTGGCGAGGGTTCTCCACTAATCTCATTATCGGTACTCTTCCCATTCAAGTCTTTCCACCCGTTTGTCTTTACAGGGAATATCCTTTGGCCTCCGTACTTTTTCATAGCATTCTGTTTGCACCTGCTAATCATTCATCCTCTCTCGTAGTCATTTTTTATCCTGTCATGACCTTTATCATACGATGTCTTCAATCCGTTGTTCTTGTTGCCTCGGCTTATAAATTTGCACCATAGCTTACGAATTTACTATCGGCAAGGACGGTATGCCCTTGCTCTTAACAGTCATTTTCAGCTTATCACTTATTCTTCATAAGTGATATAGACCTTGTGAAGAAGCTAGGGTTTCTAAGATGGGCATGTCATTTTGTTTCCCTTTCCCTTAACTATTCCCAGAAATGTAGCCTATGTACTTAATTTCGTAAATATGTTCTCCTTATAAAACTTTTGGATTTTCTCCTAATTTCTTGGACCCACGATCACTATTTAATTCACGCATTCATAATAAATTCTCATGTTCAAGGGATGGGAGCCGCTAAGAGACGAAGAATATTTTGAAGAACATCCCAAACTCTCATACCGTATCTTTCAATCTTATATCAGCTTGCCACTTCTCACCCAAAGCTCAAGATTTTCATACAATCACCGAGTGATACATTAATGCGAATTTTGGATTTTATCTAGTAGTTATTCAAAAACATTCCACTTATCCCGGCACTTGATCGAGTTGGAGGGCTCCATATCCTCCTCATTTACATTATGCATTCGTAAAGTTAAGTGTTCATTGGACCTGAAGCTTCCCCTTTAGTTGACATAACTACATCCATAACTTTTTCTCATCAAAATATCTCGCCTCACGGGTAGTTCAGAAAATCAATTCCAAAATGGTATCGCTCTACTAGAGTACAAAATAAATCCATACTATGCAATTAGAATATAGATAAATGAGTAAGAAAATCAGTGGTATACCTGCGCTCGTCTACCCTCCTTGGGTAGCATCAGAACTCGAGACTAGATCCTTGCTATGCTCTTTCCTTCTGTGGGCCAACTCGGGACACTCTCTTACTTATGTCCCTAATCTCCACACTATTAGAAACTCCATGTCCATTTATAATATGGTCCAACATGCATCTCTCCACACATTTTACAGCATGGCCTAGACAACCCCAATCGGTCTGAACCGCTCCTATTCTGGTCCTAAAATATCAAGGGTTGTGACCTCTGCTTCGGCCTTACCCGAGAACTCTAATCGTACCCAATCTACCGCAAATATCAATCATACTAACCACCTATATGAAATCCTTCCTCATACTATCCTCTATCACCAGCTACCTTAGGTCTCTTAGTCATTATTTTCTCTCTAACTGAGTCTAACCTTTCGAAAACCAACTGTCTCGAGTCAATAGGCTCCCTGGGCTTTGAAATCCATGACCCTTCCAGGGGTCTACCACTGTGAATCACACCAAGGCGGAATCATTCCTGAGAGGCAACCAACTGAGTCAATACCTAAACCGCCCTTCTAACATCTTCATCTGACGGTGTTTGAGGTATATCTGATGGTATGGGGGTCTCCATCGGCGCCTCTGATCTTATCTAGGTCAAATAATGAGAGGGAGGTAACCCATTCATATCCTCTGATGGGTCGGTCTCGATAGAAGGTGTATCTCTCGAAGAAATCATTGCTAAAATCGTAAACATGACAAAGATAGGAATATGATACATACAGCCCGGCTGTAGTGCACGATCTAGATCATGAAAGAATGAAATCATCCTAAATTCCTTGTAGCCTCTTAATTATAAGTGTTGCACGCAACACACCCATAAGCAAGACACAACTAGACATGGCTTGTACTCATCCCTAGTACTAACCTGCTCTTATTTGGGGGAGGGGGGTGGCCGACACTCAGTGCCCTAGGGACTAAGAATACCACTCATCATAGTTGTAACATACCAATATATGGGCCGACAAGGCCCCTAACGAATGATTTTCTGGTCTAAAAGACGTAATTATTTGCACACAGAAAAGGCCCAATATACCTATATATATAACAAGGCCGGCAAGGGTGATACAAACATATCTGTCAACTGGAAGGGCCGATAAGGCCACACAAAACTACTATATACATGATGTCTGTCTACAAGCCTCTAGATAATGTATCAACATCTGGTTAGAACACGGCCCTGTCATACCCATCTATGCACATACATACAATCACCATACCTATCAGCTCACTAGACCACTCCAGAAAAAATGAGTGTGACAACCTTCAGCTGAGTCGAGTCACATATTACAAGGTATCGTCTGTCCCTATCTGTACCTACGGGCATGAAACGTTGCGCCTCCAGCAAGGGGTCATCAGTACGAAAAATGTACTGAATATGTAAGGTTGAAAATGTAAACAGATATAATACTGTGAATGAAAGATAAAGTTGAGATTGTAACTGAGTGCCAGACTGTAAATAGGGCAGTAGAGAAATAACATGTACGATTAGTGCCTCTATGGGCAAGGAATATGCATACTTTGTTTTAAATATATATATCAGGCTACTTTGTCATCATTACGCCGCTCTTTTGGGCTATCATCATAAACTTCTCAACTATAGTGGTGTGCATATATAAGTGCCTATCCGGCCGACTATAGCGTAGCGCAGTGTCGTAAAACAGATACATATGTATATAGTGCATGCAATGACTCTGAAGGGCCTTATCAATCAGATCGGAATGACTCAGTGTCGTTATCCTTTGACTACTGTTATGTAACCGTGTTTGTATTGATGTATTAGGAATCAACAAGAGCCATAAGAAGGTATAAGATCCAAGTGACTATCAAGTGGGGGAAATACTCCCGAAATAAAATATTAAGGATTTTGAATTACAACGATATGATACGAAGTAATCACAACTTTAACTTTAAGAGAGTTCCTTTTGAAGGTACGTCGTTATGATTACGTTTATTTGTCGATCATGCTAAAATAATAAATGAGTGAGCCTATAATACCTTTACTTCCGATCCTTCCTTGATGATGAGGAAACCAATCTTCCTTTCAAGCTTATCTCCAACTCTCCGAGTTAAAGATAGTACCATAACAAAAATGGAACAACTAGGTTGACATAGAGAAAAAAACTCACATATTGATTTATGGAAAAAACATATTTGTCCTGTTGAAACGTAAAATGTCACTGCTGCTACCAAAGATAATCATGTTGTTGTTGGTTTTGGGAAAAATATGTTGCTGCCCACTTCCTGTTTAAGAAAAATGTCTAATTAGCTTTGAGAAATATTTGTACCTATACTTTAAAAAATTCTTCAATTCTAATGGATATTTGTGAGAGATAATACTCTTCATAACTATGGGCCCCACATAACTTATTATCTATCACCAAGATGCCACTTATTCAATTATGTATATTAGTCACTACTAATTTGCTTGGTCATTGGACACGTGAAGAAAACCCCTAATTGCTTATTTATATAAAATCATTAATAATTTTCCACTACAATCCCCCTCCAATTACACACGTAAATCCATTGATCTCAATTCACTTAAATATGGTATAAAATATATTTTATCAAATTCTATATTGTTTTCAATCAAATATGAAGAGTACAGATTTTTGTACTATAAATTCTCAAAACGGAAAAAGATAATTTCTTTGTATGAGAAAATGATTTTTATTTCTTATAATAAATAAAATCCCATTCAAAAACTCTCTCATATCATATATATATATATATATATATATATAATTTAAAGCATATTCGAAATAGAAATAATAAATATATAAAATCATATTTATCATTTTTTTACTAAACGGTTTCACTTAAAAAATTATATATCGTATTATGGCACTATATAACGGATTCCAAATTTGTCAAATTTACGGGGTCCTACACGTTTAACCTCTAATCCTCACATAACCTTTTAACAATATTTTAATATCTTCTATAACCTCATGAATGACCTTAATCCCTCCAAGCTCATATGGATTTGCTACAACACATCTTATTGCTAAAGTACGAGGTGTTATATGGACAAAATTATTACACAAGAGGTCCAAAAGTGATAGCCTTGGGTTACAAAATAACCAAAACGGTGCTTGTCGCCGTCTGCTACGCCACCTATGAATCGCATGTACTGCCTGTGGCATGATCTGTGATTAGCAGGTCATGCCCTTCTGTGGTCTCCTCATCTGCGGCTATTTGACATGGTATGCAAACTGCAGGCCCTACCTGTGGCACCATCTACGATTCACAGATGGTTTTTTCTGCACCATATGTTGCCTTTTCATCCTCCCAAGCTATCATAAACACTTGAAAGCCTCGAAATGGTGCTAGAGTATGCTCAAGGATGTTCATGTTCATAAATAGGGCTTTTAATGCTTGAAGTTCACAGGCTAGAATTCTCGTGAACGGTCTTGATGGAATTTGGTTTTCATCATTCTCCCCTTCTTGAGAAGAATTTGCCCTCAAATTCAGGGGTTCATCTTCCTTGGTGTCAAAGAGAGAAATATCACAAATGTTGAAGGTGTTGTGGACTTGATATTCTAGAGGCAGGTCAATTTTGTAGGTATTGTCATTGAGCTTCTCAAGCACTTCGAATGGACCATCACATCTAGGCATCAAATTTGCTTTCCTCTTGTTAGGGAATCTCTCCTTGCGAAAGTGTACCCAAACCCAATCTCCCGGTTCAAGCACAACTCATTTTCGGACCTTGTTTTCCCTCGTGGCCAAATCTTGCTTCTTCTTTTCAACATGAGACTTCACCTTCTCATGTAGCTTCTTTATGGCTTCAGCCATTTTATTTCCATCTAAACTCAAAACAACATTTTGAGACAAAGGGGTGAGATCTAGAGGGATTAGTGGATTAAAACCATAAACAACCTTAACGAAGACATGCCAATAGGATTGTGAATGACTCTATTATGCAAATTCCACTAAAGGGAATCGATCTTCCTAAGATGCTAGTGTCACACCCCAACCTTGGGGTGGTGTGGCTAGCACCCAGTACTTGGACGACCCGAGCGTACCACCTGAACATCATTCTGGGAACATATAACTACCTGGGCTGACAAGGCCTCAATAATGATAACGATAACATGATACGACACCAATTCCTACAAATAGAAGAATCCAACCTAGGCATGTATACATATTGAGGCAGATAAGGCCAATGTACTCTTTACCCAAGCTTGCAAGGCCATATTGAATAAACTGTACAATACAAGACTTGTCTACAAAGCCTCTAAGAAATAGTCGACACAATACCTACGTCGGTATAGGGCCCTTGACATACCCAAGGTACCAGAAAAATATACACATACTTTTGACTCGGCAATAATCCAGGAAGAGATGGACCTCACCAACCAAAGGTGATATCTACACACAAACTACCAGGGCAAGTCCTCTCATCGCCTACCTGAACCTGCATGGCATGAAACTATGTAAGGCGAAAATAGAACATACTGATACATAATCATAAAAGAGAGGGATATAGTCAACCTGAACCTATGTAATGTCCCTGAGTTTGAATATACATAATGATCATTTGTATATTGAAACCTTATCCCATACTACTATTCTAATGATCATACTTATCTCATAACCTACTCTTATGCCTTTGCGTCATGTAATAACTCTAACCACTCAACTGCCCACCTAATTAGTGGTAGCTGGCTATTCGATCATAACCTAGTGGTGAGTACATACCTGCCAAACTTGTGGTAATGACGGTACATAACTACCCATCCGATGGTAGATAACGTGTCTGCCAAACCAGTGATAACCAATGATATGTAATTTCCTGATTGGTGATAACTATATATCTGCCCAAATATGGTCAAGATCATATTGGCACCCGACCCTAATGAGAGACTCGGTCGTACCCGACCCAAACGTGGGTCTCAGTGTTATCATGCCCGACTGCAATGGTAATGCTCATCTGCCCAACTGGCCATCATTGAGTGGTAGATCGCATATTTTCCTAGTCGGCCATCGCTCGGTGATGAATACTTATATGCTCGATCGGCCATAACCCAGTAGTATGTAACTATCTACCCAACTGACCATAGCTCAGTGGTAACGCTCGTCATCCCAACTGACCGCCACCCAGTGGTTTGTCATACTATTATGTCTATGCCCCTATTGGTTTTCCATACGTATATACATATATGAAGAGCTATACTAGCCTTCTATGAATTGTTGCAATCCATAATATTGTTACTTTCTTAATTAGTGCTTGGGGTCTATCATTAACAATTCTCACTTCATCTTAAGGCTAAGGGAATTCTTTTTACCTGAATACATTCACCCTAAGAGCCATAGGCCTGAGTTTCTAATCCATCAAGAGTAAGGTCTCATTCTTTTGACTATCATTGAAGAGATAACATACTATTTCATTTCTATCCCTTCATAAGAATCCACAAGACAAGATACATTATTCCTATACTTCGTGCCACCAACAAAGGTTGTAATCTTTCCATTCTTTCATATGAACTTTAACAGGTTAAGACATAGAGTTTTTAGCTTTCAGAAAACCAACGAGAGACAACCAGGACCATGGGATCCATTCAAGAGTAAATAACGACTTATCTCTTAGTGGATGTCTCATCTTACGTCTATACTTCAACAAATATGCCAAGAAAAGAAGGAGTAAGCCTTAATATACCTTGTCCATCAAGCTAGATGTGTTCCACGAACCCTTACACCTTCTATAGATGATTATTTGTATCATGTAAAGTATTTGTATCAATATTGAATTCATATCTTATAAGAGATTTCATTTAGGAAATTCATGGATTCTTATACTATCATGGATTCTTATTCAAATTGACACCATCATCTTCCCTAACTCCTTTATTCAACTTCACAACATTACCAACATGATTCAATATCAATATATACTCTTAATCTCATCCAACAATACCAAACAACAAGTTTAACATAACTTAATACCATAAGAGGTGTTCCTAAAGATCATACCTACTATACTTCTATAATTAATAGGTTATTTCTACCACCCAATAAATACAAGTTAGGAGGATCTAAATAACACATATAAGGGATAAAACCTTACCTTAATCAGCGAAGAAGCTCTCTACAACAACCTCCAACTCAATCTCGAAGTAGTCTGCAACTTTGCTAAGCTAGTTAACGAAGATTTAGAGGTGTTCTTGATCCTTAGGAGGAGAAATCATCTTGAAAACATATTGGAGTGTTCTTAAATAGTGTATAGGGTCTTGGAGATCATTTGGGAGGTGTCTAGGGTTTAAGAGGTTGAAAATGAGATTAGGATTGGATTTGGTCCACTTTGGGGCTTAAATAACCACCCAACCGCCTCACATATGGTTTCCCTATATGTGTGGCATATGGACATATTCTGCATAATATGCCACCTCATATGGTGGGAGTGAGGGGGCTGAACAAATGTCTCTGATCTGCAGCCACATCCGTGAGGCGGAAGGGAATCCGCGACTCAAAACGCATGGCGTATCGTTGAAACTTTGTCAATATTAGTTGACATGTGATTCCATTGATCCCAATGATATATAACCATCCATAAACCTTCTTATCACCCATTCATGTCGTATATAACCCTCAGAATATGGCTCAAGTTGTCAGAACATAAATTGATTAATCGGGTTTTCAAACGTATGCGAAATGATGAGTATAACTCAAAATACTTTGGATGTACATTCAATATTAGCCAGAGGCCTTTCTTAGTCTTTTAGGGGCATCATAACTCTTTTCATCTTACATCGGCTTGACATGACGCACTTGACATAAATATTGCAAAAACAAAGGGCTTGACGGCTCTTAAACTCTTGTGACTTCTTCGGGTTTCAACTCAATAATTTTCTAATATTCCCAATGGAACCATCTTCCTTATCTTAGCATTCCAAACTTAAGGTATATTTGATATACAAAATATATCCAATATAATCCATGTGGAAGGAGTCCGGACATAGCACCATGACATTCGATACATTGGCCACAAATTTTAGCAACATCATTTCCCTCCAAGAGCTTATGGGAACACATAGTCGCTTGTTATTGAACAAGTAACCAACAAACTTAGCAAAAGGAGTGGAAGACCTATCCTTAAGCCACTTTTACCTTTCCCAATTTTCACAATCTTGATAGATTTTAGAAAATTGGGGTGATGTAAGTAAGGAGGGGTGATGGGGGTTTTATTTCCCGAGCCGACACCAAGGGTAATGTGATCAATGCCACAAGGTTGAGATCAGGTTTTGCTAACTGCAATGCCCGTGAACTAGCCAAGTGAGGGTGATCGAAAGCCCTTTTGGTAACCCAAAGCTTAGGCTAGGTTGGTCCACAAAGTTCCAACATTCGCTTACCACTAAGGGGGTTCCTCGATCTTCGGAAATGATTAGGTCACACAGTCCTAACCAAGTCTTACGCTAAAGGGAGGGGTGAACCACACAGGATCGATATGCTTCAACACACAAGTTGAAAACAAACTTTAGATTTAATATTTAACTCAAATTGATTATTTACAATATCCTAAGGCTCTATTTATAGTGTCATAGAGACTATTCTAAAAGGGAGATAAAAGGACACAAAACTAAGGCCAATCGGCCAAAATGGGAACACGGGTAGGGGATGGATTGGCTTGGGCATCAAGTTGTCCTTCGGTCTTTGTGAGCATGGTGTGAATGAGGTTGGTCTTTCTTGGAGATAAGGGTAAACTCAATCCTCTTCACACATCCCTTATAGTAACCGAGTAGAAGGGGGAATGAATCTTGGCTTCTCCAAACTTCATCTTCTTGAGATCAATATAGAAGCTTCCACTCCTTGAACAATGGAATGGTTCTCGGCCAACTCTTCCACTTCCCCAGGCCGAGCTTGACCTTCCTCGTTTGGCTCTTGAATGATCTTATTGGCAAGCTTCTTGTCTCGGCCAAGTCTCCATTTGTATGTGCCAGCTTGGCATTCTTTGGTCATGTCACCTTCTCGGCTTCACCATTTTCCTACAAGCATTGAATGTGTCCCAAGTCAAACTAAGAGCTATTACATGATTTTAATATGTCCTAGTATGACTAATAGCTAGAATAGAAATTAAAGACAACAAAATATAATGCAAGGTCTCGGCCAAGACCAACACATAAGGCCGAATAAAACTTGTCATTAGGAGGCCATTAAGTTATGGCTCCTAATCCTCCTCATAATTCATGCCATTATTGGCCTCAACCACGGGTTGATGGCCATTCTTTGAATCCCTCCATCCTTTGGTCAATTCATCAAATTAAGAAGCTATGTCCGGACCCTTTCTTTCATCATGGGGTCCTCGGCATACAATGCCTTCAAACTTTCGAAACCTATCAATTTGTAAGACAAAGTTGTAACCAAAACATATTTACGAGACAATGCATCCATCTCAACATTATCCTTCCCCTTTTTTGTATTGAATTACATAAGGGAAAGTCTCAAGAAATTCAACCCAATTGGCATGTTGTTTGTTCCACTTTCCATAGGCTTTAAGATGCTATACGGACTCATGTTCGGTCCAAATCACAAACTCTTTAGGACATAAGTAATTTTGCCAATGGCCCAAAGATCTAATCAAAGCATATAGCTCAAGATCATAGGTGGAAAAGTTCGAAGTCGCACCTTTAAGCTTTTCACTAAAATAGGCAATGGGTTTTTGGTCTTGAGTAAAAATGGCACCAATACCTACTTTTCTAGCATCATATTCAATTTCAAAAAAATTATCAAAGTCGGGTAATTGCAATAATGGTGCGAAGATAAGAATTTGTTTCAAGGTTTCAAAAGCTCTTGTTTGCTCCTCACCCCAAGAAAAAAGTTTATCCTTTTGGATTACCTCAGTCAAAGGAGCTTCTATAGTACTAAATCCTTTAACAAACTGCCTATAGAAACTAGCCAACCCATGAAAACTTCTCACATCACCAATGAATTTAGGAGTCGGCCAATTCTTAATAGCGTCTATTTTTTATTCATACACCTCTATGCCTCTTGAACTCACAACAAATTCCAAGAAAACAACTTCATCAACACAAAAAGAGCATTTAGCCACATTAGAATAAAGTTGTTCTTGCCTAAGCACTTCAAACACACATTTCAAATGATCAAGATGCTCATACATGGTTTTACTATACTCTAAGATGTCATCAAAATTGCACAACGATGAATTTTCCAATGAATGGTTTCATCACTTGATTCATTAGAATCATGAAAGTGCTAGGAGCGTTAGTGAGACCAAAAGGCATCACTAACCATTCATAAAGATCCAAAATTGGTCTTGAATGCGGTTTTCCATTCATCACAGGGTTTCATTCGGATTTGATGGTACTCGCTCCTCAAATCAATTTTTGAAAGACACATCAACCATTTAGTTCATCCAACATGTCATCAATTCTAGGTGTGGGATGGTGATACTTTACCGTAATTTTGTTGACGGCTCTACAATATAAGCACATACACAATGATCCATCATTCTTGGGAACTAATATCACCGGTATAGCACATGGACTCATGCTCTCTCCCACAACTCCTTTTCAAGGAGTTCATACACATACCTTTGGAGTTCTTTGGTGTCCTTCGGATTGGCTCTATAAGCCGGTTTGTTTGGCAATTGTGAACCTGGGACAAAATTGATTTGGTGCTCAATTCCCTTAAGGTAGACAATCCCTTGTGAAGTTTCGAGGAAAACACATCATCGTAATCCTATAAAAGAGAAGAAATACAACTAGGCAAAGAAGAGGTTAGTTCGTTAGTATACAAAGCATAGTCCCTATGCATGATAAGGACCATCGGGTGTTGCTCCTCCATCTCCTTCCTAATATCCCCTAAACTAGCTAAGAGAGACACATTCTCTTTCCCTCTAGGTGCCTTCATATGTCACTTCCCTCTACGACTTCAACTTCCCCACTACTTCCTTCAACACCTTTGCCTTTCTCCTTTAACTCCCTCATTTTCCGGTAAACTTCATTGACTTGCAAAGGAGATAACGGATATAGAACATGCTTATGCCCCTCATACACAAATGAGTACCGATTGGTTATCCTTTCATGATTCGTAGCACTATCGTATTGCCAAGGCCTTCCGAGTAGCACATGGCAATCTTGCATTGGCACTACATCACATACTATATCATCTAAGTATTTTCCATTCTTAAACTTGATCAACACTTGTTTCTGCACCCTTAACTCTCCATATTCATTCAACTACTAGAGTTTGTATGGGGTTAAGTGTTTGGTGGTCGGAAGCTTTAAATATTCCACCAATGTGGTACATGCTACATTAGCACAACTTCTGCTATCAATAATCAACGAACACACATTTCCTTTGATGAGACATTTGGAATGGAAGAGGTTTGCCATTTGGCTAGGATCATCCATAGCCTTACTTATCATTTCCCTCCTCACTACATGGTTTGGCATGGTGAGCTCCCCTTCTTGAGGCATATCCTTGATTAACAAGGCTCTTCTTGCTAACCCATGTGGAATGGTAACATCCTTATCTTGCTCACTTCTCTCATCATCTACACACTCATCATCTTCTTGTGTATCCCCTTTATCAACCTCCTCATACTCTCTCTCATCATCATCACTATAAGGATCAATCCTTATAATGAATGCCCTCCGGTTGGGACACTCACTCATTTTATGACCGTATCCTTGACACTTGATGCAATGGAGGGGTTTAGAATTAGTAACTCCTTCTTTTGGTGCAAATTTGGGAGGTTGTTTCTCAACTTGACTATTCTTGACAAATGGCTTCTTGTAATCTTGTATGGTGCCCTTGTTCTTTTGCCAATTGGAGGAAGGAGTTCCCCTTTCTTTGTTCTTGCTCCATGAAGATGAATACCCCTTGGGTTTGATCAATTTATCCTCTTTGAGACCCTTATCAATTTTAATTGCCGTTTCAAATGTCTCATCAAGATCACTATAATTGTGCACCTCATTTGAGATGTGATCTCTTTGTTCAACCCCGCTTGGAAACGAGTTATGGCATTCAATTCTTCTTCTTCGAAGTCAATCCTCATTTTCACAAGTTGGAATTCATCACAATACTCTTCTACACTTTTGAGATTTTGTCTCAAAGAGTAGGCCTTCTTTAGTTGTTCTTGCTTGTACCGATCAGACGCGTACTTTCTTGTCATCATCATATTCAATTCCCCCTAATTCTGAGTTGGAGGAAGTCCATTGGTTCTCCTAAACTTTACTTGCATTTTCCATCATGTCGAGGCAAATCCTTCAAATTTGGAAATAGCATAGGACGCCTTCTTCACTTTGGACATTTCATTGGTGAGGAAGATCCGATCGCATTGTGTGATCCAATCGAGGAACATATCTGGGTCATTACCTTCTTTGAAGGTTGGAAGAGTGACTTTGATGGTGTTAAGACTCATATATCGACCATCGAAGTTTCCTTCATTACCATGGTCTCCATAAAGTTCTTCACCATATTCATCAACATGGTAGTTTTGTCCTTGGTAACTATCATGGTCCCGGTAACCTCCTTGCCTAACCACTTATGGGATAGAACCATTTCTTCCACCACTTTCCCAGTGAGGACCTTGATATGGCATTCGTTGTCCCCTCCTTTGACAGGCAACTCGATCACCCCAATCTCCTATCTCATCTTGCATATCATCCCCAAGTGCTTGGACATGTCGTATTGGTTGATGGATATTTGGTGGTGGTTGGTGATGATAAGGTTCATTTGGTGGTGGTAGGGTAAGGTTCATTGTGTGGTGGTGCAATTGGATTCACATTTCGAGATGGTGGTGGTGTATTGTTTGGGGGAGTGGGTTGGAACATGAGGCAAAAAGTCTCAGGTGTCATGGTAGGCGAGGTACCACCTAGCATTTTACTAGTAGATTCTTGAAAGTTTTGACCTACCGCTTCCCTACTTTGCCCTTCAACAACTCCCACCCGAGCACCCAAAGTGGTCATTTATCGGGTAAGTTCCGACAATGTATTTATTACATCAACAAGAGTAGGTGCCACTGTGAGAATCTGGGTTTTATTGCCTGAATTCGCCATTGTACCTGTTTTAGAACACTCAACAAAACAAACAAATGTGTTATGTTAGTAAAATTAACCTCACAATTCAATCGAATATGCGCACCTTTGATTGCCTCACATATTATCTTGGCAAGTGATTGTACCTTGTTTAGTCAGTTCAGTTACAAGGGTCAATTTCTACTCAATATCATGAGTGAATCTTTGTTGACTCGATGAAAGAATGGTTTGACTCAAAACTATCGGACTTGATTCAAGAAATGATCGACGAAGTTAAAAAGAGAAAAGAATGAAAGAAGTAGCACAAAAGAAAAAATTAACGTTCAAGAACTAGCTAATCACTTTGTAAGATCAATTACAAATGTTAACTAGTTTAGATGATCAAAGAAATGGAAATGAAATAAAAACGATGAGTCAAAAACTTGAAAAACATGGTCTACTATTCACCGAGCATGACTTGCGGTTCGCAGATAGTGTCTGCGACATAGTCTGCAGTTGCAAATATTGCTCCTCAACTTTCCAATTTTACTATCGCGGTATGTGGTTGACCTATGGACCGCAGACGTCACCTACGACAAAACCTGCAGTTCACAGGTTGTGCTTTTGCTGCACTCTTTGATGATGACAAATTTCTTGTGAGGATCCATGCTTTGGGCCTTTTATGGTTTTACTAACGAATTGGGCCCTCTTTTTCAGTTACATTTCTACTTTTGGCTCAAAACATCTTTTCACTTTGGAATTAGGTTTTGGAAGATCAAATGACCCATTTTCCTTCTTCTTCTTCTTCAAGAACACTCTGAAGATCTTCAAGAACACTCTGAAGATCTTCAAGAACAATTGGAAAAATTCAAAAAATTTAGGACCTTCCATTCTTCTTCAAATCACCCCAAATTTCAGATATCAAACCTTCTTCACTAGGAGAACAAAGCCAAATAGTTTCTAAGGTTTAATTCCCCTTTCTTCAACCAGACCCAATTCAAGTTCTTAAACCTCCAAGAATCAAAATGACCAATAATGGTAGATGACTCAAAAATGATTCAAATGACATGAAACTTTACATTTAGACTCTTCTGACACTAAGAAACTCAAATATAATAATAGAATCAATAAACAAACAACTATTTTTTTTGGATTTTGGACTCTAGAACACCTTTTTGTGATTTTTGTAGTAATCAAAACCCAAAACAAGGATTGTTGGAAAAACCATTTAATCAAGCTCTGATACCAATTGATACAATATAAATTGCAGAATTTAAAAGAAACAAGATAAAAGAAAGACACAAAGAATTGGAACAAAAAACAACCCAAAGTATATTAAACAATGGACCTTAATCGATTGACCAAGATAAGCACCTAACCTATGAGATGGACGGACGGACCTGAAGAGAATTGAATTTCCAAGCAACCCAAATTTCTCAAACAAGATTTAATAACAAGCTTCAATAAGTTCTCAACACTCAAACTCTCAAAGAGTAGCATAAAAATAATATTCAAGATAATCTAAGCAAAATGAAATAGCTAATTTCCCTATTTATGATCTAGGACTAAATTATTACACAAGATGTCCAAAAATGACACATTTGGATTGCAAAAATAACCAAAATGCTATATGTCGACGTCTGCTACGCCACCTGTGAATTGCAAACATTGCCTGTGGAGTGATCTACGATTCACAGGTCATGCCCTTCAGTGGTCTCCTCATCTGCGGTTGTTTGACATGGTCTGCGAGCAAGCCCTACTTGTGGCACCATCTGCCATTCGTAGATGGTGTTTTCTGCACCATGTGTTGTATTTTAATCCTCCCAAGCTATCATAAACACTTGAAATCCTTGAGATGGTGCTAGAGTATTCTCAAGGATGTCCATCTTCTTGAATAGGCCTTGTAATGTTTGAAGTTCACGGGCGTGACTCCTCGTGAACGGTCTTGATGGAACTCGGTTTGCATCGGTTTAACTCCACATAGACATATAAGAAAAATCACAATCCATACAGAGAAACATAAAAACTAGTAGTAAGGAGAAGAAAAGGTAAAACTCAATAATCTCCGACCTCCACGACCGCTCCTCGCTGTCCAAAATATTCGAAGGTAGAAAAAAGCCTCCAAATCCCATCCAAACTTATCTTGGACTTAAAAATAATTCTTGTCTTCTTGAGAGAGCTCACTCAGCATGCTCCAAAGCAAGTCTAGGCACATTGGCCTTCTCTCAGCAAACTCTTGTGCATTCCAAACTTAGTGAAATTTCCCATTTTTGTCTCCCTAGTTTACGGACATCACTCACACCTCGCTCATCGAGCTTGAATACGAGCAAATAGCTTGCTTTAGACCTAGCTCAGGATGGCCCTTGCCTTGTTCCACTCATAGCCAATTTTTTATCTCTTCTTCTCCAAAATGAAGCACTTTCAATGTACAGTACATAGATTCCACAATAACGCACAGATTAGTTTCAAATCGCAAAGTCAATATTAGTGAGGTGTATTTAATACATTTAGCTCTAAAACAATGTATAATAAATATGAGTTAAGTATGGCGGAATGACGTATAAATACATCTAACATCACCACCCCGCACTTGAACCGTTGTTCATCCTCGAACAAACAACTAAACACGCCAAATTTTAAAGAACCTCACCAAACTACGCCAATTCGAATCGGTCTACTCGAGTTAAGGCCACTACGACTATTTAAACATATACAAGAAAGCTCTCAAGTATCTTATGCATCACATGAATTTCAAGCACGTCAACAACTTATTCAAAACACCCTAGCCTCTAAGATTGACTCATCAATATAAATTAAGAACAAAAATGGTAATGTTACCTAGGACATAAATCAAATATATCACCTATATCTTGCCAATCATATGCCCTTACCAAAAACAAGAGTTGTCCAATATTTTTCAGCAAAAGAAAGTAAAATTAATGGAATGAATGAAGTTAGAAATAATTAGACTCACTCTCGACAAGAAACT
The DNA here is from genome assembly GCA_029783415.1 of Anisodus acutangulus. Classification (NCBI taxonomy): domain Eukaryota; kingdom Viridiplantae; phylum Streptophyta; class Magnoliopsida; order Solanales; family Solanaceae; genus Anisodus; species Anisodus acutangulus. Next base: position 19,901,808 of record CM056509.1, read on the forward strand.
TCGCATGCACATACGGTGTACCATAACCTTTTCTTTAGTGTTCGACTCTTGATGTAAGAAAGGAGGAGAACTGGATATTTCAACAAGAACCAAGAGGCGATTTGCTAGGGGTGCCCAAGCTTTCCAACCACCCGATGGTAACATGCCTAATGTGGGATGGAATATGGAGTAGGGCCGAGGAAAAGACGTGAAGACTCCATAGTACAATAGCTTTATCGGCCTTTATTTGGTCTTATCCAAGACCGTGTTGTTTTATTTTATCTTAGACTATTTCCTAGATTAGTTAATAGCTCCCCTAGGACATATTAAAACCATGTAATAACCCTTAGCTCACCTTAGGAAATATTAAATGCAAGGGAAAGGGTGACTAGACTGAGAGCTCCTCCAAAGGTGGCTTGACCATAAGTGAACAATATGGCAACGAGAAGAAAACATCTAGACCGTGTGTCTCTAAAGAATTTATCCCACTCATACACTTGAAGACATCAAGAAATACCATACAGAAATTGATGAGATTGGCCGAGTATTCACATGCGCATTCGGCCCAAGGTTCATGCCCAAGGGGAATGATTCTCACCACTCTTCAAGAAGACCATTTATGGACTAACTAGTTCATATGTGAAATCCATCAAGAAAGGTTCTATAAAACATAGAAGAGATATTCATACCCCCCTCCCTCGGCCAAAGGCCCTTCCCCTCCCCCGTTCTCATCTTAGCCGAATGGCTTGTGTTTGTGTCCATTGTACTTCCCTTCTTGAATGGTCCATTTTGCTACTATAAATAGGACCTTTAAGACATTGTACTATTCAGTTGTTGTTGATAAATAAAACTTGAGTTTTTACTCACTTTGCTAACTGTTTCAACCCAGGGTTGTAATTCTTAGTTGGTCCTCCGGGAAGATCATTTATCTTATTACTTTCTAAGGTTCCGATCATCCTCACTTGCTTAGTATTAAGCATTGTAGTCAGCAAACCTCAATCTAATACTTGTCTAATTGACCACAATATACTTGGTGTCGACACGAGCAATAAATCCCTTGTGTCTCTATACAAGAGCCTTGTATAGACCGATTGTGACTTGGTTTGTACTCGAACTTGATCCTCGCATTCCGTGTTCATCCTTCATCCAAACCACTTTGTTCCTTTCACCACATTGTCCAAAAACACTTCCCTAATCTTCACTACAATAGTCACTACCCGAACCCACACGTATCCAACCGTCCCCACCCGACAACCACAAATAGTCCACTAAAACCAACCCTACCGAGACCTCTCCACCACCAAACCACCAAGTCCTGAACATCATCCTGACCCTCAACACACCCACAACAGCCCCCACCAAACACCTTGTCCTAATTACCCATATAACTACCCAAAACAGCCACCGAACACCCCACTGCCTGGCAGTAACACCCCACCCGAGAACCCCACTTTGTGTTCCAATTTCGGGTCGACCCGAATACAACTAAGATACGACCCTCTTACCCTCACTTACTCCTTCTTACATACATAGTATTGGTATTAGAGCCAAGCGTTCCCGTCCCACGCATCAACGTTATGGCTTACTCAAAACAAGAGTATTGGAGGATCGTAAGTGACGTTCTGGCCCGACATGCGCAAGCCTTGAATAAGGAACTTGCAAAACCTACCATGAGAAACAACACCAATCCCGAGCCTCTAACAACCTACATAAGGCATGAGGGCTTGGTACTCTTATGTGAGTTGGAGGCCCCATGCGAAAAACCAAAAGAGTCACAAGGAAGTCAACTATTCTACACCCGGTGCAAAGTAAATGACAAGGTGTGCAAGTTGATTATTGACGAATGGAGTTGTTCCAACCTAGCGTCCATAGTAATGGTGAGTAAGTTAAAAGTTTCTTACCCGTGACCAGCCTCAACCATATGATCTCTAATGGGTGAACGAAGACAGAGAGCTAAGAGTCACGACACAAGCTCTCATTAATTTTTGGATTGGAAAGTATGAGGATGAAATATGGTGTGATGTCCTACCCATGGATACATGCCATATTTTGCTAGGTCCACCATATCAATTTGATCAAAGGGCAAAACACTATGGGGAAAATAACATCTATTATTTTCAAAAGGATGGCAAGAGATTTCGATTGGTGCTACTATCGCCTAGAGAAGTGAAGAAGTTAAATACTCAAGAGGCCGAAGCTCATGACGAACCCGAGACTATGCCACTTGATGCTTGGTGAATCAAGGAAGAACTAAAGAAGGGGAGTCCCTTACATGCTTTGAAACACAAGGCTAAGAAACATCTTTTGGGGGAAAAGATCAAGGATGCCAACTTGAAAGCCCTCATAATAAATTCAAGGATGTGTTTCCGGATGACCTTGCACCCGAATTGCCACAAATTAGGGGCATTGAACATGCCATTGACTTCATTCCGGAAAGTTCACTACCTAATCGACCAGCCTATAGGTGTAACCCTAAGGAGGCCAAGGAATTTCAAAGGCAAGTGCAAGACTTGTTACACAAAGGCTTTATCCGAGAAAGCCTTAGTCCATGTGCGGTACCCAAATTGTTGGTACCAAAGAAGGATGGAACCTGACGTATGTGCATTGATAGTCATATGGTCAATAACATTACCATACTATACCAATTTTCCATGCCAAGATTGGATGATCTATTAGAGGAATTGAGTGGAGCCATGTTATTCTCCAAAATCGACTTGAGAAGCGGCTACAACCAAATGAGAATCCGAGAAGGAGACGAGTGGAAGACGGTCTTCAAAATGAAGTATGGATTGTACGAATGACTTGTGATGCCGTTCGGATTATGTAATGCACCGAGCTCCTTCATGAGGCTCATGCATGAGGTACTACGGCAGTTCATGGGGAAGTTTGTCGTGGTCTACTTGGATGACATCTTGATTTATAGTCAAGACAAGGAGTCCCACTTATCACACTTGGAGGTCGTGTTTGGAAAGCTAAGGGAACTGAAATTATATGGCAAGTTGGAGAAGTGTGCCTTCATGATCACTAGTGTCCCATTTCTAGGATACATAGTGTCTTCCGAGGGCATTCACGTTGATCCGTCAAAAGTAGAAGCCATTCAAAGTTGGTCCGCACCCAAAAGTGCAAGTGAAGTAAGGAGTTTTCATGGATTGGCTTCTTTCTACCGTCGCTTCATCCGTGACTTTAGTACCATCGCGTCCCCTATCATGGAGCTCATAAAAAGGGGTGGGTTTAAGTGGTCCTCCGGTGCACAAAGGGCCCTTCCCCTCCCCCATTCCCACCTTGGCTGAATGCCTTGTGTTTGTGTCCCTTCTACTTCCCTTCTAGAATGGTCCCTTTTTCTACTATAAATTTAGGACATTGTAATATTCAGTTGTTGTTGATATATAAAACTTGAGTTTTTACTCACTTTGCTAAGTGTTTCAACTCGGGGTTCTAATTCTTAGTTGGTCCTCCGGGAGGATCGTTTATCTTATTACTTTCTAAGGTTCTTCTCATCCTGACTTGGTTAGTATTGAGCATTTTTGTCAGCAAACCTCAATCTAATGCTTGTCTAATTGACCACAATATACTTGGTGTCGACACGAGCAATAAATCTCTTGTGTCTCTATCCAAGAGCCTTGTATCGACCGATTGTGACTTGGTTTGTACTCAGACTTGCGTCTCACATTTCGTGTTCATCCCTCGTCCAAACCACTTCATTCCTTTCACCACCACATCCCAAAAAACTTCCCTAATCTTCACTACAAGAGTCACTACCCGAACCCACACGTATCCAACCATCCCCACCCGATAACCACAAACAGTCCACTAAAACTAACCCTATCGAGACCTCACCCGAACATCATCTTGACCCTCAACACACCCGCAACAGCCCCATTAAATGCCTTGACCCAATTCCTCATATAACTACCCAAAACAGCCACCGAACACCCCACTACTCGGTAGTAATACCCTTCCCCAAGAAACCCACTGTGTGACCCAATTTTGGGTCAACCCGAATACAACCAAGACCCGACCCTCTTACCCTCACTTACCCCTCCTTACATACATCAACTATACTAACATAAGCACATCCAATATAGGATCAAATAGGACTTAAAGAGTTATACTATCGGCTAAGGGATGGGTAGAAATTCTTTGGATGAATAGTTACTAACCTCCCTAAGCACATTTAAGACATGACACTTTATTTTCAATTATGTACTTTCTTTTCTTCGTACATTTTTAACCACTATTTTTTGCTTTCCCTTATATCCCCTATTTTCATTAAGCTCACATTTTATTTTTTCCACATCACTAGAAAGTACCAATTACATATTATTCTTCACTTTCAACTCGATTAGTATCTTTCTTTTCTTTTTTCCGCTCCCTACTAACAACATATACTTCACTATTTTCAACAAGTGCACCCTTAAGCTACTTTTTCTAGTTTCCACTTCATTCTTCCCCTTAAGTCAACTTCCCACTTTTCTTCCAAGCGCTCAATTTTCAAAGTGCTTTAGAAGTCCAAGATCAAAATATTCAGGTTATATCAAACAACGGGACATGTTTAAGACTTGGTTACCAAAGAAAATAGGTTAACGGCTCGAAGGTGTTAACTAAGGACATAACATAAGGGAAGGTAATAAACGGTTAAAACTCATGGCTAACAAAGAAATGCATATATCATCTCGTAACTTAACACACCTTGTTTCACTTTGTATACATACCGGGCAAGTTCTAGACATCAATATGAGGCATGAAATACAATTCAAAAATTCTCACCACACTGGCATACAAATGGCTCAAGACGGATCCATAATGACCCTCAACTTAGCAAACAAGAGCACGAATTCAATGCAAGCATTTTTAATCCAACAAATTTATACAAGAGTCAAATAGAAGAGCCTAAGTGTCTCGAAATAAGTCATCACTTTTAAGCACATTTTGTTTACTTTCAAACTTTGAGAATCGCTCATGTTGTCAATATTGTACCTAATCTCTAGCACTTAGCATTCAAACAGCCTTAAGGGATCTCATATATTACCTCCTACCTAATGACTAATGTTTTCTTAAGATAGTCATCATCCATCCTGTATATGGTAAAACTCAGCAAAATATGTGGCCAGACAAGAGTAAGGATTCGAGGTAAGCAGTCAGATCTGATATCGGATATGAGTCACAATTAAGATAAGAAAGCAGTAGAAGAGCAACTGGATGCAACCAACACAAGTGACTTTGAGTAAAGTTTCGAAGACAATTATGCAGCGTATATCAGATTTGGTTATGACACCTGATGTTAATCAATTAGCATTAAGAGGTCATAATTAGCATTTATAACACTTATATTCTGAAGGATCCATGGGCATTAATATCTTATTTTCATCCCTATAAAATAAGCTCAGCCTTCATGTCGGAAGGGCATTCAATTTCTGCTCAACATTTTGTACTTGATAATATTACAATTTACTAAACTTTTTTTCTTACTTTACTCTGCAATCGATGTTATTCTGCCAAGCTTGTAACCAATCTCGACTAATCCTGCCTAGCAATCGATCTGAATTCAGTAGCTCAGACTAATTTAATTACTTATTTGCTTTTGTTATTTTACTTAATTATTTATTGGTCATTGTTTCATATCAAGCAGAGCAAATAGATCCACGTGTCCTTTAAACTACAAACTAATTTAAATGTACCTTTTTTGGGGTAAATAGTTTGGCGCCCACTGTGGGGCTAAGGATAATTATGGTGATTTTCTCTAGTTTCACTTATTTCTTTTAAAATTACACATTAGCAAAATGGCTGGAAGTGGAAATCAAGTCGATGCTAACAATACTGAAGTGCTTAACCATGCCAATATCCCAGACATTGATCCAGCAACAGCCAAATTCGAGCAAGGAATGAGCAAGTTGTTTCGCCTCAAGGATCTAGAAGAACCGGAGAGGAATGAACTCCAAACGGTGAGGACAAGGCAGATGATAGAGTGCGAGTAGCCAGAGCAGATTTGGATAAAAAATTATATGATAGAGAAGCAACAACAAGCAATTTCGCAGTTGCAGAAAAATAGTAATGGAACAAATGCAACAGATGGATATACTGCTGCCCAAACTGAGGATTGCATTAAAGAAATCAGAAATGGTTCGGGGGGAAATGAATCTTCAGAAGTTATGAAATTTATGTTGGCCCTGAGTAGATGCGTGGATTGTAATGAAAATGAAGTTAAAACTTCTAATTTCCGGATAGACCAAATCCCAGGAGCACCATCGGTTCTAAAAGGACAGGATTCAAAGAGATACATACAATTGCCATTCCCATTGAGTGTGGCTCCAAAGTTGATTCTGAAGAGGTTTAAAATGTCAGACCTCCTAAAATATGATGGAACCATAGACCCACAAGAGCATGTAATATCATACACATGTGCGGTGAAAGGCAATTATATGCAACCGGATGAAATAGAGTCGGTTTTACGGAAGAAATTTGGCGAAACACTATCCAAATGAGCGATGACCTGGTATTCTTTATTACCTGAACATTCCATTAACTCATTTGAAATGCTTGCAGATGCGTTCATAAAAGAACATGCTGGCACGAGAAAAGTTCAAGCAATAAAGGCTAACATATTCAAAATCACCCAGAAGGATACCGAAATGTTGCAAGAATTCGTGATCAGATTTTAGAAAGAATGGATGATCCTTCCTGTAGTACTGGATGAATGGGCATCATAGGCTTTCACTAAGGGATTAATCCCAAGGAGTTCTAGTGCATCACTAAAACTGAAGGAAAATTTGTTGGAATTCCCAGCGACAACATGGGCAGATGTACACACAATAGGTAGTCAAATATTCGAGTGGAAGATGACCATCTTGAACTCCCGACAAGATCAATTGGTCGAAACAAAAGTCAAGACAAATCAAAGAGAGTTGTTGATTCAGAATTAAGATCTCTAAGGGATAGGTACCAGCTCTATGGTAATCCGAAGAGATCAAGCTTCAATCCGATAGAGGACGTAGCAACCGTTACTTTTCATCAAAAAGAGCAGGGAGACAGGCGCAATGATTGGGGATCCAGCAATAGAGGCTTACAGGTCAAGAATAATACTAGAAATATGACTTCTAATAGCATAAAGAACCTAAGGTTATCTGAGTATAACTTTAACGTTAATGCGGCCGGAATAGTATCAGCAATTGGGCACATTAAGGAGACAAGGTGGCCAAAACCCATCCTGTCAGATCCAAGTCAGAGAGACATCCAAATTTGATGTGTGATTTCCACGGAATGCACAATCATTTGATAGAAGATTGTCGACATCTTAAAGATAAAGTGGTTCGATTATTGAAAAAATAACCATTTATGGGAATTTTTAAGTGACCGAGCTAAGGGAAATTATAACAAGGGCAGAGATACAAGTAAACAAGTAGATTCAGTTGAGCCTCAACATGTTATTAATATGATCATCAGAGAGATAGATGTCGCAGGAACATCTATCATTACCGCAAAAAAGACAAAGGAGTAACTCGGGAGAAGAGGTCTAGAGATTTCTTACATGAGGAAGAAATCTCGTTCAACAACGAAGATGCGGAGGGCATCATTCATCCTCACAATGATGCATTGGTAATTTCTGTTATTGTTGATAATTTTCAAATTAAAGCGTATTTTAATTGATCTAGGTAGTTTGGCCAACATCGTCTGATGGAAGGTAGTAGAGCAGATGGAGATGTTGGACAAAAAATTCCCGGCTGTTCGAGTTCTTAATGGATTCAACATGGCTAGTAAGACAACAAAATGAGAAATTACTCTCCCAATCAACGCTACTGGAATAATCCAGCAAACTATGGTTTACGTCACAGAAGGTGTAATGAGGTATAATGTGTTATTCGATAGACCCTGGATATACGACATGAAAGTTGTGCCATCGACTTTGCATATGTTGTTGAAATTCCAACTCTGGAGGGAATTAAGCTAATTCGAGAAGTGTAGCCTGAGCTAAGGAGATGTTTGCAACAGAGGAGTCGATAAAAAAAGAAAATGAAGTGAAGGGTGAAAAGTTGATCAATGACAACAAATAGCAATTACAGGATCTGGAAGTATCAAGTCCAAAGAAGTCAGAAAGTGATAAAGAAGAGAGCGAGGAAGAAGAGGATCCATACCGTGTTTCGAGGTCATTTATTTTACCGGATGATTCAGACGCTACGAAATCAACCATAGAGGAGCTCGAGCAAGTGATTTTGTTTGTTCATTGGAAAAATAGAAAGGTACTGGGCACCGGGTTAACCCCGGAGCTCAATCTTAAATTAATTGAATTCCTTAGAGAAAACGTTGATTTTTTTTCCTGGTCTCATATAGACATGACATTTATCCCACCAGGAATCACGACTCATAAGTTGAGTTTAGATCCACATTTTACACCGGTGAAACAAAAAAGGAGGCCCATCGTTGAACACATGAATAGGTTTGTAAAAGAAGAGGTAACAAAGTTGTTAAATATATGATCCATATGTGATATAGAGTATCCAGAATGGTTGGTAAATGTAGTAGTGGTGCCTAAAAAAGGTAATAAGTTAAGGATGTGTATAGATTTCAAAGATTTGAATAAGGCTTGTACAAAAGATTTTTTCTCCTACCACACATCGATCAAATGATTGATGTTACGGCATGGCATGAGTTGTTAAGTTTTGTTGATGCTTATTGTGGATACAACAAAATAAGGATGAATCAAAATGATCAGGAGAAAACTTCCTTTATCACTAAATATGGAACTTATTGTTATAATATAATGCCTTTTGGCTTAAAAAATGTCAGAGCAACGTATCAATTATTAGTTAATTGCATGTTTGAAAATTAAATGGGAAAGTCAATGGAATTTTATATTGATGATATTCTAGTTAATTTCCTAGAAATAGAAGACCATTTAAAGCATTTGCAAGAACTGTTCGATATCCTACGAAAATATAACATGAAGATGAATCCGGAGAAGTGCGCTTTCAGAGTTGGTTCAGTCAATTTTCTAGGTTTGCTGGTGTCAAATAGGGGGATAGAAATAAACTCGATAAAAATTGAAGCCATTGAAGAAATCCTGGAAGCATTGGAGGATGTAAAGGTTGTGTAAAGACTTACCGGGAAACTGACTGCTTTAAGTCAGATCATTTCTCAATATTCGAAGAAAAGTCATAGATTTTTTTCTCTTTTCAAAACGAAGAATGATTTCGAGTGGACTCCATAATGCCAACAAGCTCTAAGTGATTTAAAAAATTACCTTTCCAGCCTGCCATTATTGCATAAACCAAAGACGGATGAGCAATTGTTCTTTTACCTGGCAGTATCGGAGGTAGCAGTAAGTCTTGAGCTGGTTTGAGAAGAAAAATGTATGCAATTCCCTATTTATTACATTAGTAGAACAATGTCAAGTGCGGAAACTAGATATCCTCACTTGGAAAAATTAGCATTAGCCCTAATAACATCTGCTAGGAAGTTAAGGCCTTATTTTCAATGTCATCCTATTTGTGTGGTAATGACTTATCCATTAAGGAATATAATGCATAAACTAGAATTATCGAGTAGGTTAGTCAAATTGGCGGTAGAAATTAGTGGGTATGATATAGAATTTAAGCCCAGAACAACTATAAAGTCTCACATTTTAGCAGACTTCACTCCAGGAATGATTCCTAAAGTGGAGAAAGAATTTATAATAACTTTGGGAGTAACCTCAGGAATCTGGACCTTATTTGAAGATGGAGCATCAAATGTGAAAGGGTCCATATAAGGAATATTACTCAAAACACCTATAGGAGATGTCATTAGGTTCACACCTCAACCTTGGGGGGTGGTTGGCACCCTGCTCCCTAAGCCCTGAGTGTATCGATCCTGATACATGAGAGATATACAATCACTCATGAGACGACGAGGCCTCTGACACATTCTTAACTGAATAAGAACATAGTCACTTGCACCCAGAAAAGGCCCAAACCATATATATATATATATATATATATATAATAAGGCCGACAAGGCTGACATAAAGATAATGAATTTACTGGAGAAGTCGGCAAGGCCACACACGACTATCACACACAACATGACTGTCTACAAGACTCTAAAAAGTATACTGATAACAACCGGTAGGGACAGGACCTCATTATACCCAACTATATATATGTGCAGATTTGTCATACCTATCAGCTCACTACACAGCTTCAGAAGAAAGGAGCATGACAACCTCCAGCTGAGTCAAGTCCTACTATGAGAAAAGCATCTACATCTCTATTTGTACCTGCGAGCATGAATGTAGTGTCCCCGAAAAGGGACATCAGTACAAAATAATATACTAAGTATGTAAAGCATGAATAAAAATATGAATTTGTAAACAGTAAGTAATGCATAAACGCAATATGAAGCGATAACCTGTAAATGAAAGCATAAGCAACATGGATGCCATATGGGGCGGATAATGAAACTCTAAAACTGAAATACAACATGTATGGAATATCCCTTTACTGTATAAACTATCATCGTCTTATTGTGTGAGGTGTATAACATGTCACTACCCTCAGGTATACTATGAGATACATGGATGGATATGCAATGCAATGTGCACGCTAATTTATGTATGTGTTGTGGAATGCGCAACCTATATATATATATATATATATATATATATTGTGGAACCTACAACCTAATTAAGCATATGTATATTTTGCGAAACGTGTAACCCCATTCAATATATGTATATGTTGCGCAACGTGCAACCTGGTCCAATATATGTATATGAGATACTAACGAAAAATTATCATCACTAGTGGGACTCGGAGGTGTGGACAACAGACTGTGATAACCATGGCTCTTTGGCCTCCTTTGGAACTTATAAACTCTTAGACATTGCATTGACACGACTCTGGGTCGATTCGAGGATTAACTCTTTAGAATGCTTTTTTTTGAAGACTTATGATAAGACCAGTAACCAACAACAAGAGTCATGAGAATATGAATAAACAATGAACACTTCTCAACATGAGACTTTGATAGACGATAGAGTGAAGTTCTCAATGTTTCTTTTCTAAAACGATGACTCTTTTGATTAATGCTTTTGAAAGAGAGGGATAGCCTTACATACATGGTTCTTATTTCTACAATCATTTTACAAGCCCTTGCTCCTCTTACAAATGATCATATATATCATACAAGGAAGTAATATCAATATCGAATCTAAATTCCTTAGAAAACTTTGCTTAGATGTATTATTGACAATCTTGAACACCTCGGGTTCTTAGATCTCTTTTCAAGTAATGCTTATGTAATTCAATCTCACAATTCAATCAAGAAATACAATTTTCATACAAACTCACTTAGGTGTTCTTCGACAATTCTAGCATATATGATTTCTTAAGCTTTACTTATAAGAATAATTTTATGCTATTCAGTCTCACAATCCTTCAACTTGTATTCTCCTTAATCCATAATGTATACCGCCATTCAATTATCCAATTAACTCATACATAGAGTGAAACAGTCACAACAACTCTTACTACAAAGATTTCATAAGCTTATAAAGTTTTTATTATGAAAATCCTTTCATAACTTTCTCCAAACCAGCAATAAGCCATAAACATAGATAGAAGAGGATAGAATTTACCTTAACACCTCATAAACTCCTCAAAACAACAAGTAATATCACCTTCAAGGGTTTGTAAAACCGACTTTGTGCGAGGGATATGACTATTATGGTAATCATGGTGTTTATCACATAATTCTTGCATATTATAAATTTGATTTCGTATTAGGATGATGGGGTATGATGGAGAGAGTTTAGGAGAGGTCTTGGGACTGATTTGGGTGAAATATGAGGGTTCTAAATCAAAAATCCAATTTAAACCCGTAATTGAAATTGCACCAACGTAAAATGATGGTCCATTTGACGGACCGTCAAACTTTTGATGATCTATCAATCTCCCCGTCAGACTTCCAGGAAGATTGATGGCTCAGGCTGGGTAATTTGACAGTCCGTCAAACATTTGACAGTCCGTCAAACATTTGACAGTCCGTCAAACATTTGACAGTCCATCAACTTTCTCGTCAAGTTTCCCAATTTCCTATTTTCATCAAAACATACTTTCTTCGATCCATTTAGCTTCTAAACACTCCGGTACTTCCATAAACAAGTTGTAAATCTCCATTATCCTTCAGTAAGGTCATACCTCTTCCTGGGACTTTGGCATCCATTGGAGAAATGACAAAACGTGAAATTACGGCGTATAACATCCTTCCCCCTTAGGAACATTTATCCTCGAATGTTGGAAATATTCTAACTCTCAAGTTTTTTCAAAAATTTTGGCAAAGTTTTATTTGTAAATAGGACTATCTGAAACCTGTCAAACAACCAAATATATCTCTGATGCCATACAGGGCAGGACAACAACCAGACAACAACAAATCGGCCTCACACGACCGCTTACACTTATAAAATTAAAGAAAGTTTAGCCATAACTTACCTTAATATCCTTTTTCCAACATCGGAGTTGCACCTAATACACTTGCTTTAGAAATATAATTTTCATAAGATACATGGTCCATCTTCGATAAACTGAATAAAAATAGAGGGGTTATACCTTACGAATACTAATAGAAAGTCTGAATCATTCTAGTAGTGCGATTCTTAGGTTCTGTGACCTTTCTTGACAGAGTTATTACTGGTCAAGTATTATCTCATCCTATCATTGGTCAGATTACACTGATACGCATTATCAGTATATTCTCAACCTTCACACTGTTGTACCTCTCTATCATACCATTGTCTGATAGTTGTACTTTGTCTGTGCCATTGTATTTTGACATCCAGGCTGTATTCTTCTTTTCTGTATTATAATGTTCATCTTGTGATAGAGTTTAGGTATCCGAGTTCATAGCCACGAAGTGCAAAATGATGATGAAATATTGTGGCACGATATTCGCCAAAGTCGAGAACGTAAAAGTAGTAGAGTTATTCGAATCCACTCTTCCTCTGCTTTTCTTCTTCCCTTCTCGATAGTATCCTTCAATGGTACATAGGTTTTGAGCAGCCTACTAGTTCAAAGACTTCTTTAATCAATACATTTCTTCTCCACTCCTATTTGGAGTATCTCCTAAATAAACGTCTCTAATTGGGACTATGCTCTTCTTGCTGGTTACTACCTTTCTCAACTAAGTTTGGTATTATCATCTTGGATACACTCAGATGTAATCTTCCTTCCTTGTTAAGTTGAACTTGTAGATCTAAGTATTCTTTATACTTATTTCCTCAAATCTGGTATTGTTACTTCTGGTTCCTTTTTATTCTTGTGACCTCGATAAGAGTTCTATTCTTTTGTTGTATATAATTCTTTATTTACATATTTGGCAATATGTCTCCTACTAGTTATCAATCCTTATTTCAAACTTCTTCCGAACTCTATACTTTCACATTGGCCTGGGTCTACTTGTCTAACCTGAAATCTTCATTGTTCATCTTAGGACGGGACAATGGAAATTTTGAGTACTCAATTCTTTTAAACTAGCCCTTTGATTAGTTGGTTGTCTAAATGAGCGATCATAATATGGCTTAAGTTAGTCTTCAAAATAAACCTTTAATCAAACTTTGATTGTATATCCAACCTTAATCATTACCGTGTAAACTGATGAGTCACTTTAGCATTAATATTCTAATTATCTAATGGTCCTTAAATATCCCCGGTTCACTTAATGAGCCATACGTAATACCCCAACTTCAGAAGCAACTCCTCTTCGGATGGTGCTATTTAATACTCTTAATCCTCAGACCTTGATAAGGTTCCTGTTATTATCTTTACCCATTTTACAATACTTTTTAAAGGGGCTTTAGATGGGATGCTTTGTCTTGACGTTTCTCAATTCCCAATATAAGGAAGAATTCGCTTACCTTAGATCTCCAAGGGGGTATTACTCCTGTTACTTCTTTGGAGAGGCCCTTTTCTATGACTTCCTTAGTGACTCTCATTGTTCAACGGTACACGATCCTATAGTCCATTACCTTCCTTCTCTTTACATCTGATCTTCTTTCTTCTTACAATGTCTTGAGTTCGTATACTTATTTTGTGATATTATGTATCCTAAGATGGACTCATCATTTCCTTAGTTATACCCCATATTTTCTCAAGTATCCTTTGTCAATTTATATCGTTTCTCACATACTAAAAAGAATGCATTTTCTCCTTTCTGACGTTGTTTGTTCCTTTGTTGACCTTATTACTAGGGCATCTACTATACTTACTAGCTCTGGACTCATGGTCTTCCAAATATGATATTTCCTTCACACTAAGAGTACGTACTTTCCCCTTGTAACTTCAAAATCCCTTATACTTCACATTCGCAGTTCCTTCGCTGGGTATTTCTTGTACACATGTTTCTTTGAAGCAAATCTTTGATATCCTCTGGTTAGTTTTTCAATATGGCTTATGGTAGGGGTTATCCTACCTCCTTTTTCATAAAGGATTTACTTTTGCAAAGTGTTTGTCTTTCTTGGTCCCTTCATGGTTACCGCACTTGAGTCCATGATGCTGCCTTCATATCTCAGTTTTGGTCTCATTTGTAACTGACGTCCTTATCATTATGACCATTACATGATATTTCTTGTAAGGTTCCTAGTTTACTCTGCTGTCCAAATTTACTACCACTTTCTTGCTCATATCGTGTTCCTTTACTCTTATTCTTTAGCTTTTTTCCTTATCGTTTACTTTAAATCATCTTTTTGTTACTTCGTTATATACTCACATCGGGTTTCACTTATACTGACCCCTACTCGTATATATTTAAACACCTTCTCGATGTTCACGGCGAACCTAAGGATTGACATACTTAATTCGAGTCATAGTTGGATTGATCCTTGTTGCTAACTTTGGGCTTTCTCCCCTAAATTGGTACTAGAATTCTTTTATATCTATTGTCCAACCACTCAACTTGGCAATTACTGATGTAAATTTCCCCAAAGATTTCTCGTTTTAGCGTACTTCTGGTACCATCATCCACGGACGTCATAATTTACATTTTTCAGCTCAGAAAGCGTGAATCACTTCTTTACTTATGCCTTTATCTTTTATTGGTACTCTTGTTTTTTGGAGATGTCATTCCAATTACCTCATTGATATTCTTACCATTACCGGCTCCACATCGGTCTATTTGTGTGAAATATATCCTCCGACTTTGTTGAGTTATCATTATGATTTTAATTGTGTTTACCAGACACCCGTTTATCATTTGTCGCTTCTTCGTTAATCATACCTTCATCGCAATTTATCTCCACTTAATGTCGAGAATCATGTCGTCTTTTACGGTGAAAAGGACGTATCACTTGCCCTTAATTGACAAACTCATTTGATTCCACGATTTTCCTAAATAGTCTTACCCTTATGAAGGGGTTGGGGTTACTAATTTACATTTAACTTTTTGCATATTTTTCTTCCTTCAACTGTCGTCTAAACAAGCTTCAGGTAACTTATTCCTAAAAATCCCTTTTTCTTATTACTATTCTGGGGTCTCCCTATATTCTTTGGACCCGTTAATCCCCTTTTTCAGGTCACACGTTCATTTACTTTATGTGTCCCAGTATTGCTCATGCTATAGGATCTAAGGGTGTTGTATACATATATAGTCACTAAAGGATTGATTACTAAATCATCTTGCTTAAAGTATTGAACATAACTGTGATTTCACTTACCATCTTCCATTCCTATTATTGATTTACGGTCCATATACGCCTCATATGGAATACTTTCTATATCCAAAAATAACTGGCCGATCATAGATATAAGCATAGTTATTCTTAATAAAATTATCAACAAACCTGCTTGATTGCATGATTCTAATTAACATCGGGACCGATTATTCTCCTTTACTCAACCTCGGGCATCTATATTCTCTATAGCTCCTGCTCCCACACCAATAGCATCCCTCAAGATTACCTAGGCATGGCCCATAATACACTTGTCCACACTGATGGCACAATGACTGAAATCTCTCGGGACACTCTCTGGCCCTATGGCCCAGAGCTCAACATCCAGAACATAACTCAATATCGAATAAGCATGATTTGTCATGTCTCCTTCCACATTGCTTACATCGTGGTCTACTTCTTCCAACATTTTCTTGTGTTTGTGTGATTTCTACTCGGGAGCTTCAATCTGATGCCTCTCTCAACATTAATTTTTTGGCACCTGCGCCCATCCCAAACCTTCCGGTATGTCTACTAGTTACTTTTTTCTCGCTTCTACTTGTCCAGGGCGAACCTTGGTTAACTGACTTCCATGATATTAGGCTTCTCAGTCTCTCTATAGGTCTATCTTACGGGGGCATCTGGACATGACCTTACTCTTGAAAGATAAGTGAGGGTGTTATTGCATACACAGGACCACTCACGCCCAACCTGAATGAAAATGACTATTGCGCTGATAGCGTCTATATTGTACGGGCCTTCCTATAATCTGGCACTACTACTAGAATAGATGGCAACTTGGAAAGGTGATTCCTTTGGGGCCTCAAATGGGTCATCTTCCATAGATAAGTCCTCCTCATATTTCCTTCTGGTGACCCTATATTCCTCAGATCATGTCAACAGGTGGTAGTCGACTAGTACTTTCTCCGCATTTCTGACCCAATTCTTGCTATCAGTACTTCCCTTGGATCTCGGCATTACTGGAAAGAAAGATCAAGATGAAAAGATAGAGGTTCAGTGACTACAACTCCACTTCTAGCGCACGATCTATATTTTCAAGAAAGGTAACATGCTAAATGCCTTGTAGCCTCTAGTTTATAAGTATGGCGCGCAACACACCCATAAGCAAGACTCTACTAGACACGACTTGTAGAAACACCTAGAACTGACCTACTCTGATACCACTTTGTCACACCCCAACCTTGGGGGTGTCGCTGGCACCCGGTGCCCTAAGGCCAGAGCATACCGATCCTGATACCTGAGAGATATACAACAACACATGTGCTGACGAGGCCTTTGACACATACTCATATGAATAAGGACATAGTCACATGCACCTAGAAAAGGCTCAAACTATATATATATATATATATATATATATATATATATATATATATATATATATAATAAGGCCGACAAGGTTGACATAAATATAATAAATCTACTAGATATGCCGACAAGGCCACGCACAACCATCACACATAACATGATTGTCTATAAGCATCTAAAGAGTATATTGTTAACAACTGGTCGGGACAGGGCCTCGCTATACCCAACTATATAGATATGCACATCTGTCATACCTATCAGCTCACGACACCGCTCCGAAAGAAAGGAGCATGACAACCTTCAGCTGAGTTGAGTCCTACTATGAGGAAATCATATGCATCTCTATATGTACCTACGGGCATGAATGCAGTGTCCCCGAAAAGGGACATCAGTAAAAAATAATATATTGAGTATGTAAAGCATGAATAACAATCTAAATCTATAAACAGTAAGGAAGGGCATAAATGCAATATGAAGCGATAAGTTGTAAATGAAAGCATAAGAAACCTGGATGCCATATGAAGCGAATAATGAAACTCTAAAACTCAAATACAACCTATCTAGAATATGTCTTTACTGTATAAACTATCCTCATCTTATTGTGCGAGGTGTATAATATGTCACTACCCTCAGGTATACTATGAGATACATGTATGGATATGCAATGCAATGTGCACGCTATGTATGTGTTGTGGAACGCGCAACCCAATCCATTATATATATACTATTAGGTTCAAGAGCAAGATCAAATATGCTACTAAGGTTTTGGACACATATGGAAGAAGTAGCAATTTGTAAACAAGTTTCACCATCCTTTTTCAAACACTCCTTCCCCGCAAGTGTATTATCATTCACTACAGTAAGATCTTCATCATAAAGAAGAGCGTCATCATTCCACATTGGATTCCTATAGACTCTGTAGCCCCCAAATATAGCGACACCTACCACAACACAAAATAAGTGAGCATGCACATCACCATCAACAATCATGTCATCATCAAATAAGACATTATCCTTAAGGAAAGAGTAATCATCTAAAGTTGGTGAGTGAAGGAATGTAATGTCACTCCTCAAAGGATCAACATCATGACTCTCTACATGGCACATACCACTATCATAACCATGAGTCTCATCAAAAGTCAACAGGATAAGATCAAAGGACTCATCTTCATATGTGTCAAATATGGGTGGTGTGTCATACTTATTCAAAGGATCAACTTTATCGATATCATCACTAATCAGAGATTCATTAAAAATCACAAGGTTTCTCAAATAGTGGATTAACATTACAATCAAGTCGATCAACACAAATATCAACACTATATTGTAGCATGTAAATCTCACAAGATTTACTCAGATGATTACCACAAGTAAATTCATCTAGTGTAGAATCACAAGTGTACACACTAGGTGGACACAAATCGATCTTGCAAGAAAAATTTATTCGGTCATCAAAAGGATCAACTAGTGTGTGAACACTCCCAACAACGATATCATCATTACTTAGCAAAGATCCATTATGCTCCACACAAGACAAAACTTCATCCTTACTCAATTGGCCATTAGTCACAACATGTTCCTCCAAGTTCAATATAGGGTAAGGATTAGCTTTGTTACCTTGTAGCTCATGAACATAGCCTTCGTTACCTCGATCAAGTGCCTTACATTGGCTTCCCTCTTTTGAAGAGGTTCGAGTTACTTCACTTCCTAAAGAAACTTGGGATTCTTTCGAGTGTTCATCCTTATGAGTACCTACAAAAGAACCAAGACAACTAGAAGAACTAGAAAGTTTACATGGGTTAGAAATAAGTTATGACAACTCCCTCACATCACTCCACACAACCTCTCTCTTTTTTCACTCTAGAGTTGTCACATGGCTCTCCTTTACTCCTCTCAATTTTGTATCTCTCATGTTCTTTAGAGGAAGGATGAGCTCCCAAAATTCCTTTTGAAGGGTTAGGATGGCCCTTCACTTCAATCTTCAATTTGGCTCCTTGGTAATTATCGACTAACTTCTCCCCGCTCACTTCCTTTGCATGGAAATCTTGCTCCTCAAACTTTGGTTTTCTTGCCACCTCTAGCATATGTAAGTAATCATCTCACTTGTAAAGGTGTCAAGGGTACAAGAATATGACCTCGACCTCCAAAGGTGATGGTATACTCGTTAGTTCTTATATCATGTATGACTCTTCTTTCAATTCCCCAAGGGCGCCCAAGTAACAAATGACAAGCTCTCATAGGTAGGACATCACAAAGTACTTCATCGTAGTACTTGCCAATTTGAAACATTACCCAAGCTTGCTTTGAAACCTTTGATTCAACACAATCCTTCAATATTAGAAGTCTATAGGGTTGGTAATGGTCTCGAGTTGGCAACTTCAAATGCTCCACCAAGGTAGAACTTACTACATTAATGACATTATCCTTATCAATGACTATTGACCCAATCGTACCTTCAATCTTGCACCTTGCGATGAATATGTTCTTTATTTCTTACATAAGTTGAGACATGACACTTCATCACATTTATGACGCTCAATAAAATGATCACCCATAATCACGACACTCAACCCACCATCACACCAAGGTACTTTATTGCTACCATAGACTTCACAATTAGTCACAACTTGATGAACATTCTCTTTAACCAAATCACCTCCATATCAAGAGTAAGTCGCATTAGCATGAGGGTAATAAGTCCTAAATATCTCCCTACTATAAGTAGGCAATGTAAAATCTCCTCTTCTCATAGAAATAATTTCATTCGCTATAGATACTTCCCTCCTACCTTCAACATCATATCCATATTGAGAGTATGGCACACTTGTTCTAGGATAAGCGGCACGATTCATTTTATATCCTTCTTTCCTCCTAGGACGACTCCGACTCGGTCCAACCCACATATTTATACCTTCTCTCCTAGTATAGGAAGTATCATAAGGGAAAGCACATGAATATCCTCTAGAAGATTCTCCCCAAGGTTCATGTTCAAAATCATTATCTTCACGGTCATATTCACCATACAGTGCATAACCACTAGGTTCATGTTCATCCCAACTTCCTTCTTCATGAGGGTCTTTATCAAATGACTCATAAGGCATGTGTGAGAAAAAACTATAAGTCAAGTCACCTCCACCTCCATGGTACATGGTATGAAAATCGTCATAACTCTCATCTTCACCATAGGACTCTTCATTTGGCTCTTCTACTCCCTCTTCTCCTTCATAAGATCCATGAGACCCATTTGCCTCATATTCTCCTCCAGAGTAGTACTCTTCATCATCACATGGTTTATAATCATAGTGACCACTATCACCTCCATAGTCTTCATCACTATCATAGCCATATCCTCTATTGCTCTCCATTGCTAGTCATAGCCCTCCATATCATCACCCACAGGAATTCAAGGCTATGGACCACATGATTCTGTATAACTTCTCTTCTTGTACCTACAAAATGAGAAAACAAGGTTAGTAATAAGAGTCCATCACCAACACTCGTGTTTGCACTCATTGGTTCTTGGGTAGCACCTCTCAAATGTTCTCACCACTCTTGCCTTTTTATTTCTCTCAATGGATAATCCTTAAGCTCGTCAAGAACCTACAATCTCAAATCATACCCTAGTAGTATCCTAGCATCGGTCTGGAGTGGAAGTTATGTGACACCAAAGAACGGATAAACAAAGAAAATGGACGAGAACAATAAAATTCACAATGAAATAAAAAAGAAAAGAACGAAAAGAATTGACACGAAAGAAATACGGACACAAAAACTAGTAAACACAAGTAGGAATAAGTATAAAATGCCTACTAGTTGTGAGAAACAAGAAAACAAAATGCTACAATAGGGAAAGAAATAAAATTCCAGGGCCAATTACGTGATAACTTGAAAACACGCTCTTGAAGCCCCAATTGATCCAAGATATCAATTTGAAATAATATCAATTTGAAATAACAAAAAAATAAAATTTATACACTTTTTTTTGCTCCCTATCTAAGGAATAGGAACACAAAGCAACCAAGGATCAAGGAAAATTTGAAAATTGAAGTGAAATAAAAGGAGAATTCTAAGGCAAAACCTAAAATGTCGTAGATTCAAAGTGAGGAACACAGTTCCAATTTGCGGTTCACAAAACTGGTCTGCAGGCCGTAAGATTGTGCTACAGAAATGTTCCCCAATTTATCAAATTTCTGTCTGATTCTGTAATGTGGAGGAAAATTTTGTGGTTCGGAGTTCTGTTCT
This sequence comes from Anisodus acutangulus, assembly GCA_029783415.1. Taxonomy (NCBI): domain Eukaryota; kingdom Viridiplantae; phylum Streptophyta; class Magnoliopsida; order Solanales; family Solanaceae; genus Anisodus; species Anisodus acutangulus. The sequence goes on from CM056509.1 coordinate 19,923,031, forward strand.
GCGGTTCGCAGATTGCGGTAGTCTCTGCAAAATTCCTGACACGAATTCTTTCCTTAGGATTTGTGCACCTAACATTTTCTAATATTCTCTGAATTCTTGGATTCTTTTGGGCCCACTTGACCTTGAAACTTCCTCTTTTGGGCCTTATAACACTTTTCCAACTGTTGACTTAAATATTTTGGATCAAACACCACTTTTCCTTCTTCTTCAACAAGAACGTGATGAATAATGATGAACACTTTAAAATTCCAACTAGTACCAAACTCCGAATTTGCTCAATTTCAGATCTAGCTTTCTCTCAACAAGGAGAATAATGCCCAATAATTTTTGGACTCAATCGAACACTAATTCACCAAGACCCACAAACTGGTTCTTCAAGTTTTTCAAACTTTCAAACCCAACAATGATGGAAACTTCAATTCTATCCCAAATGCCTTGAAAATTTAGATCTAGACTCTAAGAATACTAGAGAATAAGAATCTAGTGTCAAAAATAACAAACAAGGATGGATTGAAGAATTTTTTATTTTCAAATTTCTCAATTGTTTTTACTTTTCTAGAACCAAGGATGAAGAAATTTATGGAACAATCCTTCAACCTGACTCTGATACCAAATGATACGGTTCGAATTGGGGAAGATGTGGAATCAAACAACACAATTAAAATGGGACTTTAAAGGATAAAAGCAAGACATAATTAGTAATGAATTTATGGGCAAACATGGATTGGTTACCAAATCCTCTCAATCTAATTCAACTAAAGGCAAAGGATAGAAATTAAATAACTAATTACCATCCAAGAAAGTAGAGACTTGAACTCATGCTTGAATCATCCACATGGTTAGATCCAAAGAGAGGTTCAATTGAAGATGCTAAGAATTAATCCCTACACTAAATCTACACTCACTAGGAGCACTAACCTAACACTACAATCTAGATTCTAAGATATTCACTCTCATTCAATATTCATCAAAAACTAAGTAATGAAATAACAAATGTAGTATTTATAATACTTAAGAAGACTACTAAGATATTACAATTATGCTCTTAATGAAGTAAAGGCCTTATTGTTTGGTCTTTTTAAGGAATGATGGATTTGTCTTTAAAAATTAGCCTCTTTGCATAAATAAACACCTCCCGGTATTGACATCTTCATCCAATACTATGCTTCTCTTCTTCAACCTTGTTGAGTCCATCAATGATCTCCAAGGCTGCTCCTTACATCAACATGACTTGTATGTCTTAGAGCTTCTCAGCATAACCTCGGGTGAAGGAACTTGAGTGAGTTGTGTCCTGTTCCTTCCATGCTATTTCCCATAGCTTGATCATCTTCACACATAGGTCTTCAATGGCCTTCAAAGACTCATCCTTCATCATCAAGGGGTGTGAGGTGTGAAGATACCCATTTGAGGCCCATTCAATCTCCTCAAATATAGTGAATATTCTCTATGGATCATCATTGGTTTGAAGTGGAGTTCCACCACAAAACCTAACTCTCATAATCACCCTCGCGCTATCCCGTATCATATCAAATAATGACATCACTACTCCGAAGCCAGGATATTCCAATGTTTACACTTACCCCTTTACCCTTCGATTCGATCCTCCAATAGACCGAGTAATCTTGGATCTATGCAAGACTTACAATGTGTGTCTCACACAGGTTGGTCCGTCAATTTGGAGGACAATCACATGTTTTTGATTTCTAGCTAAAGAAGCCAATCTTTCATTTACTTTGGATCATTTGATCTGTTTATACGTCTCAAAATTCTTTAGTGGCAGAGTAATCATAATATCAAAGAAAGGAAAAAATCCCATTATTTCTAACACGGATGAAGACCATGACCTGGGCTAAAGGGAACATTTTGTAGCAGTTTCTACTGCTAAGATTATCTTGAAAGAGTATATTCCCTTCCCAGAGACATGGAATTTAACCCGTGAGTATTGTTCTTCTTCTTGGTTTTTATATCTTCTCCATTTTCCTTTTTAACTTTTCCTCCTTTTAGCTACTACTTGGATCTTGACGACTCTCTCTGACATTCATGAGTGGGTTCAAGGAATTATGAGCATTTCAACGCATAAAACCCGTAAATGAAAATCTATTTCCAAAGATCAATGGAAAGCTAAGAACCACAGTTAGTGTATCCATATTTGTATTTCTCTTTTCCCCCATCAACTTTTCTTTTCATATTCTTACATTGTGTTTACATCTTTTATCAATAGATCTTCCAAAAGGCTCTTCTTTTCCGAGTTCAATAATGTCTGACCCTATACTTAATTCGGAAGCTTCTACTCGCCACATCAGCCAAGTCTCAAATAAGACAAAGGTAGCTAAACCACCTTTCGTGTCGGCATCTCCTTCAGTTCCTTCGAAAAGAAAGAGGAACTTTGTTGAAGGTGGCTCCTCTAGAGTTAAAAAAAACCTCTAACGCCACAGGTATTGCGCCACCTTCTGCTCAATGAGCTCCTATCAACGCAGACTCTATTATTATAGAGGATGATGATAAGGGAACAGATGATGGTCTTCCACTTAAGAGGAGAACCTCAACTCGTCAAACTAATATACCAAACCCTCCTCTAAGATCCGGACAAGATAAACTCGACCATTTTTTTGATGAAGTTGAGAATGATGAGAACCTGATACCTTCAATAAATGCCTCCGGGTTTGCACATCTGCAAATTCCCCAAGGACTTCTTCATCTTCCCGGACTCCAAGGAATCATTCTTCCATTCAGACCAAATTAGTGAACAAATTCCCGGCCCCAAGCGTGAATCTGGAGCGAATTAGAATATCAACCCTTTATTTTTTTGAAGACACAAATTTTTGTCTCGACCTATTTGGATTTCTAGTTATCTGAGGCCTTTGATATCAGAGTCTAACAAAGAGAAAATGAAGGGAGTCTCCTGGAAGTGTTTGATTAATGAAGGGATGCATGCGTCTAACCGAGTATGTATTTGAACTCCCTTAATTACATTTGTATTCATCCTTTCTTCCTTAACTTGTTCCATATACGTATGTAGTCATCTGTTTTGACCAGAGAAGGTCTTTGTCTTTTTCTTGAGGAAAATGAAGACTTAAAAGCTCAACTAGACGCTCAAGAGAGAGAAATGCAGTTCCTCCAGAATGATATTTCCCGAAGGGATAACCAGTTGATTGGGGATCTTCCGCTGTGGAAGCAGAGATTACCTGAGTGAGGAATGATTATCTCTGAGCTATGCACGATCTCAAACAAATCAACAAAGTGAAAGAAGATTTAGAGGAAGAGTCCGATCAACTTTACGAAGACCTCAAGAACCTCCAGTTTGAATGTGAGTCGCATGAAGAGGTTTTGCATTAAAAATTGCAAAATGAAACCTCACTTTCTACCGAAGTTGATCGGCTTACCAATAAACACTCTATTATCAATGAGGAATGGGCAGCTAAGCAAACTACCATTAAGAAAAATTCTGAACGAGACTAACAAATGTCTAAAGATCAGGTCCGCCAACAATCTCAAGTTATTGCTAAGTTGAAGGCTGATCTCTAAGCCTCTGCCCGAATGAACGATGAGATTTTTGCTCAACGGGACCAAGATATTGCCGACTTAGAAGCTGAAGAATCTCAATTAGTCTTTAAGTCTGATTATACAACCAGGAATGTTCGCAGGTATGCTCTGGAATAAGTTTGAGATAGCCTTGCAAACTTTGATGAAAAAATTGTTGAAGCCAAATATCTAGAGCTCAAGGCCTTTCATTGGATGAATGTTGAGAGTTCTGAAGAGGACCTCGAAGACTCTGATCCTAACTCTGATAGCAATGGCTTGTAGGATTTTATGCCTTCTTTTTCTTTCTGTACTTTTATAAGGCCCTTTTTGGCCTTGTTTATCAGTGAAGTCTTTTATTATTTCTCATAACTTGTATGATATTCGATTACTTCTTAAAATTATCCATTTGACATCTCACTTTTAGATAACTAATGATTTTCCAAACGTTCAATCACTTTGTATTCGACCAGGCAAAATTCTTTCGGTCATAGGTCATTAGATGACTAAATATAAGGGCCTTATCTTTTATGCTTATGAACAAGACGTCTCTTATTCATTTTGGGCATAATTGTTGGAATTTTATTTATTCTCAACTTTTTGACGGTACGTCATAAAATAGGCTAGACTTATTCGATCTTTTGCCTTTATAATTACGCCTAAGAATGTTAATCATATTGTTCTGGCTTCTTTTCTCGATGACAGTCCCCAATCGAAGACTTAATGATGTTAATTCTCGAACTTAATTTAGAGAAACATCTAAAAGGAAAGTATAGAAGATAAATTTTAAGAAAACACATGAATAATCTTTCATTCATGCTTTGCAAAATTTTGTATCAACAAATGAGCAAGATTTATTCGATCTTTTCACTTTATATAACTTTTGCTTATAACGTAAATGCTAATATTTGGGCAAGATTCATTCTATCTTCTACCCTTACACAATTTTACCTACGAATTTCAAAGGTTTAAGATCACCATATCGTCAGCAGTAGCATCTTTGTTTTTTTACTCTTTTCCAAGGGTATTCCCCCTAGTGTTCGTATTTGAAGTATAAATACTCGAACATTAGTTTAATCTTCGACTACCGGGCAGTCCCCAGTGTTGTTGTCTGATCCCAAATCATGCTTCTTTCTTAGGAACACACTTTATATTATTGCCTCATTAAAATCTTGTTGGAAAAATCCTTTTCGGGATAAAAATTGGACTAAGAGAAAAAGAGTGCAACACGTATTTTCAGTCTTGTTATGGACACTTCTTGGTGCTAAATTTCCGAAAATCAACTTTTAGCTCCTGCTTCTCTCATGCACAAGTTAGTAATTTGAAATATATATTATGTATTCAACCATTTTATGCATACCTTAGCAATAATATCGCTTCAAATGACTAATATTCCAGTCGTTGGGCAGCTTTTGTCCGCCTTCTGCTTCCAGTTGGTACAAACCTTTTTCAGTTATTCCTGATACCTTATAGGGTCCCTCCCGGTTTAGAGCTAATTTACCTTCATTGAGGTTTTTGGTATTGGGGGTTACTTTTTGTAGAACCAAGTCTCCAATTTGAAAATGTATAAGATTCGTCTGCCGGTTATAATAATTTTCTATCCTTTCTTTCTAAGAAACCATCCGTATTAGAGCTAATTCTCAGTGTTATTCCACTAAATCAAGATTGATTGACATAGCCTCATTATTTGTCTTCTAGGTTGAATAACTAAATCTTAAGCTGGGCTCTCCAATTTCCACCGAAATTAGAGCCTCCGCACCATAAACCAAGGAGAATGGTGTTTCTCCATTGCTGGTTTTTGGCATCATTCTGTACACCCATAATATATTTGGTAATATTTCTCTCCACTTGCCTTTTGTCGTCTCCAATCTCTTCCTTAAGTTTTGAATAGTTGTCTTATTCATTGAATCTGCTTGACCATTCACACTTGGCTGATACGGAGTAGACGCTATCATTTGGATCTTCAACCCTTCAAAAAATTAAGTCACCTTCTTTTCAACGAATTGTCGACCATTTTCACAAGTAATCTTTTTTGGCACACCGATCCCTAATATTATTAAAAGCTCCAGCTTCAACCCATTTAGAGAATAATCAGTCACAGTAAAATAAATTATACCGGTTCTGGTGTTGCCGGCAATGGTCCTACAATATCCATTGCCCATTTCATGAATGTCCACATTGATATAACCGAATGCATTAATTCAGCCGGCTGGTGAATCATATGTACATGTCTCCGACATTCATCACACTTTCGAATGAAATTCTTTACATCTTCCTCCATTTGTGACCAATAATATCCGGCCCTGATCAGCTTTCGAACCAATATCTCTACACCTATGTGATTTCCACAAGTTCCTTCTTGTACTTCACGCATCACATAATCTGTTTCACCGAGCCACAAGCATCTTGCTAAAGGACCATAAAAGGATCTTCTGTACAATTGATCATCATACATGCAATACCTAGCCGCCTTTGTACAAAGTGCTCTTGATTCTTTTGCATCACTGGGTAACTTCCCATATAGAAGATAATCAATGTATTTGTTCTGCCAATCCCAATTCAAACTCATGGAATTCACCTCACTATAGCCATCATCTACCGCAGAATTTAATAGTTGCACTACTTTCTTTGAGTTAATTCCCTCAACGTCTACAAATGATGCTAAATTTGCCAAAGCATCTTCTTCACTATTTTGTTATCAAGACACATGCTCTATTTATCCATTCTTTGAAATGGTGCAACAATATTTGAATTTTATCCAAGTACTTTTGCATCCTTTCATCTTTTACTTCGAAAACACCATTTACTTGATTTACCACCAGAAATGAGTCACTCTTTTCTTCAATGACTTCTTCTCTCAGACTCCGCGCCAATTCTAAACCTGCAATCATAGCCTCATACTCGGATTTATTGTTAGTCAATTGTATATTTCTTATTGCCTGCCTAATGTTACACACTGTAATTTTATGTTTCGATGTGTTGCCAATGGATATCAAAGTCCCGGAAAGAGGTATGACCTTACGGAAGGATAATGGAGGTTTAAAGTTTGTTTATAGAAGTACCGGAGTATTTGGAAGTTAAACGGATCAAAGAAAGTACATTTTGACGAAAATAGAAAACTGGACAACTTGACAGGAAAGTTGACGGACCATCAAATATTTGATAGACCATCAAACTACCCATCCTGAGCCATCAATCTTCCTGGCAGTTTGACAGGGAGATTGACAGACCGTCAAAAGTCTGACAATCCATCAAATGGACCGTCGTTTTACGTCGGTGAAGTTTTGGTTACATGTTTAAATTGGGTTTTTTTATTTAGAACCCTCATTTTTGCCCAAATCAGTCCCAAGACCTCTCCTAAGCTCTCTCCATCATACCTCATCATTCTAATATGAAATCAAAGCTATAATCTGCAAGAATTACGTGATAAACATCGTGATTACCATAATAATCATATGCCCCACATAAAGCCAATTTTAGAAACCATTGAAGATGAGATTTCTTGTTGTTTTGAGGAGGTTATGAGGTGTTAATGTAAATTATATCCTCTTCTATCTATGCTTATGGTTAATTGCTGATTTGGAGAATGTTATGAAAGGATTTTCATAATAAAAACTCCATAAGCTTATGAATTTTTCATAGTAAGAGTTGTTGGACTGTTTCACTCTATGTATGAGTTGAATTAGATAATTGAATGGTGGTATACGTTATGGATTAAGGAGAATACAAGTTTAAGGATTGTGAGACTGAATCACATTAAATTTTTCATATAAGAAAATCTTAAGCAATCATATATGCTAGAATTGTTGAAGAACACCTAAATGAGTTTCTATGGAAATTGTAGTTTTTGATTGAACCATGGGATTGAATTATATAAGCATTCCTTGTAAAGAGATCTAAGAACCCAAGGTGTTCAAGATTGTCAATAAGATATATAAGCAAAGTTTTCTAAGGAATTTAGATTCGATATTGATATTACTTCCTTGTATGATATAGATGATCATTCATAAGAGGAGCAAGGCCTTATAAAATGATTGTAGCAACAAGAACCAGGTATGTAAGGCTATCCCTCTCTTTCAAAAGCATGAATCTAAAAAGTTATCATTTTCGAAAAGAAATGTTGAGAACTTTACTCTATCGTCTATCAAAGCCACATGTTGAGAAGTGTTCATTGTTTATTTATATTCTCATAATTCTTGTTATTGGTACTGGTCTTATCATAAGTCTTCAAAATGAAGCATTCTAAAGAGTTAATTATCGAATTGACCTAGAGTCGTGTTAAGGCAATGTCTAAGAGTATAAGTTCCAAAGGAGACCAAAGAGCCATGGTTATCACATTTTTTTGTCCACACCCTAGAGTCCCACTGGTGATGATAAATGTTCATTAGCATCTGATATACAATCAACATATACATATATTGGATTTGGTTGCATGTTTCGCAACATATACATATATTGGATCGGGTTGAACGTTCTGAAACATATTCATATACTGGACCGGGTTGCACGTTCCGAATATATATATTATTTCGAGTGACACCTTTCTTTACTATCTATTTGCATATGATGACGCTCGTGTTTGTATTTGGGGTGCATCTTATATTGAAGGGGGTTCTTATGGGATAAATAGTTGTGATCTTGACCAAGATGTGTGGATATCTCTTCCTTTTTACCCCGGGGAGGCTTTATGTGACTTGGTCATTTTACTACCTTGGGAATGTTTTTGTTTGAGAGATGAGGATCAAATGTGTTTCATGTCATCTAAAACCAATGTAGTGTTGCATGCTTTGTATTTTTAATCCATTGGTTTCTTTGTTTTATCCTCATTTCATGATTGGGGTCTTGTCTCCTTTTCAATTTTACCTCTGTGGTGATATATCATGTAAAGGACCAGTTGTTGGAGCGATACTCCCCAGGTTAACTAGTACATTGCAGATCTAAGGGAGGAGATTGGAAGAATCATTTGAATGTTTTATTGGGAAGAATCATACAACTCCTGAAGGGCAAAAATGATTTTTTGATGTTCACATAGCAGATAAGCTGTTGTCAATGAGAATGGAATAAAAATGCATCCGACTTTGGAGCTCGTTTATTTGTTCTGACTCTTTGTATAATGTTGAAAGTATCAGTCAATACTTGGCTTCCCTACTTTTTTTGTTGTGATATTGGAAGGTTTTTCTTGTTGTAGGAGAAGGTATCAAACGCATCTCTTATCTTTTCTTGTATTTAGCTTATGTTTCAGTCTTTTTATTAGTTTATTACTTACTCTTTTCGACTTTTTGAATCAAATTCTATAGCATGTGATGTCACTAGGTTGTTTCCCGTGATTGATATTTATCTAGAAATCAGTTTAACACATTTGGTGCTTGCCTAAAATGTCACAGGAAATATGGAGACTTCGAACAGCCATAGTTCTGGCATCATGTGGTTCTTCAAAGACGGGATTTGATGATAAAAGCATTCATGAAATCTTCCAAAAGTGCAAGCGCCTTGAGGGCGTGCAAAGAGAAAAGGCGTCTGAAAATTGGGACTACTTGAGAAGCATAGGCATCCTAGAGAGGAAACTACCTTGTGTTGTTCGGAAATGTCCGAAAATCCTTACTATGAGAAACTTGTCCCGATGGTTCACTGTCTTGAGACACTGGGATCAAAACCACAGGAAGTTTCTTCTTCCATTACTAAATTTCCTCACATACTCTCTCACAGTGTGGAAGAGAAGCTCTGTCCACTCCTAGCTTTCTTTGAAGCTCTTGGCGTCACCGAGAAACAACTGGGTGAGATGATACTGATCAACCCAAGGATTATAAGCTACAGCATACAACGTAAGCTTTCACAGATGGTGGAATTTCTTTCCAGTCTTCATCTATCAAAAGACGGTATGATTGGTAAAGTTCTGGTGAAGCATCCATACGTTATGGGTTATAGTGTTGATAAGCGGCTGCGTCCTACTTCAGAGTTCTTGAAATCGTTAGGTTTAACAGACATGTATCTCCAGAAAGTGGCAGTTAATTACCCTGAAGTTTTGTGTAGAGATGTGAACAAGATTCTGAAACCTAACCTGTCCTACTTGACATCACGGGGTTTTGGAGTTGGACATATAGCAGCTGTGGTCACCTGTTATCCTCCTGTTCTGATAAAGAGCGTTAGCAACTCTTTAGAGCCAAGGATTAAGTTTCTCATAGACGTCATGGGGAGACAACTTGATGAAGTTGTTGATTATCCCGACTACTTTAGGCATAGCTTGAAGAGAAGATTAGAGTCCAGGCAAAAACTTCTAATGCGAAAGAACATAAGCTGTACGCTGAGTGAAATGCTGGACTGTAATCAGAAGAAATTCCTATTCAAGTTTGGTCTAGTTCAGTTTCTTTGCCTTCCTTTCTCTCGTAAGAGTATATATCTCGGGATTCAACTTGTATCAATCTAAACAACCTATAGGCTATAGGAATGAGTTTTCCTTTTTGCACCTTTTGCGGTCATTAGGTCTTCTGCGGATCTGTTATTGGCAAATCATTCATATGCTGCTTCTGCGTTTGATGGTTTCTTCTGTTTAAAGCTGCTCTTATAATAATAAAAAAAGGACTATAACTTATCGGAGTTACATAGATTTTGGATTTGAAATATAATAGGTGTCTCAGGTAATTAGGGGATATGAAATTAAATCACTGAAAAATGAATTCTTCTGTTTGGTACTTTGCTTTTCATTCTGAGTTTTCATCCTGCTGTTTAAGGTCAGAAGGAATGGGCGACAAAATCTGTTATTTTCAGTGTTCAATTTCCTAATGTAATTGCTTAGTTATTGCAATTTAACATATAAAACGTCAACAATTCTTCTTTTTGTTTCTTTTCTCAAGACACGTAATCATTTTTATCAAGGTAAAAACAACTTTTCTAACTCCTAAGATCTCAGTTTTGGATCTTCTTTCTGAAATACATATTTTTGGTTTGTTGTCAAATTCGGAAGTATCTTATGCTGCAGAAGCAGAACCAATCAGAGAATGCATCAAGATCATTGTTTACATCAGCCAAAGTGTCACGTCGAACTGGATTTTTTTGCAAAATATTAGCAAAGCAAGAAGGGCATGCAAAGTCGCTTAAGAGTGACAGGGAGTCAAAAGTTCCTTGGATACATTAAGAGTGACAGGGAGTCAAAAGTTCCTTGGATACATTTGGAGGGGAAACTCAATTATTGCCTTCCTCAAATGAATGATCAAACTAAGGTGGTAAACCAACGTTGGGAAATATGTTTAGAATGTTAGTCAAAGGTAAGCTGAGCTGACTTCGTGGAGGAACAAAAAGTAAACACCAACTTGCCACGGCCAAATAAACATTGAAAGAACATCGGCGGGCTTACAAAATGAAGATCTAGTAAAGATCCTAAAACCATCTACTTGTAACGATAAAAGCTTCTTAGGCCTAAAAACTAGCAAGAAATAACAAAACATCCACCTTAACAGGGGTCATATGAAGACTAATTCTTATCGTCAATCATTGATGGGTAAATTGGAGCAAGCTAATACAGCAATATTACAATATGAAGGAGCATCAAGAACGAGACTCCATATTAAAGCTTCCTTCTTGGTAATATCTTTTACCACTAAGACACAAACTTGGGATTGCTCATGCCAAACAGAAACATGGACGGCCTATCCCAGTCTATGACATGTCCTCGTGATAAAGATGAAGTCCCAGACCAAAACGAGCACAAGCTCGACGAAATGCCATACCCTCTGCCTTCTGCACCGGATCCCCATAACCTGGGTCATCTACTGAAGCAGTGCCAGTTGATTCTCGATATATCTAGTAAAAACACAAGGAGACAGCAACGAAATTAAAATCATATAATCTGTCATCAGAGTTTAGATAATGTAAAAATTCTGATGTAGATTATATGCAAGCAAACCAGAAAATTAGGTAGCAAGCAGAAGTCTACAGAACTGAGACATCTATTTATTGGGTTTTCTCCAATAGGTAAGATGCGTTGTTGTTACATGCAGAGGCTCCATACCCCAATAGCCGAAGAAAAGAAATTCAAGAAAAAAAATCACAATTTGTATATCAGCTACAAGCTTGTTGAAAGTAAAGGGACAACACAGCGAAGTAAATGGTGCCATGCCACTAAGATAACCAAGAGCAGTAGATTATTAAGCGCTAGGTGTCCTTGCAGTTAATTAAGATTAGCTATTCTATGCTTACACGACATAGCTATTATGCAATGGACAAAACGTTATTCAGATTCACACCAAAAAGAATATTTAAGAAAGCAATCTGCTCTGAACATTCTGGACACACTGCATTACATCATTGATTTATTTTCTTTTTGATAACCGTGGTGTCCGGGCCAACTTGCGCTCACATCGACTAATTCATTACAATCATAGATTGGTTATTCTATTTTTAGAAGATAGTAAGTGATAAGAATTGAGAAGTGTTCTTCCTTACCCCCAAAAAAGTTGTCTGCTAAATAACTTAAAAAATTGTCGGCTAAAATATTTAAACCGAATGAAGTCCTTACATGCGGAAACAAACTTTATGAGTATCATTAAACATTTCTATTGCTTTTAAAGTCTGTTATGGAGTCTATCTGTGGCTTTTTAGGTAGGTCTTCTCAAGTTAAAAGGCAGCACCTCATAAACAACAGAATGGGAAAAATTATTTGGTAACATAGACTTGCCTCAGAAAAAAGATTACAGTAATGATATCAAGAGCTAGTTACCACTACACAAAAGAACATCTTAATCATAGAAACAACCTTTCAAGCATAACTAACAAAGATAGCAATACCTCTGCATCTGTCCCATATATAGTCACACGATATACAACTGAAACTGACTTGCCATCAGATGAGTAAGTGATGCTTCGAACTTCGCCAGACCATTCTAATTTGGCAACAAATTTGATTGTCAACTGGCTGACTAAAGTAAAAATAGTTTCATTTGCAGAAAAAGGTAAAACAACAGAAAGATCTTTGACATACCCGGAGCATGTAAATTCATAATTCTATTCACAATATGCCTGCAAAGATTCAGAAGTCATAATAAGTTAGTTAATTTCTTTATATTATAAAAAGCAACAGAAACAAGAGCAGTAGACACTACTCCAGCAAAGTGTTAATACGTCAGGTGAAGAAATGATGAAGGCTCACATCAATATAAAAAGAAAAAAAGCACCCTTCTACACTTTCACAAATGCAATGATTTCAACATGTTTCAAAATCAACTGATGTACGAAGTTGACCAGGCAGAGATCTTGGGGAAACAAGTTGACCACCCACAGCTGATACTTTGGGTGCATTTGTTATGGAGGAAAATGTATTTCATAGAAGTTTTATTTCGGGAAATCATTTTAATGTCCATTTTCCTTGTTTGGTTGATTTTTTTTTTTTAACTTCAAACTGAGTCACGATTTTATAGCTACTTGAGAATAGATTTGCAAAAGGGGGGCTAAGCCTGACCTTTTACTACAAGGATTGAACTTGGATAACCAATTTTAGTAAGCTAAAAAGCTAACAGCAAAAACTGATAAAAACTGATTACATAGTGGCTATAAAACTGAAAATTCAAGGTGGTTCATATGTGAGAGTGCTTGCTTTTTTCTTCTTGACTCTAAATGAAGGAAGTTTCCATCTATCGGTATTTAACAGGCCCCTAATCTGTCCAGGAAGGCCTCCAAAAGTGTTATATATACAGAGTTCTTCATGGTTATGGCTAAGAGTCGCCAACTTGTCCGCAACACGATTGGCTTCTCTATAGCTGTGCCGAGTTCTAATGTCATGTCCATTTACCAAAAATTTAATCTCCTCCACTGTGTCGCTGATTCTCCATTAATTGAATTTTGGAGAATGAGGGAGTCGGTTTCTCCTATGATCAAGTTATACCCATTGTTGATGCACCATTTAAGGCCATATTGCTGGTGCCCTCATCCAATGGCAAGGAATATGCCATGATGAAACATCCATCACTCCCTCTCACTATTCCTCATCCACCACACCTACCATCAACACAGGAGCCGTCACTGTTCAATTTTACAAAGAGAGGAGGTGGTTTGAGCCATTTCACCATAGTGAAGCTATTCGTCACCAATTGGACTTCATACAGATTACATACATCCTCCCAGTTGTTTCGTTTCCAATGGTGATCTTCTTGAAATGAGATTTAATAATTTGTGTGATGTTTGGTTGAGTATAAAAGTATGTATTAACATATAGCAATCATATGAAGAGTTGTACACGATAAAATGATATTATTTTGATGATATTTTTGAGTTTGAAAGGTTGACAGTACTCTATATATAAATTTTGGGATGTCTGCAAAAAAAATGATTTCCTTCCTTAACAGAAGACATTTTCCCCTTTTGGTGGAAAGCAAATACTGAAAATGGATTCATCAAGGATAACATATTTTTGCAGGAAGTATTTGTTGTCAAACCGAACACACCCAAAATGGCTAATTAGCACATCAAACAAGTTTCTGCAAGATAATATTGATGGGTGACTAGTGCTTTGAAGAACATAGGACAATCTAATTGAAAGCTCTGTAAATGCTGTTTAATGTTTGTGACAGCATACTATAAGGTGAAGAAAGGCAAAGAATTGTTGAGTTATTGATTGTCCCACATGGATTGTGCAAAGGCTTCCAAAGAGTTGTATAAAGGCCTTGGGTCATTCAGCTATTGCCTTAAAAGTTCATACTTTCTCATAAGAGTTGAGTTTAGCTCCTTCCAGCACTGCTGCACTCACATAATTCCTCTTCTAGCGTTAATTAATGTTAAAAAAAGCTGAACATAGAAATGCGTCCGTCAACCATTAAGGTTAGCAAAGAAAATGCCTGCCTAAAGTATGTGAAAGAGCAACAATGTTAATCTATAGGACATAGGATCTGTTCTCTGCGGAGGAAGTTGGTTGACGCCTTGGGAGTACCTATTGACAGGCTCTAAGCAAAGTGGTGTGAAAGTGAAAGTAGTACTCTAAGGCAAACACTGAAGTCAAACTAAGATTTTCAAGTGAGAATGAATAACCCTACAATCAGTATATTTGAAACCAAAAATTGCAGAATTTAGACAAGATAGAGCACATATTGGAGCTGAGTTATGCAAGATATGTCATCAATCAAAACCACGAAGAAAAAGGTATAAGCAAGTCTAGCACGAGCAAACAAAACAAACATATTGAAAATGGGAGAGAGAGAGAAAGACCAGGGGATGTATTTGAGGGAGAAGCCATTAGGTTCGTGGCGAAACTTGATGAGGGAATCGGGTACTTTCTTGTTCAGCTCTTTCAGTATCTCACAAAGTGGTCGACTGATTCCTGAAGTTGGCAACTCCGGCGTTTCCCTGTCACTATCAAACATCATTCTCTCTCTGTCAGACGCCTTGGCAGAGAAGGAGCGCTGCCACAATCGGACTCTATTCAACACACTTGAACGCAACGCCATCGCTTCCTTACTCTGCTCACTCCCCCATCGCCGCTTTTAAAAGGGTTTATTTATAGCCAAATGAGCAATTGGCACCAAAGTACCCACACCATTAAATTTAAATTAGGAGGATAAAGTACTCAAACCACACACTTCTGGTTAAGCATAAAAATGTACATGAAAGTTAGTGGCGGAGTTAGAGGTGTCAATAGTTCTTTAAAAAGCGATTAAACTGATCAAATTGAGCCGTATAAATCGATTATTAGATTTATTTTAGTAAAATCGTAAGTTTCTATATAAATTTAGAATTGTATCGAATAATTATGTATGTTATTAATTTTATAAAATAAAAAAATATTGAATCCTACCGTATAAATTTATATATGTATATAAGATATTTTCTATAAGTTAAGAAAATAAAACATTAAAGTTTTCGCCTCGGGTGAGTGATGGTAACAACTACAAGTCGATAAATAATTAATATCTAAAGTGCAACTCCCAGACCTATTCCAACGTTGTTGAGAAACAAGCTACAAAATATTGAATATCTTTTCTTTTGTATGATTTAACTTTATCTTATTGACTACATAATCTTAACAGACTCAGTTCCTGATTAATATTTTGAGGTAGTTTCAGAGATTTCCCCTTATGTATCGCACTGTAACATTAACTTTCCTTGTAGTTTACGATATTACACATAATTTTCTTATTTTAATTTCGTCGTAGCAATTATTTAAATATATATCATTATTAATGTTAAAACAATTATAGTTTGACTAATTTATCTTTTTAATATAATTGTTTATTCAGATAACTTCATATACAAACTTGTAAGGAATGAAAATGAATGTTTTGAATTCAACAAACAAATATATCTCTATGATTTGAGATAGTGGTGCTATGTTATAAGCTTCCAACGAAAAGAAACACTTTCTCCGTCACAATTTAAGTGTCTTAGTTTAACTGAGTATAAAATTTACGAAATAAAGGGAGACTTTTGAATCTTGTGTTCATAAATTAAAGATGTGTGTAGTGTACTAGATGTTCTTTTAATCTTGTGGTCTTAAACTTGTCATGTAAGATGTTGAATTGTAAACTTACTAAATTTAGAAAGAGACACTCTTTTTTAGACAAACCAAAAAAGAAAATAAGACACTTAAATAGGAACGAAGGGAGTAACATAAGAGTTTCTTAAAATTCTCCGGCTATGGTAATTTGCACCGATGTCATCTCCCTATCTACGACCAATACTAAAAAAAGTTCAAAAGTCTTCTCAAATTTGTAATTGTTACTATCTGAATACGTGTCACGCTCCAAACCTAAATGAGACGGACTACATTCTACATGCATCTACCGTGAACATGTAATAGTCTACATGACATAATTTTTAACACAATTGAAATATGTATATATTTTTTTGTACATAGATGTACTCCTAACAAGGGACAAACAATTGTAAGAATAGAGTGCCTCTTTCAAATACTTATTTTGGAAACCGTTACGCGTTCGGATTCATGCTAAGAAGGAAAGAGGGTTAGCCAATATATACGACTCTAATGAGGTCATTCAAATGCGGACTAGTTCAACTAGTACTCAAATGACTTATGAGTTACTCGTGCGACAGAAACTGACATTTATACTAATCAAGAGTGCTTACGCAGTCAAGGGAGGACTTAATACAATACAAATGACATCATATAAAGGAAACAATTGTATACGAGTGAAAGACTTGCATTCTTTATCTCATGGAGCTTATAAAGAGGAGAGAACAATTTACTCGACTTCATGTCAAGGGACATAACAAGAGCGTACACACTTACGTTTCTAAGATTCCTGTTTGGTGATTCACGTTCTAGTCCTATTAAGGTCTCTATTTGTCATAATGGTTCAACATGACTCATCTTACAAGAACACCTTACAACCAGTAGATACAACATAAGTATCATCTTCCCAATTCGCCTTACCTTGTGTTCTATACCCGTAATGGTCACATAGACGTTGGTCATAGGATATCGTTCATCTTAAGTAACGTTCTATAGTCCCATACCTATAGCCCATAACCCTCAAGTATCATACTTATCATAAATCTATAACTCCTCAACTAACATTTGAAAGCCGTAATACAATTCATATTACATCATTCACGTTAGACAACATTCTATAATCTCATTAGTCCTACTTTGTAGTTTATCAACATCATCCCTTTTAAAGGGTAACTTATTTATCACCAAAATAACTCTTCGAGCAGTAAGGTTCTCATCTCTCCATCGACTACCAAATGTCACCAAGTAAGTCCTCTTCACTTATACTTTTGGCCATAGGACACACAACAATTGTCCAACATGCAAAACTCTCATTCCGTCACCAAGTAATGGTTGTCACGCTATGGAAATTCTTTGGAAGGTACTACTATGACTCACACTACTCTATGGAAGGAACACAGAGATACTAATACCAAATAGGACATCCATGAAGCTATTACACACCTAAGTGGAGCAACTTTTATTAATCGTCACTATGCTACTGAAACTCTTACGAAGGAGCCGTTGTGACTCATATACATTGTCTGGATAGACTATAAAACTCCTAACAGACATGTGAAACTCGTATTACCAAGGCGACATCAAATCAAAAGTACATGAAACTGCCAAATACCTAAATAGAGCATCTCTAAAATCCTATTTTTGGAACCGTACTCTATAGGCTACTAATATAATCCCACCTAAGGAAAAATTTTGTTCCCTTTATGACAACTCATAGCTTGACCTCGGGGAGTAATACACTTGAGTAACATCTGATTTTGATCACACGATATCTCTTAGGAAACTTTTAAGGCTCAAAACACAAAATTGCTACACTTGTGAGCTCTAAACTTCATAGTTCACATAGGAAGCAATTAATACATGTCGTGCTATAGTGGCGAGTCAAGGAATAGCCTCACGTACCTTTAAGTAGATGTTTCAACCGAGATGACAAGACTAGCCTCCTTTACAAGTCCAACTTGTTGTCCAATTTCCAGCCTTTTAATTCCATCTTTTAAGGCTTCCCTTTAAGAAACTTAAACTTGAGAGAAAGAGGCAACAACTTGGCTTCCAACTCTACTACTCCTTCCACTTACTTATCTTGTAAGAATCTCACAATTACTTGAGTCCCTTGAGCTTATAAGGAGGAAGAAGGGACATCCATGAGAGCTTGGAGCTCAATATGAAGAAGATGGAAAAGAGAGAAAAACATCCATGGCTGCTGGAGAGAGGAAGTAGAGAGAGAGGAGAGATGAACATTGCCTAAGAAAAATGTATCTCTACTACATGTATATATGCCGTATTAAATGGGCTTGGGCAGATGGGTCATGGGCTGCCCATCTTTATCCTTTCTCTTACCCTTTTAACTTGGTCTACACAGTTTAAGTAGGTGATACACCTACTTGCTTATGTGAAAAAATCTGGTCCTCTCCTTTAGTAAGTAGGTGATGCACCTACTTGTCAATTACTTAAGCTAGAAGATTACTAATTAGCTCTAAACACGTGTGTCGTCCTCATTTAATAAGTAGGACGAGTAGTATGTAGGTCAAGCAATCATGATGTGGAAATAAGTAGCTCAAGCACGTAGGACGTCTAAGAAAGTAGGTGAAACTCATAGGTGAAGCTACTAGGCCGTCTACCTTTTTCCGACGTCTCATTCATTTATGAACCTCATTTACTTTAACTAGGCTTAACAAATTAGATACACTTGTACCTTTAGAGCTAATTCTTCTATATTCAAGTAACCTCATTGACTTCAACTTAGTCTTACATACGTGGAGAAGTATGGGGTGTTGCAATACGTGCATTGCATGTTGTTTCCTATTGATTAATACAATTTCTTTAATAAAATAATAATATTAAAATATATGTGTAATGAGTAACACAAAATTTAAAGAAAAAAGAAATACAAGCTCGAACTGATGATTTATAAACTTATTTGATCCATTTGATTGTTGAAATCAAAATGATTAAATATTGTAAACACAAAATTTAGAGCCTAAAAATAATTAAACACGAGAAATAGTGTAATAATATAATATTTAATTTCTAAAATTCTAAGAGTAACAATCTCTAGAATATCTCAAATGTAAGGATATACCGTCCTCTAATTCATCTCCTCACGAATGTCGATTCAAGAGCTCAAGCTCTTGATTTTGATGGACTTCAGATTTTATTTAAGAGTTTGATCTTGGTTTTTTTGTTTGTCATGAACAATTTGATGATCGTCATGAACCCACACTTTGAGATTCAACTATCACGAATAACAAATTTGAGATCGACCACTTGGAATCTTGACCTGCATTTCGTTGTTGAATATCATCGTATCAATCTTAACTACCTCCGTTTCCTCTCTTTATCCCATCACTCTTTTCACCTACTTTCTTGTCTCAAAGCATAATTTAAAGCTATGCTCCCTTGGGATCAACTATATACTTGAATGTGTCATTGACCCATCTTGTCTGCCATATGGTATGATCATTACTCACCTTTTTGAATCTCATCACATCAATCTTGACTACCTACATTTCCTCTCTATATCTAAATGATATAACTCTAAAGCCTTCATAAGCATGGGATATGTGCTTGTTGGGAACACTTGGATATAGGAGAATGAAAATAAAGGCACAATGATTGTTCACTCCTCTCATTGTAAAGCCTTCTATATCTTTTACCCCTCTATATGTCACCTCACAAATTGACATTCTTACCAAATTAGCTGCCATTGATGAAAAGTTGGACGGTCTTAAAAATCTCCTGGTAACTTTACAATTTCACATAGAGAAAATCAAGAACTTCACCAAGGAAACATGTTTAGATATTACTCAATTTTGACTCAAGTTGGAACAAACTGCTAAGGATGCTATCAAACCTCTAAAAAATATCCACAAACACATCGATGTTTTTGCAACCAGTATTGATGCAATGAAGGATGAAGTTGTGAATGCCCTAACATAATTTGTAAAAAATTAGGTGTTATTCCATGATGATTTTGTTTAAGACAATCATGGACTCATGTCCAAGTAACTGTTTGTTTTACTATTTTGTTACTTATTTTTGCATAATGCTAACGTCCACCTGACTGCTAACCATGCGTAGTTGACAAGTTCTTGCACTTATAGTCGAATATTGTTTGAATATTGATTGTAATATAAATCCTTATAGTCATATGCTCTTAGATACTTATTGCATAACCTATAATCGACTACCTTTTCTTCCTTTTGTTTGATGACAAAGAGGGAGAAAATAATACGTATAGAGCTCAGGGGTGTCACGCCACAATCAGGGGAGGTGTGGCTGATACCCGGTGCCTTACTTGACCCCGAGCATACCATATGTAACTCGTTAGCATCTAGAAATTTATAAGGAATATGTAAACTAATCATAACATCTTAGGCCAACAAGGCCCTCATATAAGTCTATAATAGCAAATATCAAAACAAATATATACAAGGGCTGATAAGGTCACCATGCTGACATACTATACACACATGATACATCTACAAACTTCTAAAGAGAATAAAATTGTATTGTGGTTGGGGCAGGGCCCTAGCTTACCAATCATCTCTGTAATCATAGCAATACTCTAGACCTGGAAGCTTCATTTGACATGGAGCTTACCAATCAAGAAGAACTCAGCATCGCCTATTGAGGATACAGATCTATCTGTCTCTTAAGACCTGCACACATGAAATGTAGCGCCCCTAGAAGAAGGGACGTCGGTACAAAATAATGTATCGAGTATGTAAGGAAATTGAATAACTGAAAGCTGAAACTAAACTAATTAACATAGCAGTTGGACATATTTTAGAATCAAAGATACTCTGGGGTACACTTACCTACTCTGACTCAAATATTGTGTAATGTATTGTATAGCTAGCTAGCTACATATAGGACTTAGTATATATATATATATATATATATATATATATGTGTGTGTGTGTGTGTGTGTGTATGTGTGCGCCATAAGGCTGAGCATCTCACCAGCGCATAGGCCAAGCATAACTCACCAGCTCATAGGCTGGGCATATCTCACCAGCTCATAGGCCGGACAAATCTCACTTTCTCATAGGCTGGGAATCTTACTAGCGCGTGGTATAGGTATCTCACCAGCCAATAGGCCAGGATATAATAACTTCATATATAATAGCAGTACAATATAACTGCATATCTGAACTCTCTATTCTTTCTATCGATGTAAAGCCAGTATGAACTGAACGTGGACTCCCAACATAGGGATAACTAAGATATCAGATGTCATCAACCATGGACTATGTTTGCAAGATCTATACAAAATCATCAAGTGAGGAAATAAGTTCTAAGATAGAAAGTATTCCCGACAAGGGACAAACAATAACATTGGTGCGATGTTTCAATAAGAGACATGAGTTCGTTATGAATACTTCTTTGTACAACTCGTATGAGTACCATTTTAGGTACAAAATCATGGCATATAAAGAAAGGATAGCCATTACATACCATATAACAATCTATCCAATAACCACGTTGAACTCAACTCATCGCACCTTAATCTACAACAATGATAATGATGTTATCGTTAAGTTACAAAAGATACAACTATCTTACAATGAATGACAAGCTTATTTTATATTAAAAGGACAACATTTACCCAATTTATATTACTTCCTTAAGCCTACAATAGGCATAACAACCCAACAACATAACCAACAACTCATTATAATAGTTAGACGAGCGACACGCTCAGTTAACGTCTAGCAAAGCTATACATTCAAGCTCCTACTTCTTCTTCTTCTTTCAAGACAACAATGATAACAACATACTCATGTTCTCATAGCTACTACTAGCTAGAAAATACAATAACAATCCTTTCAAAATAGCACAATAGGCTTCCATAGCTCAAACATGATTTTCTCTATCAAAACACATAAGTTATACTCTTTTCAACGTAGATACAACTCATAAAAGCTCAAGAACATAGAGGAGAGGAGATTTATTACCTCCAAACTCAAGAACAACTCCAAACTCAAGCTTGCTTCGCTATTAAGTCTCCTCCACATCGAACACAAGAGAGAGGAAGATGGTCTAACGATCTTTAAGACTTCATCGACACTCGAATCACTTGATTCGCCTTAGTTTTCACTCTACGACCTTGGGAGAACTCTTAGAGAGATTTAGGACTTGCTATAATCTGATTAGATGAGGAATGAATAAACAATGAGGCTCCCACCAACTAATTTACCTTTTGGAAAGTTCCACCCCAACAGTGGGTCCTAAAGGGAGCTGTTTTGCAACATTTTCTTAAAACGTATATAATCTTTTGTACAGTGCTTTGATTGACAAACAATTTATTACATTGGAAAGTAGACTTGCTTGACCTGGATTTAGATAGGTTATGCACCCCATAACTCCTTATACACTAGAAGATATACCCCTAGAAAGTTGGGCCAAAAACCTGTCCAGAATTCTCCTACCTTTCCCCGAGTCTTGACAAACTTACTTTCTTCAATTCGTATAGCCCTGAATTCATATGTGACTCACCTAACACTTCTTTTAAAACCATTCTTGACCTTTTAGAGGTATACTAACCTCTCCGGATCACGTTCACCTTAACTCATTTATAATTTCAAAGATGATCTCATTTTTAGCTTACGTCAACTAATTTATGATGCAATCTAGCGTGCGAAATTACTGGATATAACATCCTCTCTCCTAAGAAACATTCATCCTGTTATACCCCATACTTTCACGTTAGAATGCGTCGTAAATGAATCAATATGATCTGGAGAGGTTCAAGTACCTTTACAAAGATAACAGTGGGTTAAAACAAGTGTTAAGGAAGTATTGTGAGGGTTGGAGGTTAAACGAATCGAAGATATTATAACCCCATACTTTCATGTTAGAATGCGTCGTAAATGAATAAATATGATCCAGAGAGGTTTAAGTACCTTTACAAAGATAACGGTGGGTTAAAACAAGTGTTAAGGAAGTATTGTGAGGGTTGGAGGTTAAACGAATCGGAGATATTATAATCCATACTTTCAGGATAAAATTAAGAGTGCATAATATGATAAAGGGGTCGTGTTTTAAAGTGTTTAATAGTCATATGTTAAGTTTTGATGTCAAGAGAGTTAGGAGTGGATAATATGATAAAGGGGTCGTGTTTTAAAGTGTTTGAAGTGTTTAATAATTAAATGTTGCAGAGCTTTTCTCCCAATATATTTAGAGTTACAAGGTGATCAACCCACGAAATTGAAGGTCTACAATTCTAGTTTCCAACGTATTAAATCATTCATCAATACGATATCGGAGTAGAGAGATATTCACGTTTTTTCGAGAAAGCGCAGGTAGACCCTTTGCTCCCACTTGAGGAGGTGGAAATTCTTTTCAAGTATAAAAATCGATGGAAGCATTGTAGGCCTCATTTTCTTGCAACTTTCAGTTCCAAAACCCTCCTAAGATATCTCCTAAAGTTACTACATGATTCAAAGGTGAAACCCAAGTAAACAATGTGATTTTGGCATTGGGAATCTCGTAGAGCAACTAAGATCTTTTTTCTTGTTGTTGTGGTGTAGTTGTGGACTGTTACATATCATGTTGGAAGTTGATTTGGGTGGTTTAAGGTAATATTTTACTTCCTTCTCATGTGTCTAAGCTTTTAGAACATATAGCTAACTTGCAGAGTTTGAAAATCCGAAAACGGAAGCTCGGAAGTTGTGGTGTTGTGGTTGTTGGTTGATGGATTGTTTTGGCAGTATTTTTATGATGTTTAGGGGATGGAAATTGATAGGATAACTTAAGTATATTATTGTTACTGTTATAAACATGTTCATGAAAATAGAAGAGGGTTTAAACTATAGTTCGTTGAATTATAAACCGAGCTTGTCGCTCGTGTGAGTATTGAGCTGTTTAGAAAGCTTGTTAAAAGTAATATTGTTGTTTGGGCTATTTTCTGATTATCTTGAACTTGAGAGAAGTTAACAAAACAGGGGAGGTGCTGCCCGATTCATTATAAATAAAGTGTATCCTTCAAAATGATGGTTATAACACCCGCATCATGATGATAGTATCATTTTCTTGATTATAGACTAAGAAGTTGCGGGTTAAGCTTAGCTTGTGGTTGGGAAGGATATTATAAGGTATCTAAGGCTTATCCTTTATTTCTTTTGCATGAATCCGAATGTAATATGTGTATGAATGATCATTCAAAGTTACTCTACTCTTAGAAGTTAGAAATTGCTTACGTTTTCTCACTCTATTGAAATGTATATGATCTTGTTCATATCGTGATTCTTGGCTTCTCATATAAGGCATGTGTTGATGGTATTTCCTTCTCTTTATGATATTACATATTGATGAGTTAGCTCGAATAACGTATTAGGAGGTTACCAACCTTACGTCACTCTGAAAGGTTTAGACTATCATTCTATGAGTCTATCATGCATTATATATCTATTTTTCCACCGAGCTACGCTATAGTCGGCCTAGTACGACACCTATTGTGTACACCACTGCAGTTGGGTATGTTATGATGATGTTAGCCTCAAAGAGCCATTTGATGATGATGATGCGGTATATATATGTGTGTGTATGTTTAAATGAAAGCATGCATCTCATATGCCCTTAGTGACATTTCAGAGTTACAAGTTGTCTCTCCTTATCTTTATTTACATTATTGCTTTTATTTATGTTTCTTGCCTTACATACTCGGTACATTATTTGTACAATCATCATTTTTGTTTGTGGATGCTGCATTTCGTGCTGCAGGTTCAAATATATAGGTTGGCAGACTATCCAGTAGTTTGTCTTGATCAATAGTTGGTTGGCGAGCTCCACTCATCCAGTCTTGCCTAATCATATTGGCATACATATGTATAAATGGTTTTTGGGTATGTTGGGGCCCTGTCCCGACTCATGATAGTTTTTATGTATTCTTAGAAGCTCATTGATAGCATCCATGGTAGCTCAACATCACTAAAGGACATGGCTGAAGCTTTGAAAGTTCCAAGAAGACCCATGATAAGATCCCAAACAAGGAAATTTCAAGATAAGCTTAATGGGCCGCAATTAGCAATTATAAAAATGTCTTTTGATTGAAGAAGAGCTCCAACCCAATCAAGATATTTTTCTTAAGTCTTACACCTATTTGGAGGCCCAAATTAAAGTCCAAGATGAGATGCCCAAATATGCCCCAAAAGGAGAAAAATTCAGCAGCCCAAACTAGTGTTCTAGAAGCTTATTTAATGCTTTGTTGACTACCTTTAAAGCTTTATTGAACAAAGTGTTTGTAGTCTTCTATGCACCTAGGAAATTTTAGGTTTTTAATCTTCTATGCACCTTGGAAATTTCAACCATTTAATTTAGTTTGACTACTCCATTGATAATTTCAAGGGGATGGCAACCCTTTCTAGGATCTTATATAAAAGGGTATTTTATTTTTCACTGTAACTAAGTTTGATGAATATTAATATTATTAGCCTTGTGATTTGTGGAGACCTTTGAGGTTCTCTTTTGGGTTATGCCCTTTTTGTTCTACTTTGAACCATAGTGCGCGTTTGTGAGCCCGAATGACATAACTAACATCTTGAAGTGCCCATACCTTATTCTGAAAGTCGTTCTTAGAATGTCCTTCTCCTTGACCCTTAGTTGATGGTACCTTGACCTTAGGTCAATATTTGAGAAACATTTTGCACCCTGTAACTGAACAAACAAGTCATCAATCTTGGGAAGAGGGTACTTGTTCTTAATAGTGACTTTATTCAGCTACCGATAGTCAATACACATTCGTAACGAGCCATCTTTCTTTCGTACAAACAATAACGACGTACCCCAAGGGGATATGCTGTGCCTAATGAATATTTTCTCAAACAGATCCTTTAGTTTCTCCTTTAATTCTTTCAATTCAGCTAGAGTCATTCTATAAGGAGGGATAGATATCGACTGAGTGTCTGACAACACATCTATACCGAACTCAATATCCCTCTTGAGAGGAAGGCTTGGAAGTTTGTCTAGAAATACATCAAGAAACTCATTAACCACCGAAATTAATTGAAGAGTAGGTGTTTCAGCATCGGCATCTCTGGCCTGAATAAGATAGTATATACAACCTCTGAAAATCATCTTTCTTGCCTTAAGGTATGAAATAAACCTACCATTTAGCATCATAGTATTACCCTTCCACTCAAGGACTGGCTCGCCTAGAAACTGAAATCTAACAATCTTTTGGCAATCAACATTAGTGTAGCACGATGTCAACCAACTATGCCCATAATAATATCAAAATCAACCATTTCTAACTCTACCAGATCCGCTAGGGTATGATGGTTACAAACTAACATTGCACAATTCCGATAGATCGATCTAGCAACTACTGACTCATCCACTAGTGTAGATATCGCAAATGACTCTCTTATCAACTCAAGCTCTATACCAAACTTACAAGCAATGAAATGGATGACATATGATAGATTGGAGCCTGGATCTAACAACACATAAACATTATGTGAACAGACTGATAATATACCTATAATAACATCAGGTGAAGAATCTTGATCGTGGCAACCCATCAATGCATAAATGCGGTTCTGGCCACCATCGAAGCTAGTTTCTCTACCCCTACCTCTGCCTCTACTGGCTGACGTCTGATGACCTTGCCCTGATGGGCATGCTGAAGATAATTAAGATGCTACAGATCCAGCCTGCTGAGCCCTCACACCTCCATCTATTGTCGAATATTCTCGAACAATATGACCGGGATAACCATAAAAATAGCACATATCTGATCCTTGTTGGAACGACCCCAGATGGGCCTTACCACACTTCTCACATTGAGTCAAAGGCGACCTCATCTAACTAGAATCCCCTCTATAATAAGACCTTTATACTCGTGAACTCTGACCTAGTCAAGATTGAGCAAACCGATCAACCATCGACCTTGAATGTGGTGATGGTGCACTAGTTGTTGGGTAGGATGGGCGCCTACACACTATTTCCTAGGCCCACCTCTGAACTCTCCTATGTCACCTACAGACCGGCCCCTCTTGTGCTGGCCCCTATTACATTTTTGATCTACCCACTATTGTCTCTTATGATCTTCCAGTTTCTCTGCATAAGCCTGAATGCGACTAATATCCATATCCGGATTGAGAGAAGCCATAGTACACTCATTAACTAAGTGTATCCCCAAGCCATTAACAAATCTATGTACCCGGCCTCTCATCTCAGCTATGATCGTAGGAGCATATCTGGCCAATGAATTAAATTGCAAGCTATATTCCCGAACACACATATTACCCTGCTCAAGACGTAAAAATCTATCTTGTCTGGCTTTTCGGAGCTCGTCCGGCAAAAAATGTTGTAAGAAGGCCTCTGAAAAATCTCTCCATCCTGCTGGTGGGGCATAAGGTCCCCTAGAATGCTCCCATGTCTCATACCAAGTCATCGCGAGATCCCGCAATCTATAAGAAGCAAATATTACCAACTCAGTATCAGTGGCACCCATTACCCATAGTGTAAGATGCATTTGATCCAGAAAATTCTGCAGGTCCACGTTCAGGTCTAATCCCGTGAATACTGGAGGATCCAGGTTGATGAAATCCCAAGCTCTCACACTACCTACTCTATTAGAAGGACTGATAGTCTGACGTTGGGCCTGGGCGGCCGCCAATCGAGTCAATAATTGTACAACATGTCGCATATCAAGATCCTTATCAGGAGTATCAGGCAAAAGAACTGGGGGTACTGCAGCCCCACTAAGCTCCTCTGGAGGTGGTGGAGTCGGGGAATCATACAGAGGAGTCACACTGTGGGCCTCATATTGGCCCTCACTAGTGGGTGGCACTCGGCTGGTACCCTCATCCGTAGTTGTATTTAACGCCCTCTTACTCTGGGACTTCTTTCTTGTTGTAGGCATTGTTGAAATCATAAACACAAGACAGATTATGAGTGGAATGCTTTTAATTCAGCTATACTGCATTATCTAGAACAAGAAAAAAAGGTAACCATCCAAAATGACTCTCGTAACCTCCTGTTTATTAGTGTGGTGCACGACACACTCTTAAACAAGACTCTATTAGGCATGACTTGCAGACTCCCTAGGGCAAACCTGCTCTGATACAAAGTTCGTCATGACCCAAACCGGAGGGCCATGACGGACACCCGAACCTTACTCGCCGAGCATTACTAGACATACATTCACCACATAATTATCAATAAGCATGGGCCACGAGGGCCATCACGAGGTAATCTGCTGACTCTTAGAAACAATAAGTTGAAAAGGTGCAAAATCGACAAGGCATATATATACGTACATAGATGGTGTACATGACCGTACGAGCTGACAAGGATACCATATATGAATACACAACAAAAACATAGGCCGAGTAGGCCACATAATATCTGACTACATCATAGATGTCTATAAGCCTCTATTAGAGTATGTGACATCATAAGGTCAGGACAGGGCCCCGCCATATCCATGTGCATATCAGAAATATCGTACCAAGACTAGACTACAACTCTGGAACAAGTAGAGTGATCCAATAGAGTGGAATAGGAAACCTACTGGTGTGGTCCGTAGGTTGCTGAACTTTCTTTGAATTAATATGGGTGAGAATGGCCAGATGTTTGGCCTTATATTACCCCTTATGGTCGACCACACTCTTGCCCCAATGGGCCTCTTTTGATCTTTTAATTTGGACCACAAAATAGCCCTTTAATTTGGGCTACCCATTGCCTTTTAATTTGGGCCTCTCATTTCACTTAGGTGGATCACCTACTTGTTACTTACTAGATTCATTAGTAGATGATACATGATGGTCCTTTCCTCTTGACAAGTGTCACGCCCTTACATAATAATCACGACGAGTGTTAAGTAGCTCAAGCCAGTAAGACAGAAAGTAAGTTGGTGAAACGGATACGTCGGGTAAGAAAACAACTCATTCATTCATATTTAGTCGTGTATATGTTGAATGGAAGAATGGGATATAACAATAGGCATGTCTAATATCATATAACCTTGAAGATAATTTTGATGTCCAAGACTAAGAGGACTAACATATGACGAATCTCAACATACAGAACTACGAGGTGTAACAAGAAACCATTGAAGAATTGGAACAACAATTGAAGGAAGAATCTAGCTTCAAAGAAGATTAGAAATGTGAAAAGGATGATGATTCATGGAAGAAATTGCAAGTAGAAGACAAAGTTTCACTTGATGATATCATGTGGTATAACCTTATTTATGACTTATTTGTAGAAGAAAATAAAGATGAACTTGTACCACAATTTGACAAGGTTAAATCTGTAAGTGGAGATGTAACTCAGGTTTGGAGTGAACATGATGTTTTGGACTATTCTTCTTATGTGATCAATCTGCCACAATGTGATGAATGTGAGGGACGAGATAAGTTGAGTGAACAAATCCAAGGAAACTTGAGAGAGGATGAATCGTGTTCATATATTAATCCACTAACTCTTTCTTGTTTTAGTCTTACATATCCTTTCATGCAGAAAATTGAGGAGGAACCTTGTGTAAAGGATGATGACACCTCACTTGAATAAGACAATCTCATTGGTCACAATTTTAAAGTTTGTGATAACCCATTATGGGATGATACTAAAAATGAGTTTATAGTATATTTTTGTCCACTTTGGGATGCCAATAAAGGAAGAAAAGATGATGAAGTTCTCAATGAAGATAATGGAACACATGAAGCTTTTGATGTCATAGATATTGAGGAAGTTAAGCTAAATGCAGAATGTAGTGGCTCAAGTGTGGAAAAGGATAAGTGCTCACATATTGCTAATTGCACAATATCTTAATCTTGTATTGTAGATCCGTTTTTGCTGGTTAATCCAAAATAACATCTAAAGGAAATTACTTTTGAGTCATATCTTGATCTAAGTAATGACCTTCTATTGTTTAAAGAGCTTATGAATTATGATTTCAGTGATTGTGTTGGTAATGACATTTTTCTATTAGATGATGTTATTCTTGGATATTTAAAAGGAGTGTTTGTCATAAAAGAACTAAGTGGGTTAAATGGTTGCATGGTCACTACCTTGTGTTATTTTACCAAATACTTGTGTTTTCCTACTTATTGTGACTATCCTGTTGGTTGCAGGTCGATGCCAATATTCGAGGATGAATCTTATTTAAGAGGGGAGAATAATAGCATCCATGGCAACTCAACATCACTAAAGAACATGGCTGAAGCATTGGAAGTTTCAAGAAGACCCATGACAAGACGTCAAATAAGGAAATTTCAAGACAAGCTCAATAGGCAGTAATTAGCAATTAAAAAGTGGCTTGCGATTGAAGAAGAGCTCCAGCCCAATGAAGATATTTTTCTCAAGTCTTACACCTATTTGGAGGCTCAAATTAAAGTTTAATATGAGAGGAATGAGGCCCAAATCTGCCCCAAAAAGGAGAAA
Source organism: Anisodus acutangulus (assembly GCA_029783415.1). Taxonomy (NCBI): domain Eukaryota; kingdom Viridiplantae; phylum Streptophyta; class Magnoliopsida; order Solanales; family Solanaceae; genus Anisodus; species Anisodus acutangulus. The sequence goes on from CM056509.1 coordinate 19,953,395, forward strand.
AATTCAGCAACCCAAACTAGTGTTCTTGAAGCTTATTTAATGCCTTGTTGACTACCTTTAAAGCTTTATTGAACAAAGTGTTTTTAGTATTCTATGCACCTAGGAATTTTCAGGTTTTTAGTCACTATGTACCTAGGAAATTTCAGCCATTTAATTTAGTTTGACTACTCCATTGATAATTTCAAGAGGATGACAACTCATTCTAGGATCTTATATAAAGAGGTGTTTTCTTATTCATTGTAAATAAGTTTGATGAATATTATTATTATCCTTGTGGCTTGTGGAGACCTTTGAGGTTCTCTTTTTGGTTATGCCATTTGTTCTACTTTGAACCATAGCTCGGATTTTTCAATGGTAAGATTCCTTGTTTGAGTTCCCTCCCTCCTATTCTTATTCTTCTTAATTGATTCAACTTATTCATCTTATATTAAAACAAGGTTTCAAATATCAAATACTTTAACTTATGTTCTTCTCTTTCAAGAATCAATCCCTCCCTCTTTCTAACTTCTAATTCTAAAATCTTCCGCTATCTGTGCTATTATCACTCATAGACAGTCGTCATGTTTACAGTTTTTTGTATAGCATTGTCGGCTCATATGATGATGTATATAGTCTATAATGGAGGTCTTGTCAGCTCACATATATATGCTCAGGTTATTATGTAGCATTGTTGGGCGTTTATATTGAATTCTGACATTCACAAAATATAGTTCATGTTGGCCTCATCGACCCTTATAATGTTAAAGAAGAGTAAAGGTTATGTAAGTTGGTTCTTATCAAGTACGGCTCGGGTGTAGGTCTCGACCCTCTGGTTTGGATCATGACAAACTTGGTATCATAGTAGGTCTGTCCTAGGGGTGTCTATGAGCCATGTCTAGTAGAGTCTTGATTATGGGTGTGTTGCATGCCACATGTATAATCAGGAGGTTACAGGGCATTTAGGATTGTCACACTTCCTTCTGAATCTAGATCATGTGATAGAGCAGAGTCATAAGCATTTAGTTCTTGAATTCCACTTTACTTTCCTTTTCAGCGATGCATACAATAAGAAAGATTACGACAAGTAGGAGATTGGATATGGTTGTGGGAGAAGGTACCAATCAGGTGCCACCCTCTAGTATGGGCCTGGAGGCTATGGTAGTAGCGGAGGGAGGTGTGAGTTACTCCATTTTGGAGGATCCGTATGAGATTATGGCCTCCATAGAGGAAGATCCGTCCAAAATTCAGGATGAGCCTTCTTTTAAAGTACTTTTGATTCTGTTGGCACTAGAAGAGTTAAAAGAAGCTCCGGCATCACCAAGGCCATTTGTTCCACCATCGGTCCTAGTTGACCAGAATATGTGGGGAATAGTATATATATTGAGACGGCCGATTTTACCTCTGACTTAGCACCATGACAGAGCGTACGAGTGTTAGATCTTCTGAGGGACTAAGAAGTCCACATTCTTTGTAATTTGTTAATTAGTGTTTGCCAATATTTATGGGGTATGAGTTAGATGCGGATAGTACACATTCTAACAGGGTTAGAGTAGTTAATAATTGTAGGAGGTTACCGCACGATGATAGGTCACAGGCATATGAGCAGTAGGCCAGATTATTATTGTAGTGTGTGCCTGATCAGAGCTCTGAGGTAGGGCTGAGGCAAGATTTGCAAGCATCAAGATCCTGGAGTCAGTGATCGAGAATACGAGATATGCAAGGACTGAGAACATGAGACTTTTAGGGATGAGAGAATGTTGAACATATTAGGTCGCCTTTACCACATTATCAGTAGCGCAAGAGGAGACACACAAGACCATGCCTATGAGGTACATACACCTATTTTAGTTATGGGACCCTGGAGCACATAGCACGAGATTGTCCCGGGTTGCTCCGGTCATTGCACTGTAGATGTGGTCGAGCACATATTGGATTATGTCGAGTAAGTACTGGAGATTATTTCTGGTATGGGAATAGGAGCCATAGAATATGCAGATGTACAAGGCTTAATCGATGAGACTATGGTAGAGGCAAAGAGAGAGAGAGGACTTTAGGTTCGAGCAGTATGTGAGGTTGCAGGACGGATACAGGTAGATTAATTATTTTGCTAGAAATGTCTATAAATGTATACTCATGCATTTATATCAACTTGTTATTCATTAGATGATGACAACCCCTAACTTTTAAAGCATGGATATCATTGCTTACGGGGTTATGATATCTCAGTAGAAATACGGCGTGATCATAGAACGACAGGCATGATCATATTGATGTTCTAGCAGGCTAATAAGATACGAGACCTAACTATGGTGTGATAGATGGATGACCTGGTCTTCCCTTTGTAACATTTATGTTAATAAGTCCCCGGACATATGTCATAGTATATGAGTGAGAAAAGTTCAAATGTGCAGTTTCTAGTCCTTATGAGGGGGGCCATAGTATATATATATTGAGAGTAGTCGTAATAGACATATTGAAGGTGAAATATAAGGGTAGGGTACGGAAAGTATATTGGTAAATTCAATAGTTAATGGTAATTAACCAAGCGGAGAGGTTCACACGTCTTACGAATAAGGCCGGTTAGGGTAAGAAGAATTATAAAAGAGTATCTCATTGCATGTGTTTTGAGGAAAAATGTTAGTGAAGGTAAGGAAGCCAAGTGAATGCTACGACTAGAGGAAAGAAATCCGTAGGAAGAGGAAGTTAAAATATGACAATGACAATATCCGTGGATCGTGTGATAGTAAGTTGTATAAATATAGGAGTTTCTCTCGCGATTACCAAATTCAACAAATAATATTATCCGAGAGACGATTAGGCAAGCCGGACTTAATGACAATTTTGTTTTTTCCTTTCTTCAATTTATGTTATGAGAAGTGAATTGATGATTTTAACAAAACTTATCAGCGGATTGACATCCTCCTATTATGTAAGAGTGCTAATGTTATAAAGTAACTCAAGATAAGCCAAAGCCGAATTAGGGACTTGGAAAGTTTCGGCGGAGCTTGACAACATTATATTAATAGAAGTGAATGTTTGTATGTCGAAAGGATAAACGATAGAGGGATAACCGTTGAGAGTCGATCAAAAGAGAATTTAAATGATCGAGCTTCGTAATGTAAGTTGTACTCGTCAAGGTATAATGTATTAGACAAATATGCCACCCTATGCACATGAGTAACACTAGAATTGCCTTAACAAGAGGAGCATATTTAGGAGGAATTAAGTCGCTGTAAAAGAAGAATCAAAACATACAGTTTAACCTAGAAGAGGCAGAACCTTAAAGTGCTAAAGTTTTAATTATGTCCCCTAAGGTGGGGGGGGGGAGGGGTGAGAGCGACATAGTAGAATGCCAAGTAGAAGGGTGTTCCGCTTGATTAAAAAAAAGGACAAGAGGACTATAACAAGATTCCAAGCAAATGAGATTATAATGCGTAACAACTTGGGAAGACTGTGTAAATATGAATCATGAGACATTTAAGAAGACCAATTGATGAGAAGTACGCCCGGACATTCAATATTCAAGAATCTAAGGCAGAGGGAAAAAAGATGGAAATAAAAAAACATGAACTCAGGAGAGTTACTATAGTTAAGAGTGAAGGTAGACGGATTAAAAAAATCAGTGAAAAGTTGAGAAGAACCTAGTTATAGCTAGATAAAAAGATATGGATGCGTCGACGAAGGTAAAAAGATAGCATCATTGATATGAATATATAGGATCAATTTCACAACTGCATAGTTATGACTCTCATAAAGTATGTTCGACGGGTAAGGTAAATGACCATGGAATGAAGTAAGTTAAAACCGGGAAACCATGGGACTCTGAATGTGGAAGAAAGCATGGGTGGTGTTTTAAATAAGGATGCTAAAGTGAGAATGTGATGATAAATCATGAAAGAAATAGAAAAAGGTGAAAACGAACTTGTTTCCACACGTCGAGTTCTTCAGAAACTGGTGGATATTTAATAAGAGTGGATTACTAATTTATTATGCATCAATAAAAGTGGATTACTAATTTATTATGCATCAATAAGAGTGGATTACTAATTTATTATGCATCAATAAGAGTGGATTACTAATTTATTATGCATCATACGCAATAACTAAGGACTGAGAAGAGAGGTCTATGTTGGAACCACACGTACAAGGAGTTCTAAGATATGTAAGAATTAGGGTAAATTAGGATATGTAAATAGCGAGTATCCATATGGATTGGGAAAACGAGAGCTGCTCTCTACACGAATCTAACCACAATGCTCATATATAAAGTGGGGATATATAGTAGTTATGCCTAGACATTCAGATTACAGAAATCCCAACACCCTCAAACAGAAGAAACGAAAGTGATAAGAAGGACAATAACGTAGATCAACTAAAAGAGTTAATTAAGTTTCCACAGGTCCAACTTATTAAACTCTAATGACAGCGGAACTACCGCTTAGAAGACACCAACATCACTTTTAGTAAGGGAGTGAACAACAACAATAGTACTAAACGGGAGGTCTAATAAAAAGAAAGACCATGGAATCGTGACGACAATATCAGGACTATTTCTATAATAGAAAGTCATGCCATAGTGAATATCCAAAAGAAGGATTTGATAACATAGGTAGTCTCTGTACGACCCCCTCATTAAACATATGGCACAAGCACCTAAAAATATATTATGAGAATGAATGCCAACCCTTAACAAGGGACGAGAATGATGAAGAATTTAAGAAGATTGTCAAACATTAGATCCAGCGGTTGTATTTATTTTACGACTAACTTCTGAAGGTCGTTTAATGGTTCAATTGAATGTACTAACCAGATGCTTGTGGAAATATAATTAGCCTATGTGAATTAGACCTGAAGGGTAAATGAGATAACCGTCTACCACTTACAGGAGTTCGCTTACAATAACAGTTACCTTTCCAATAGTGAGATATCCCTGTAAAAGGCAAGGCACAAAAGAATTACCAACTGGGTAGTTTGAAATCAGGAGGAGCAGAGTTAGTCACGCCTAGATTATCAAGCCTCTGAGGAGACATGAATGATGCAAGAATGGTTGCGCACAACACAAAGCAGACAAAATAATACTCGGAGGTACGATGTCATGATCTAAACTTTGAGTTAAATGATTGAGTATTTTTGAAAAATCTCGCCTATGAGAGGCGTAGCTAATTCTGCAATACATCGAACCATATAATTTTTTTTGACGAATTGGGAAAGTAAGTTATGAATTGAAATTATTGTCAGAGTTGGAGTGTGTGTACCTGGTGTTCCACGTGCCGATTAACAAGTTGAGGACAAAGGATGTAGCCTCCGTTAAGTATAATCAACAAACAAGAACACTGAGCAGATAACCTAGGAAGTAGAAGGAGAAAGGAAGATCAAACATCCCTACCTATCCCAAATTTAATATACCGAGCGAACTGAGGTACCACAAGAAATAATGACAGCAGAGGCAACCCTTGTGAAATCTAGAACATAAGTATGATGCTGGTATAGCCTTGTAATTCTTGTAGGTTGGATTTTATCGATTTTCTGGTTTGGATGATTTTTATATAGGAAACTCTATCAAAATTTTCGTAAGAAGACCTTGATAGGACCTCTAGATTCGAGGATGATTGTTCTTAAGGGGAGGAGGATGTTACACCCCATACTTTCATGTTATAATGTGTCGTAAGTGAATCAATATGAGTCGTATAGTTTAAGAACCTTTACAAATATAATGATGGTTTAAAACAAGTGTTAAGGAAGTATTGTGAGGGTTGGAGGTTATAAAACGAAAATCGGCAATCATTGTCACAAGTTACGCTCATAAATTAACTGAACCTTTGGGTCAAATGTTTTAGAGCTTTTCTTGCTGATCCACCCACTAAATTGAATTTCTACGAGTCTAGTTTCCAACAAATTAAACCGTTCATCGATACGATGTCGGAATAGAGAGATATTTGCATTTTCGCAAGACTGCGCAGGCAGCCCCTTTGGGACACACTTGAGGCAATGGAAATTCTTTTTAAGTATAAAAATTGGTGGAAGCATCGTAGGCCTCATTTTCTCACCACTTTCAGATCCAAAACCCTCATAGCTATCTCCTAAAGTTACTACATGATCCAAGGGTGAAATCCCAAGTAAACAACGTGATTTTTGCGTCGAGAATCTCGTAGAGCAACTAAGATCCTTGTTCTTCTTGTTGTCGTGAAGTTGTGGACTGCTCCAGCTCGTGTTGGAGGTTGATATCGGTGGTTTAAGGTAAGATTTTATTTCATTATCATATGTATAAGCTTGTAGAAGTTGTAGCTAACTTGTAAAGTTGGAAAATCCGAAAAGGAAGCTCGAAAGTTGTGGTGTTGTAGTCGTTGGTTGATTGACTGTTTTGGTAGAATCTTTATGATGATTTGGGCTGGAAATTGATAGGATAACTTAAGTATATTGTTTTTACTGTTATAAATATGTTCATGAAGTTAGAAAAGGGCTTAAACTAGAGTTCGTTGAATTGTAAACCGAGCTTGCCGCTCGTGTGAGTATTGAGCTGTTTAGAAAGCTTGTTAAAAGTATTATTATTGTTTGGGCTATTTTCTAATTATTTTTAACTTGAGGGAAGTTAAGCAAACATGGGAGGTGCTTTCCGATTTCTTATAAAATAAAGTGTATTCTTCAAATACGTTGGTTATAACACTCGCATCATGACGATAGTACCATTTTCCTGATTGTAGACTAAGGAGTTGCGGGGTAAGCTAAGCTTGTGGTTGGGCAGGACATTACAAGGTATATATGGCTTACACTTTCATTCTTTTGCATGAATTCGAATGAAACGTAACGTGTATGAATGATCCTTTAAAGTTACTCTACTCTTAGAAGTTAGAAATTACTTACGTTGTCTCACTCTATTGAAATGTATATGATCATGTTCATGTCCTGATCCTTGGCTTCTCATAAAAGGCATATGTTGATGGTATTTCCTGCTTGTTATGATATTACATATTGATGAGTTAGCTCGAATAACGAATTCGGAAGTTACCGACCTTAGGTCGCTCTAAAAGGTTCAGACTGTCATTCCATGAGTCTATCATGCATTATATATATATATATATATTTTCCACCGAGTCATGCTATAGTCGGCCGGGTAGGTCACCTATTGTGCACACCACTGCAGTTGGGTACGTTATGATGATGTAGATTCACTGAATTGAATTAGATAGGTTATGCACTGAATAATTCCTTATACACTAGAAGATATGCCCAAAAAGTTGGGCAAAAAATTTGTCCAGAATTCTGCCAACCTTTCCCTGAGTTTCGACGAACTTAATTTCTTCGATTCGTTTAGCCCTGAATTCTTATGAGATTCACTTAACACTTGTTTTAAAACCTTCATTAAACTTTTAGAGGTATCTTAACCTCTTCGAGTCACCTGCACCTTGCCTCATTTATAATTCCAAAGATGATCTCATTTTCGAGCTTACGTCAACTAACTCACGATGCAACTTAGCATGCAAAATTATGGGATGTAACAAGGGGGAGAACCTTAATATAGGTCCAATTAAGGGGTTACTTCAAGCTATGCTACTCAGGAGAAGAAATGCATATAGTTTAAGAAAGCAAATAAAGAATTTAATTTATGTTGTCATCATGAAAAAAGGAGTGAAATTGTTAGATTTTGATTTTAATGATTGATGAAATGTCTAACGCAGGAATCAAAGTTATAGAAAAAAAAGGTCACACAGATCTCATCCATCCATGAAGTTGCTGCCAACAGTAAATAAAGTTGCACATTGAAAGAAGATCATTCATTAATCAGTCCAATAATTATACAAGTCGAAAAAGGAAGAAAATTTACCAGTCTCATCCAACAAATCCATAAGTCGAAGAAGAAAAGAAGATCATTCAGCCCAACAACTTCGTGAGTCAAAGAAGAAAAAATATCAATTTGAAACCAGCCTTGAATGATCAAATATGAAAGATTGAAGTAGACAAAGGAAATACATTGTAACCCGCCACATCATAAGATGAAAAAAGAAGACTCAAATAAGTTCAAACCTCATTCTTGGAGAAGATACAACATCTCTTTTTCAATGATCAAATCTCTTAGGTTGTATTTATCTGACCATCAATCAAGGATCATGAATTATGCCAAAAATCAAGGAAGGACAGTCTACTGCAAGCATACATTATATAGTCACCAAAAATATGAAGTAAAATATTCATTATGTCTAGCCATTCTAAAAGTTTTTTCTCACTCCAAACCAGAGGGGCATGACTGGAACCCGGGCCTTACTTACCGAGCACCAACATACACGATTAAACCATACGTCTTAACAAGCAAATGAACCATCAAGGCCGTTATGATAGACTGAATGAAATGAAAAAACTATAAATAGTTGAAGATACTAGCATGATATGCATATATATCGATAAAGGATGACAAAGGCATACATGACATATATACATAAGACATATGTCTACAAGCCTTTAAGAGTATCATCATCATCATAAGTTGGGACAAGCACCCACCATACCTGTAATATGTACATTGTATCATACCAACTCGAAATAGAAACTCTAGAACAAATAGAGTGCACCAACCATAGCTAGGCTGAGAACCTACTGATGAGGGTTGCCAACCCGTCTACCTAAACCTGCGGGCATGAAACACAACATCCCCTGATTAAAGGGATGTCAGTACAAAAGATGTACTGAATATACAAGGCAAGTAAGAGCAAAAGTAAGAGCCTCAATGTAAAAGAGAGTCTAGCAGGATAAACTTGTAACTCAAAACTTGTCATTGTGGGTCATGATATTCAATATACAATATATACGCATATATAATGTCGTCATAAATTGTGTGTGTATATAACGCCATAGGCCACTGGGGGCAACATCATTATCATTATCATCATCATCATCATCATTATAATAGTAATAACCAACCGATCAGTGATCACGTATATAACGCGCTTGTCATTATACATATATATACATGCATGAGGATCATCATGAACATTCTAAGCTCGTCGAAGTGACGTAAGGTCGTTATACCTCCGACTATCATTATGAAGCTAACATGTCATTATACACTTTAATAAAAACTCAAGGAATAAGACATAACATGATTCAATAAATCTTTCAATAGAATGAAGAACGTAAGAATTTCTAGCTAACATGAATAGTGTCATTTTGAAAGGACATTCGTATACATTTTGTTTACATTCGAGTCATGCCGAAAAAGGAAAGGTATTACACCTTATATTTTGTATCGACTTTATTGTATTGTTAGCCGACATAGGTTCAGAGAGGGTGATATCCCTCCAAGATACTAATAAAGGTTTACGAAAGTGTTGAGTATATTTCGAAAGAGTTTAAGACTTATTGGATCGATGGAAGTAAGTATCGATGAAGTTTGACAAAAAGTTAGACTTTAGAGGACTCTACGGAATGCAGAGCACGATTTGTGAATCACATACCATGTCTACAAACCGCAGATGGTCCACAGAATGTGATAGGGTCTTGGGTGGCCTGAGAAAAGTTCTGCGACTCCACCTGTGGTTTGCAGGCAGTGTCTGCGAATCACAGATCATGCTGCAGGTGGTGGTCGGTGCATCCTTATCCAAATTTCTATAAAAGGTCCTAGTTCAACCTTCACTTTATTAAATCATATTTACACATCCTATGTGCCCTAGAACTCTCCCAAATATTCTCAAAGGAGACCTCCATCTTCATCTTTTTGACTGAGCTTAGGAACTACTTAGAGCTTGGAGGAGAGCTTGTTGCTAAGATTAGTCTTGTTGTTTGAGGTAAGAAATTGCTAGCCTTATATGTTCTTCAACTCATCTGTGTCTAGTTAGTTGAGTTGATGAAAGTATCTTGTAAGTCTTGGAGTGAACTTTCCCTTTGAGGAGTTGTAATTGTTGATGTTATTGATAAGTACTAGTTTTTGAATCTTGCTAGCTTGAATTGAGAAGTTTTGAAGTGTAGTTGGTATGTTGTTAAGGTTTTGTTGAACAAGAGAAGCTATAGTATTGAACTACCTTTGAAAAGATTGCTTCAGATTCATGCACGTAAGGTGTTTGTTGAAATGTCTAAGTGAAGTCTTCCTCTAGTTATCTATCTGAATTTGATCCGAGTTATTTATTTATTGTAGACTACCATTTGTAGAATGTTCGGGACCTCGTGAGCTATCGTCATAAGATATGTAAGGCTATCATTTCATTCAAAGCATGAATTTCAAAGTACATCATTTTCCAAAGAAACGTCAAAAGAATAGTTCCACACATGTCGCTTATCCCTTGTCAAGAGCAGTTCCACATGTCGTTACCATACTCTATATCTCCTGATTGTTCGTGGTATACCTTAGTCTCATAGACCTCCAAAAGGAGTTCTCCAAAAATCTAGTTATTAAGTCGACAAGAGTCGTTCCAAAGCAAAGTAAGGAGTCATAAGTTACAAAGAGGCAAAAGGTGTCGATATTACTATTACATTATAATATTCACATCACCGAGCTAAAAGTAGGTGGGAAATTGTACATGTACATTATAAACACACAGGGCTATAATTGAAGGGCAGGTATTTATATACACATACCTCAGTCTATTACATGAGTGTAGTACCTGATATATTGTCACACCCCAACCTTGGGGGGTGGGTGGCCGGTTCCCTGCGTCTGGAGGGCCCAAGAAAACCACTTGTATATCATCACAAAAACATACAACTTTTTTGGCTGACAAGGCCTTAAAATGCTAACTGTGAAGCAATACAATATAAACCCTGCGAACAGAAGATCCTAGCCTAACAGATATATACATACTAAGGCCGATAAGGCCATACTGAACAAATGTATAAGACGTGACTCATCTACAAAGCCTCTAGGAAGTTGTTAACACAAATTATAAGTCTGGATAGGGCCATTGACATACTCAAACTACCAAAATAATATAAACATACTCCTAACTTTGCAATACTCTAAGAAAAGATGGAGCTCACCAACCAAAGATGATATATGCACATGATCTACTGAGGCGAATCTTCTCCTCACCTACCTGAACATGTGTGGCATAAAACAAAGTGTCCCCAAGCAAAAGGACATTAGTACGAATAATGTATTGAATATGTAAGGGGAAAATACAACTTAACAATACATAAGCTCCAGAAATTACCTGCGAACTGCGCACCTCGGTCAGATATAATAGAAATAGGCGAACAATCTCCTTAACGTATAACTTCACATAGTCCTCGGCTGTGTAGGTAGTTTTGACCGCCAGAAAATGAGATGATTTAGTCATCCTATCAACAATCACCCTAATAGTTTCTAGCTGTCGGGCTTTTGGTGCTCTACTTTACTTGCTGACAATTAGGACACTGAGCTATAAACTCGGCAATGTTCCTCTTCATGTCATTCCACCAATACATATCTTTGAGATCATGATACATCTTAGTAGAGCCAGGGTGAATGGAATATCATGAGTAATGGACCTCTGTCATAATCTTGTCTCATAATCCCACTACACTTGGAACACATAAAAGGCCCTGGTGCCTAAGAACCCCATTTTCGTCAATCTCAAAGGTTGTGGTTTTCTTTTGTTGAATATCGTCTCTGATTTTTCCTAAAATGGGGTCGTCCCACTGATGCTCCTTAAATTCCGATAGGAGGGACAATTCTAATGTATTCTGAATCACAAAGATACCACCATCTTAATTCGTTAATCAGACTCCCAAACTAGATAACTGATAAAGCTCTCTTATCAATTATTTCTCCTCGACCCGCACATGCATCGAGCCGACCATAGACTTGTGACTCAACCTCTTCACCAGATTCTACATCCTCACTATTAGCACGGTTTGCAAATTCTTTTTTGATTTGGTCCACGACCATTTCCATAACATTTCTTTTTAGCTCTTCACTCATTTGTGTCATAGTGCCAAAGCGTGGGACGGGATGTTCAAGCTCTGATACCAATCTGATGGTTATAAGGAGCGGGTTGGATGGATAAGACAGGTCGGGTATGGAAGTTTTTCGGGTTGACCCGAAAATGGAAAGCAATATCGGGTTCTCGGCTTCTCGGGTAAATGGGACAATGTAGTGTTTGAGGGTGATTTCGGGAGAATCTATAAGGATACGAGTTGAAGAATTTTGGGAGGTTGTTCCAGGGGTGTTACGCGAGGTTTTGATGAGCGGACTTTGGTGATGGATGATGGTAGGGTGATGGAACAGTACCCAGACAGTGAGGTACACAAAAGTTTATGATATGCGGACTATGTGGTGGTATTTGGATTGAGTGGGTAGTTGTGGACTGTTTACGGAGCTGAACTTTAATGGAGTGGTTTATGATATATTAAGGGAGATAATGGTGACCGGTGTTTGGTATATTTAGTGAGGATGGAAACCAAATTGTAGAACACAACTCGAGAGAAGAGATGAGGGATTTTTGTATAAGTGTTGGCTTTAGTGACTGCGGGTTGGATGTTTAGTAGTGGTGGTTATTTTGTGAGGTATGAAGGATATTCCCAAGGATAGAGATACAAGGGTTTTACTGCCCGTATCGACACTAAGGATTGGTTGATCAATGCCAATAGGTCAAGACCGGGGTTGCTATTCGCAATGCCCGAGAACTAGCCTAATGAGGGTGATCGATGCCTTGTTTCTCCCAAGGCTTAGACTAGGTTGGTTCACACAAGTACCAACTGTCGTTTACCACCAAGGGTGTTCTTCAAGCTTGGGTGGAGACTAGGTCACACAAGTCCTAATTTATACTTGCACCGAAGGAAGGGATGATCCATACAAGGATCAGGTAAGTTTCAACACACAAGTTAAAGACTTAGTTTAATATTTAACTTGAAAACAAGCATGTCAAAATACAAAGTCCTAATACCCTATTTATAGTATCCTAAAGACTATTTTAGAAGGGAGACCAAAGGACAATTACAAGGACATTCGGCCGAATGGGAACAAGAAAAGTGTTTGGTTTGTCTTGGAGACCAAGTTGGTCCTCGGATTCGGTGAGTTGTATGTGAAATAGTTTTGGTTTTGTGTTGAGACTTGAGTAGGCCAAAACCTTTTCACACCTTCCTTGTGGAGGTCGAGATGTGCTAGAATTTTCAACATTGTATCCACTTGGAAGTGTTTCCTTTCCTTGTACCAACATCTTTATCTTCGGCCGACCTTCAACCTTCCTCTTCCGACTTGACTCACCTTTGGAAGATTCTTGTCCATGACAACTTGTCATCCATGTCATTCTTGTCCTTGCCATGGTGTGTTGTCCGTTCCACCTTAGCCTTGCCCCTTTCTCGACTTCTATATCTTTTCTACCAACAATGATTGTGTCCTAAGATAGTCTAAGTCCATTAACATGAACTTAAACATTAAAACTACTAGCTATACTAGAACTTGAAGACATAAAATATAAAGCAAGGCCTCAGCTAGGACCAACATATAAAGCCAGATAAACTTGTTCATAAGAGGCTATCAAGTTATGGTTCCCATTCCTCTCCATATTCCATGCCATTTTGGGCCTTTCTTCACGGGTTGATGGCCATCGTTCAAATCCCTTGATCCTTTGGTACATTTGTCAAATGTAGAAGTTAAGTTTGGATCCTTTCTTTCATCAACACATATGTTCATAAAGATTAAACCTTTAAATTGTTACACCTCATAGTATTTTACGTTGAGATTAGTCGTATGGATGTTACACCTCATAGTATTTTACGTTGAGATTAGTCGTATGGTTGTTACACCTCATAGTTTTGTACGTTGAGATTCGTCGTATGGATGTTACACCTCATAGTTTTGAACGTTGAGATTCGTCGTATGTTAGTCCTCCTAGTCTTGGACATCAGGATTATCTTCGAGGTTATACGATATTACACATGCCTATTGTTACATTCCGTATTTTCATTCAACATATACATGACTAAGTTGAGGTTGACGAATGCACTTAAACGTGGGAAATGAGATTTGGGCAAATAAAAATGAGCTGCTTGCTTACCCGACGTGCCTGTTTCACCAACTTAATTTTCATCCTACTTGTTTGAGCTACTTAATACATATCTTAACTACGAAATAAGGATGAGACACGTGTTAAATTCAACGGACCAGCAAGTGACATCTATTAATTAACCAAGCAGGTGACAAGTAGGTGTGTCACCAACTTGCTAAAAGGAAAGGCCCAAATTAGTCCACTTAAATGGACATGTGTAGGTCAACCAAAAGGGCCATTTTAGGGGCTGAATCAAAACCTCTCTCCTCATAATATCCAAGTAGTAGAAACATAAAAGAGAGTCACGAAATTCTCTCCTAAATTCTTCTACTCCAAACCCTTAAGAAGCTGCCAATAATCTTCTTCTTCTTTCAATTAATGTTAAAGGGTAATCTCCAATCTTGAAGGATCTGAAGTGAAGCAAGTTGATGGTCCTCAAGGGAAAGATACTACCATTGTTTCATCCCTACATGATCTGATATAGGTAAGGAAATCCTCCCTTCTCCATGTATTTGAGTTTATCTAAGTTCTAGCTAGGTTGTTTGGTGAAGAACTTGTGAAGTAGGGGCTGGAAATTGAGTGGAAGTTGTTGTGGTGTTATGGGTTGTTTGGAGTAGTTTCATGTTATTATATGGATGTCACATGTGAGTATCGGCTTGGATATGTTGTGGTAAATCTTATTGGTGCCTTAACTAAGTTGTGGAAGTAAGAATTGATGAAGAAATAAGCTGAAAATCAGTTTTGACATGCTGAACTTGTGGGACTGTTTCGTTTTAAAGTGGTGTTGTGGCTGAAAATTAGTAGGGATAATTGAATATGTTGTGGTTAATGTTGATATTGTTAATATTGTTGTTTGGTGTTGTTTTGAATTTTTGAAAGTGAGGAAATATAGGGGAAGTGCTACCCAATTTTCCGTAAGAGAGCTACTAGCTTAGAAATATGTTTTGAGTCCTTACATGGCATTAACCATAGTTCTAATACCTTGATGTGTAAGTTTAAGTAGTACGAGAAGTATGTTGAGTCATTAGCAACAAAGTTATGTTAAGATATGTAATCCCCATAAAGATTTTTTCTCTCTTTTCAAGCGTGTAAACCCATAAGGATTCCATCTTTACACTCATTGAACTAATGAAGTCGTAAAGAAACTATTATTCCTTCTTTATTAGGCGAGTAAACCATAAAAATTTTACCTTTTCATCAATCGAGTACATATAGAATGAAGTTCACATCGATAAGTACAAAAGATATGTAATGCAAATTATATATATTATACTATGCAATAGCCATATGCATCCGGTATACGCACGCTACTGCAGTAGATTTCACATAACCCATGGAGGAATCATGAGGTCTATTTATCCACCCAGAATCATTTCCCATCGGGTCCAGCTATGTGCTATAATATCATTATCACTCTTACCATGTACAATATCCAAATAACCGGCCTTCAAGGCCTTTTTCAGTATCTCATCAATCAAGTGCCAATAATATCATGAATGTATAAAATGGATATGTGTACACCATGCAGAAACATAAATCACATCAATTAACAATATGAGTTTCTTTTTCAAGATTTAGACGAGATGTAGAGTGATGAATGCATGACAAGTCATAATCACAGAATCTACCAAATATGGCTATCATAACCCAAATAAACAGCATGCATACCAATATAAGTGGATTTATTCACTACGCTCATGGCCCGAAGGCTAAACACATAGTCTCTGTCACATCTATAACTACTTTACCTTTTTAATTACCCATTTATGTACATCGGTATTCGCACAAGTGCTTATCACCTCACGAGTATAGGACCCCCAATCCCCATTACACCCCCTTAATTACTTAACCAACACAAAAACACTACATTAAGTTCTATTAAGACTCAACTCACCTTATATTTGAAGTCTCATAGCTCACAAATGATTCCATACTCGATCCGTGTAAAGATTAAGCCTCACAGAAACTCCACCGTGTCCAAACTCACTGAACGAGTTTAATATAGTCAAAATAGTAATCTACAGAGTTATATGAGTCTAACAATACCCGTATTTATATACTTTATTTTGGAACCCAAAATGGACCTAAAAAGCCAACCCCGAGCCCTCAATGGCAAAATTGGAATTTTGACATAAATCCTCCTGACCCATAGTATAAATAGTAAGAATATTGATGTAATGACTTGTTCAGTCATTACGGGCGTTATGACTATTTTACCTATGTTGACCCAATTTCTGAAGTTATCAGACGATCCTAGCGAAAGTTGAGAAATTAGAACCTTTAAGTGTGACCATTTGACCTATAGTTGACTTTTGAGTAAATAAATCATTTTTGGAATTCCATCAATTCCATGATGTTTGGAGGGTCGTTTATGACTTGGTGAGATAGTTGATTCGGCTCTCGAGGCTCTTGGGAGTATTTTTGGCTATTGGGTGGAAACGTTAGTTTAGGCCATTGGGTAGTTGACCCAAAGAAATATACCTCCGCTAGTAATTTCTAGAATGCGAGTGAGTCCGTAGTGTGTTTTTACATATGTGTGCATATCTTGTTTGTGTCAATGAGGTCTCGGGAGATTGTCGGATTTCGGGGTTGATTTGTGAAAATTGATTTTCTACTAGTTTCTAGTGTACTCACTTGGGCGAGCCTCAGTGTGTCCCAATGGATTGGGACAGCCGCAGCAAACCGGGTTTCACTACGGTGAAGGGTATAGCATTTAGCGTGGGACCGAGTGGGCCACAGGAAAGGGTCTCCTGCAGCATACCTTGAACACTGCAGCGGACAACGGGGAGGCAAATTCTTTTTTAAGTGTATTAAAACCCTTCATTTCCCCATTTTGAAAGTACTCCTCCAAAGTACTCTTAGGGTGATTTCAAGCGACTCTAAGTGGATTCCTCTTGTGGTAAGCTTCTTAATCCTTGTATTACCTTAATTTACCTTTCTTAAGTTGATTTACTGGTGGGAACAACCTAGAAATTAGTTGTAGAAGATGGATTATACCTAAATCGGTTTTATTTCATTATTAAGCCTAATAGTAAGATTAATTGATGGGTTTTTCAAATCTAAGCTTGGGTTTCACGAATTAGTAAGTATTAGGCTTGAATCTACAATTATTATTAATGAATTTGAATGTTGGAAAATTAGGATTCATACTCAAATTGAGTTATTTTAGCAATTGATAAGCAGAATTGAACTCCTAGAACGTTGAATTTCATATTTCACTTTCGAAATGACCGTTTTACCGTTATGCGACCATTTTCCCTTTTCCCCCTATTTGATTTGGGTTAAAAGAAATAGTCTGGTGTTATGGGTGTTGTTAGTTCATTCTCTAACTTATATTTTGATAATATTTATACTTTGAGTACTAGCGTGATCCTCAGAAAGGCAAAGCTAAAGTGTGATCGTTGCGACTCCCGCTCGGAATCCAGGTAGGTTATGGCTTACCTTCTGGTTAGACTTCGATTAGCGAAGCATATATATAGTTAGTTACTATCGAATAAAGCATGCACGCCTTCAGGTTAGATGTTAGGATGGATTACTAGGTTTGGTACTGTTGACTGAATTGTGGTTATTGCCTCTTGTGATTTATTGGTTTGCTGCCTAGTATTGGATAGTGGATTGCACTTAGTTGCCATATCATCCTTGTGATATAGCTCTATCTCACTTATCTTGATAATATCATGGATAAAGGAAGGGACTTAACTTAATACTGTTCTGATATGTGTCCATGCGTGGCACAATTGGAATTTGATATGGTACACTTGATATTGTCATTGCATTGCATTCATCCTCATTTCTATGATATATTGATATTATCTGTGATTGGCGTGATGGTGATAAGTGAGAAGGAAACAATAATGATTTTTATAATATATTGATTGCATAGCCATCTCTAAGTTATATGCGGAATGGCTAGCAGTGTGGTCAGTGGTAGAGTCATCTCCATGTTGTGTGATATGGCGTGGCTAGTACATAGACTTCGTGGGTCCCCCATGAGTCATGACTGTCGGGACGTAGAGATATTTTTTTGGAGCATGTGTCTATGGAGTTTATATTTAGTTATTTCATTGCATATTTACTCATCGTTACATTTACATATTTCTTGGATTATGTACTTGACTCTCTTAACTTGGGTGGTTTATTGTTAGACTGTGATATTACTTGTACTTGATTGCGGACATATCTATTCTTCAGTTTATTTCTTATATATATATTAGCTAACTGTTGTCGGCCTATGATACCTACCAACATATAGTGTTTGTACTGATACTACCTTGATGCATTCATTTGAGTGCAGAGTATGTGACCGGTTCCACTTCTACACCTCTAGACTGATCCCGAGGCTGCTTTCGAGTCTTCTAGGGTGAGCACTGTATGATGGATAGCCCGCCTGAGGACTCATCCATTACTACTTGTCTTTTCATTTATTATGAGACATTATCGAATTTTGAGACTTGTATTATTCAAACTTGTGTTGATGATTAATGGCTCTTGTACTATTTTAGACCATTCCTCTTATATATGAAGAAGATGGTGAGTCTTACCTTAGATGCACAAAAAACAGCCCCCCTTAACCTTACTTCATCTTGAAGTAACCTCAATCTCACCACCACAAGAGATGAACAAGCTTCGTCTTACCCTTCTATGATCTCCAAGGGATAAACCACTTGATAGGGAGATGTGATTAGGCTATCTTCCACGTATACCACAATTTCCTTATGCATCATGTCGCGGAATATGGCGGTCATCTCCCTCATGTATGTGGCACTGGCATTCTTGAGTCTGAATGGAATTACACGGTAGTGGTATACTCCCCATGGAGTAATGAATGCAATTTTTCTAAGCATATTCTTCGCTCATCAGAATCTTATGATAACCAGCGAAGCAATCCATGAATGACTGTAGTTCATGCTTTGCATAGTTATCGATGAGTATGTGATTGTTTGGAAGTGGGAAATTATCTTTGGGACTAGCTCAGTTGAGATCTCAGTAGTCCACATAGATTCTGATTTTTCCATCCTTCTTTGACACTGGCACAATGTTTGCCAACCACGTGGGATATGGAGTTACTTGCAAGACCCTAACTTTATCAGTTTCTCTGTCTTCATCTTTGTTCCTTATGCTAAGATCAGGCTTGAACTATCAAATTTATTATTTAACAGGGGTGAACCTCTCGGTTATAGGCAGCTTGTGACCTGCAATGTCTATGCTCAACCTGAACATATATGTGTATGACCACGCAAATACGTCGACGTTCTCTCTTAACAGATTTATTAGTTCTTTTTTTCTGGGCGCATCCAAATGCGCACTTATCCTGGTTTCCTTAAAAGTTTCCTCATATCTAAGGTTAACTGCTTATGTCTCATCCAAAAGAAATCTGCCTATTCTCATATTAATCTTCCTCATTCATGAGGTCTTCAGGTAACGCTGCTTCTTCATCATACTCCTCGTTTTTTGTGTCACTCGACTCACTCGTCTCACGACATGTCATGACATTATGAGTTGTTTTAATGTTATTACTGAAAAACAAGGAAATATATCATTATTTGAAAATTCATTCGATAGGCAAGGGTGTCTTGGTTGCCGATACCGAGGTTGAATGAATCATTCCACATGGCAACAACAAAAGTGGAGTTTGGCACAGGTCAAATGGGAAAGCAAGGAGGAATTCCACTTTATAAAGGAAAAGGGCAGTTCCAAATGAACGACCCAGTCTTAAGGCGATAAAAACATATTATATATATATAAAAATAAATAAAGACTGATTTTGCATAGATTAAGGCTTTTCATTGATTTGATAAAAGTACAAATTGTGGTCTTGACTAGGATCAATCGTCGAGTCATTTCCATTTTTTGAACAATACGTGAAAAAGTATAGACATAAAGGGTGAAGGCTCAGGCCTCAAGCCGATTTTCACCAATTTTGGAAAACGAATTTAAAATTCTCTCTCTATCGAGGAGCGAAGAGTGAGGTAGAGGTCCAGTTGGATAGCTGCTTAGCTGGATTAGCGTCGGGAATTGTGGGTGCTTTGAAGAATTCTTCTAGTATAGTGGCACACTCTTCCTCTTGGAACAATATCCTCAAACCTTCTTCTAGGTCCTCGTTGTTCTACATGGGCATGTGAACGAAAAATGACTTGTACAAACCATGGAAAGACTATATCATCTCTGGAGGACCTCTCTTTTTCTTTTTAGCATCAAACACATCTGTAGAGCTTGGTATGTACCTAAGGCCGAAGCGATACTCATTTTTTGGAAGTGACACTACCTCTCAAATACCTTAGAGCTCTCATCCTAGGCCTTTGTTAGGCTCAAACCCATTTTATAGCATAGTTGAGGTGACCATCTTATAGGTTGGTTGCATCAGGATGTCTTCATCGTCCCCTCGATAGGCAGATCCCACAAGTTTCATTACGTGGAAGTCTGTATCTGTCGGGACTTCCTCGATTACCGGTACAGAGTTATCGAGATAGTTGTGAATACCTCTTGCTCCATGGATCATGACATCATGGTATTCCTAGACAAACTTCATCGATTGGTGAAGGGATGATGGCACAGCTCTGGGCATATGTATCTATGGTCTCCTCTGTAGGAGATTGTAGTTGGCACTGATGTCCATGACTTGGAATTCCATAGTGAATTCGGCGGGCCCCATTTGTATGTTGAGGTCCACTTCACCTGCGAGGTCACGTTATGCCCCATCAAAAGCTCTCACATTGTTATGACTTCAGTGTATCTTTCCAATGTTTTAGCCGAATTGCTTCAATGTTGACACCGGGCATTTATTGAGGCCAACCCCATTATCGACATATACTTGGGACAGAATCTTGCCTCGACACTTGATGGTGATGTAGAGGGCTTTGTTGTGAGCCATTTCTTCTCATGGAAATTTATCAGTAGTGAATGAAATCTGATGTGGCCCACTATGTCGGCTAATATTTCACTATTGGTCCCTGCTGGGACGTGGACTTTTCATAGTACCTTCATTAGGGCTAAAAGATTTTGTGTGGAGCTCAATAGCAATCACTGAGATTCTGGCCGGAGTTTTCTAGAGGTGTTCAACAATGGAGTAATATTTTGGTTGCAACCGGTGCCAAAAGTCCTCAACTTCCCCATACATGATGGGCCTTCTTTGATTGATTTCTCTTTGAGGCGCTTCTTGCGCCACTTCTTCAAGAGCCTATCATCTCAGTGACCTTGTCATACCTTGAGCCACGACTGTGAGTTCCTTTCTAGGAGTCGGGATGACTACTTGTGGTACTTGGATCACAAATGTCTTCTTTAGAGCTGGGATTATTACCTTAAAATTGGGACGCTCTTGCAGCGTGAGAGAGACGACCGTTCGCTCTAGACTTCCAATGCCCTCTTGGGTCAATGGTCGGCACCCCACCCAATCTTCTTCTCTTTCAATCATGTATATGTGATTGGCACCATGATTTGGAAGAGGATTTGTAGTCACATTCGGCGCAACCTCTAGAATGAGATCTCTCTTGTCAATCAAATGTTTCAGCTTGTCCCTTAGATTGACGCAGCCTTCAGTTAAATGACCATTCCTCCTAAAATAGTAAGCACACCTTTGGTTGGATTTGTAAAACTCTCTAGGTTGGCAAGCTTCAGCAGCACAACTTTGATGAGACCGGCGGCGTTCCATTTGGCGAACAAACTGATTCGCATTTATGGAAGCGACGTGAATATCTGAAGAGGCCTTTTCTCAAAATTCGGACGTGGCAAGTCATACGCGGCCGGAGGCAGCTGATTTAGTGATTTTCTTGGTTTTGGGGCGTTTGATATGTGGGTGTGGGGATGTGGTAATTTGGATATGGAGCTTAGTAAGTGGGTGTAGGTGTTTGGTAATTTGGTAATGAAGCTTTGTAGTTAGGCTATGCATAGTACACTGGCACAGGGCTGTAGGGTGATGGTATGTAGTTGCTCGGCGGAGGAGATTGGTATGTGTCGAAGGATGATTATGATCTTTCTCTTCTATGAATCATCGGGCTCAGGGTTTGAGATGTTTGCCACGTCCTCTTTTTTTTTCTTAGCGGCTTCAGATGAGCTTGATGCGCCAGCTTTGTTGACGATGC
Organism: Anisodus acutangulus; assembly: GCA_029783415.1. NCBI lineage: Eukaryota > Viridiplantae > Streptophyta > Magnoliopsida > Solanales > Solanaceae > Anisodus > Anisodus acutangulus. Next base: position 19,975,404 of record CM056509.1, read on the forward strand.
TGATGGCTTCTCTTGTTTGGGACCATCTTCTGTAGTCTCTCCCATTTTAACTATGTCAGAAAATGACCTCCCGATCATTGACAACATTCTGTTATAGCAGTCCAATTCCTGAGATTGGATGAACACTAAAACCAGTTCTTCATCGCAAATTGGAGGTTGTACTCGGGCAGCTTCGACCCTCCACCTACTCACATACTCGCGGTAGTTTTCTGTTGATTTTTGTCGAATTTTCTCCAAAGAGTAGCGATCAGGCACATTTTCCATATTGAAGCAGAACTTATCCATAAAGGCTTTTGCCATTTCTTCCCATGAATCCCAACGGCTGATATATAGCGTTGTGAACCATTCAGATGCTTCAACCATGAGGCTTCAGCTAAAGAGCCTCATCAATAGTGCCTCGTTTCCTTTAGCGCCGACCAGTTGATCGCAGTAAGCTCTTAGATGAGCTTTAGGGTTTCTCATGCCATTAAAAGGTTTGCATTTGGGCACTTTGAAGCTTTTTTGGAAAATCCAAGTCAGGATGCATGCATAGGTCATCGTATCCCAATCTCGTCGCTTTGCGGGATCCTTTGTTAGCTTTCTCGAACAGATCCATCATTTTCTATTCCATTTCTCTAGCTCTTTGGTCCTTCTCGAACCTCCATGCTTTTTCCATCGCCTTGTAGTGATCCAATTCTGGCGAGGAGTCAATAAGAGTGATTAGGTTACGGAATGATACAATGGAGTGCGCGGGGCGACATTTGGGAGTGCCCGTAGCTCTAGTAGTATGGGTAGTAGTGTTTTGATGTATGCCAGGATTAGTGATCCAATTCTGTTGATTGCTTCATTTCTCGCGACCTGTTCCTGGAGGTCGACGACTTTCTTGAGTAGCATAGTGATCACATCCTCGGAATGAAAGGTGTTCTAGAGGTCTTGAGGCGCAATGTCCTCAATCTAAGCAATCTTGTTGCGAGTATCGTCGGGAGTACCAGTCATGTTTTCCTGTTCTTTTTGGTTTAGAGATGCTGCTACGGCTTTAGATCTAGTCAAGTATGCCAGTGTTTCACAACGGATCGACCTTTTCCTATAAGAAGAAAAACATCTCAAAAGCAAATAACGTTAGTCGGAAATTACAAATACAAGATATCACACATAAGTTTCACACAAAGCACATAGACTCATGTATTCGATCCGAACTCTTGATTGATTTTTTCATTACGGGGTATTTTGGTCATTTTGGCCAATATTTGTTTTTTAGGGTTTTGGTTGAAGGTTTGTGGTTGACTTGCTCTCATGTCATCATTGAACCAGAAACCATCCTATAAATAGGAGGGATTATAATTTATATAACATAAGGGCAAAGTGTTTTATAGACTCCATATGTATCCTTCCTTAGGAAATCAGGCCCATTCGGAGTTTTACATAAAAATTATATCCTAATTTCTTCTACCCGAATCTTAATTTTACCCTAATCAGGCCCGATGTGGGCTTCCCACGTATCCCTTATCGGGACATCAAGTCGGATATGGTTTCGTTTACAAAATGTGGGAGGGGGATACTTTTGATTGAAAGCTAGAAAAGGGGATGCAAGATGACTTCTCCTCGAAGCCATGGCGGGATGCCGTCCTTATGACCGCATATTTTCCTTGTGGATTTTCTAAAAGAGGCCTTGTTATCATGGGACAAATCTGTCTGGTATTAACCAATTGCTCTAACTCAAACTTGAAGGCTTCATATTCTTCAATGTCATATCCAGGAGCCCCTGAATGGTACAAGCATAACTACGTCCTCGAAGTGCTTGTAAAGACTTTGTAGGTGGTCTTTAGAGGTTGAACCTTGCTGGTGCGGCACAAAAGTGAGAAGATGTCGGCGTACGAGTCTTCAAAGACCATGAAATAATAGTGCCAGAGTTGTATGTCCATGATGATTCCTCCACCAGGCATGATGGAGACATAGACTAGTAGGGAGTGAGGCCCACATAAGTTGTGATTGACTTTCTCGTCAATTAGTCTGAAAGCTCTTTTCTTGAAGGCCATTCATTCATTAGTGTCATGGTCAAGATGGCTTCTATGGTATAGGCACCTATTGTTATCAAAATGAGGTGCACAAGTTGGGAGGAACTGGGAGCTAGTGTGTGCTAGTCTGACATCTTTCTTCCCATTGTAGACCTCGATGTTTCACACTTCTCTTAGTGCGACTCTGAAGTAGGATCCATGGATTTTAGGGCAATCACCCACCACATTAGAGATGACCTACTGGAAGGCCCTTGTTGCATCCCGTAATGATTAGCAGCTTCGTTGATGATCGGGGTAACTCCTTTATGTTCCTCGCTTATTTCTCCAAATGGTATTGGGTTATCTTCTGGTAGGTGTGTCAGAGGGACATAGTCATCCACTATAGTCCTAACCTCCTCAGGGAGGTTCTCGTATTTGGATTTTCCCTCGGGAGATTTCTTAGTCAGCTTTTCCATAAACTCTATCTCGTCGACCTCTTTCATCTTGGCATTCGCCACGTCAGTTTGTAGTTAACTTCTTTCATCTTGGCCCTTGCCAACTCAGTATTTGCATCTATTTTGCGAATCTTATCCTGAAGCGACTCCTTGGTCTCTTCGTCATTGATTAGGTTAATGACTGGTGATTTGGCACTTTGACTATCTAGAGTCTCCATTGGTAGCAAATCAACCTTTTAAGATGAGGTTAATTTAGTAAACTTTTTGGCATTTTCTTTTGTATTTCTTTTGGGTTGGTGTCTGGAATGTGGGACCAATCAAGAGTTATAGGTGCAACACATGAAAACACATAAGTAGTTCATATCACATAAGCACATAAACAATTATAATATTCACGTTCTTATACCTTATTACTCCAAGGGCTTCTAATTGTTTGAAGCATAAATATGCCAAATGTTAATCAAACCATTGCCCCTATAATCATTTCATTAATAGTAATATCTTCCGCAATGGGGATAACAAAGCATAAATGAAAAACAGTAAAAATCAGAAAAAGTCTCCTCCGGTGGTTGATGATGAAGCTCTGTCGGTCCGAGCTTTCTTGGCCCTTTGAAGGGTGAAATGGATCCTGAGGTGGGTAGATACCAAAAACTAACTAACCCATTGACACTTCTCAGTCGGGGTCATCTGTGCCGCATCATCAATAACTTCCTTTATTTGAGCGTCTAATTCCTCAAGACACTCGTTAGTGAAGTCTACCTCCTCGGTCAAGCTGGATATGATAGTCTAGACATACTGGATCTTTTCTTCATATCGGGCATCTCGATCATACGCTTGCCTTTGAATGCAGCTGGCTTTGAATCCCGATCCTATTTGGTTTTGTAAAGTTGGGCCCTGATGTGAGGTTTCCTTGCAAATGTTCTCTCAACTAGTCTACATAGTCTTCATCGGGACCTGGGCGAAGAGGATGTCACACCCCAACCTTGGGGGGCGGGGTGGCCGACACCTAGTTCCCTAAGGCCCAAGCATACCAACCTTGATACCTATGACATATTCGACAACTCAAAGACCAACAAGGCTTATAATGAATACTTAGCTGAATAGAGATATGGCCTACACGCCGAAAAGGCCCAACCTATATATATATATATATATATATATATATATATATACAATAAGGCTGACAAGGCCAACATGAGCATAATAAGTCTACTGGAGAAGACGATAAGGACACACATGACCATAATACACAACACGATTGTCTATAAGCCTCTCTAAAAAGGGAAAAGACAACATCTGGTCAGGATAGGGCCCCACCATACCAAACTATATACGTATGTATATCCATCATACCTATCAGCTCACTACACAGCTCCGGAAGAAAAGAGCGTAACAACTTCTAGTTGAGTCGAGTCCTACTGTAAGGAAATTATCTACATCTCTATCTATACTTGTGGGCATGAATGTAGTGTACCTGGAAAGGGAGATCAGTACGAAAGATGTACTGAATATGTAAGGCTGAAGTTGTAAATAAGTACAATGCTATAAACGAAGCATAAGCTGAAACTATAACTGAATGTACAATTGTAAGGTAAAGCAATGGAAATACAACATGTACTTTGAGTCCCTATATGGGCTAGAATATGCATAAGTATCATACATGTGTGTATATAATATCTGGTCATACATATATATGTGTATATAACGCCTTCAAGCCTCCATAGGCATCCCATTATATCATATCGGCCTTTACGGGCATATACCAGCTGATCAGATGGTGGTGCGTATATAACACATTTCCCTTTCCCATAACCCATATAGATATTGTATATGCATATATAACACATGTGTGGTCATGGTATATACATATATGTATAATGCATAAATGATAATAAGACAATCTGAGTTTATCGGAGTGACGTATGGTCGTTGCACCTCCGATTAACATTAGAGAACTAATATCATCAATATAACTTACTTTGAAGAATAAACAAGCCATAAGATAAGATTACTATCATTATATAGAAGTCAAGAACATCAGCCTCTAACATATCTAAGAGTTGAGCATTATGGATATCGTTCGTTTACGTTCATTTCATTTTGATCATGTCAGATAAAGGAAGAGTGAGCATTAACATACCTTGTCCATGAAGCTAAAATTGTTCTACAAGTCCACACACTTCTTACATATTATTATCTATAACATATAAAGGGTTGATATCAATAACGAATCCAAATTATATAGAGAAACTCATTTAGGCATCTTTCGATAACTTTAAGCATATAGGATTCTTAGACTTCTTTATACAGAAACTTTATGAAATTCGATCCCACAATCCTTCAAACCATACTTTCCTTAGTCGATAACGTATACAATTATTTCAATTATCCATTTCAACTCATACTTTAAGTAAAACAACCCAACAACTCATACCACGGTGATTCCATAGCTTTACGAGTTCCGATTATGAAAATCCTTTCATAACTTTCTCCAAATAATCAATTAATCACAAATATAGGTAAAGGAGGATAAAACATTCCTTTACGCATCATAATCTCCTTAAAACAGTAGAGTACTTCATTTCCAAGGGTTTCTAAAATCAGTTCTACAAGAAGACGATAATTCTCACGATAACCACAGGGTTTATTACGTTAATCTTGCATATTTTGAGTTTGATTTGGTATTAGGATGTGAGAGGGCTTGGAGAGAGTATTACGATCTGTTCTTGAAGAAAATGAGGCCTCCAATTCGAGAAACCAAATTTAAACCCGAAATAAAATATACACTACCACAAAAGGACGATCCTTTTGACGGTCCGTCAATCTGGAGCGTCAATCCAGATCTGGGATTTCAATATCTCAGGAAAATTTGATGGTTCAGTTTGTCCATTTTGATGGTCCGTCAAAATTTTAATGGTCTGTCAATCTTCCCGTCAAATTAATCAATTTTTCGATTTCGTCAAAATGTATTTTCTTCTATCTGTTTAACTTCCAAATATTTTGGCACTTCCATAAACAAGTTGTAAACCTTCATTACCAATCCATATGGTCGTACCTCTTTCCGGGGTATTGGTATCAACAACAACACGATGTAACGTGAAATTATAGGGTGTAACATCCTCCTCCCTTAGAAATATTCATCTGCGAATGTTGAAAATATTCGAACTTCTCATATTTTCCAGAAATGTTAGCAGGGTTTGACTTGTAAAATGGACTATCCAAAACCTAATAAGCAGCCCAAATATGCATCCAACACCACACATGGAGATATAATAAAAACAACATCAATCGGCCTCACACGACTGCTTATACTTATAATAATCAGGGAGTGTTCAACCATAACTTACCTTAACATTCTCTTACTAACATCCGAGCTACACCTGACAGAAATATTATATTGCACGAATACTAACAAGAAACTGGAATTGAAAACATCCGAGTATAGTGATTCTTAGGTTCCTTGATCACTCTGGTAAAGTTCTTTCGGACCAAGGACTATCTCAACCTATCGTGTAATCAGATTACACAAACATTATATTGTTGGTACATCATCAATCTTCACATGTCCGTACATGTCTTTTACGCAATTTCCTAGTAGCTGTAATTTGGACAGAAATAAGAATTGCTTTCAACTTCTTATCGACCCTTTTCTCTATTTTAGGTCCTTTCCTCACTGGGTCTGAGCTATTGAATTCTGACATTTAGGCTACATCTTTCCTTTCCGTGTTACAATTTTTGTCTTATGATGGAATTTAGGTGACAGAGTTAGGCATGGGACATGAGTAGGATGATGATGAGAGATTGTGGCACAATGATCGCCAAAGTCGAGGACATAAAAATAATAGGGTTATCTGAATCCATTTCTTCCTCTACTTTTCTTCATCATTTCTCTATAGTATCCTTACACGGTACATAAGTTTTGAACAACTTACTAGTCTTAAAATTTCTTTTATCGGTAAATTCCTTTGCACTTTTAGTTGAAGTAAATTTCAAATAAGCGTCTCTGGTTGGGATTATATTCTGCTTGTTGGTTACTGTCTTTCTCAATTGAGTTCGGTATTATATTTGCGAATATACTTAAACAAGATCTTCCTCCCTTGTCAAGTTGAATCCTGCTCCTAATAACAAATCTCTTAAAACGTCTCCTCATTACTCTAGGTATTCTCTCATAAATTACTACCTCAAATCTGATATCGTTTCTTCAGGTTCCTTCCCTTTTTGTGATTCGATAAAATTCCTATTCCTGTGCCATGTATAGCTCTTTATTTATCGATCTGGTAATATGTCGCTTAATAGTGAGCGATCTTTATTTCAAACTTCTTCCCGGTTCCATACCTTTATTCTCTACCTGTGTCCGGTGGTCTAAACTAAATTTTTCATTGATTATCTTAGGATGGGGTGAAGGAAATCCTAAGTACACAGAACTTCTTTCAAACTTGTTCCTTCATTAGTTGTTTGTCATAACAAGCGATTGTACAATGGCTTGAGATTGCCTTCAAGATAAATTTTTGACCAAACTTTGATTGTATAGACAGACTTACTTGTTACAATGCAGACTGATGAGTCACTTAGGCATCAATATCTTAAACTAAAATAGATTCCAATGGTAATATTATGGCCCACCACGATCCTCGGTTCACTCAATAATCTTTGGATTTTGATAAGGTTCCCGTTATTACCTTTACTCCATTTCACAGTACCTTTAAATGGTCTTTATAGGGGGTGCTTTGCCTTGAAGCTTCCTAAATTCCCAATATAGGGAAGAATTTATTTATCTACAACTTCAAGAGGGGAGGGGTATCACCCGATTTCTATTACGGCTGTCCACTTATTACTTCTTTGGGGTAGTTCCTTCTTGTAACTTCCCTAATGCCCCTCGTTTTTCAAAGGTACACCCTATGGTCCATTATCTTCCCGCTTATTACATCAGAACTTATTGCTTCTTATAATGTCTCGAGTTCGCATACTTCTTTGGCGATGTTATGTATTCCAAGATAGGTTCATCATTTCTTAGTTGTATCCCATATTTACTCAAGTATCATTTTTTGATTCGTATCGTTACCTTTCTACTTTCCTTAATTTCCCTTTTTAATTAAATATTGAAAACAAGATATTCCCTCCTTTTAGATGTTGTTTCTCCTTTTGTTGAGCTTATTTCATAAGCGTCTACTATATTCACTGGCTCTAGACTTATGGTCTTCCGAAAATAGCATTTCCTTCATTCTAAGAGCGCATACTTTCCCCTTATATTTCCACGATCCCTTAAACATCATATTCATCTATTCGTTCTTGGGTATGTCTTGTACACTTGTCCCTAAAATCAAACCTTTGACATATTCGAGTTATTATTCTTTTCCAGTATTGCTCATGCTAGGGGTCATCCTACCTTCTTTTTTCTATTTGATCCCTTCGTGATTAAGATACTTGAGTTAACGATGCTGCCTTTATTTTCTTATTTTGGCTTCCTTTGTAACTAGTGACCTTAACCTTATGCCCATTGTGTTATCCTTCTTGTAGGGATTCTAATTCATTCGGTATTCACCATTTACCATAACTTTCCCACTCATCTTTTGTTCCCTTGCTATTATTTTTTAGCTCTTCTCCTTATTGATTATATTAGACCATCTCTTTATTACCCTGTCATATGCTCACATTGGGCTTCATTCATTCTTACTTCCACTCACATATCCTTAAATGTCTTCTGAATATTTATGACTGAACTAGTGCTTGACATATTCAAATTCAAATTGTGACTGGATTCAATCTTGTCGTTGATTCTGGCTTCCTTCCCTTAATTTGTATTAGAGGCCTTCTCTATCCGTCGTTCAACCAATCAACTTGTATATTATTAATTGAATTCCTTTAAAGGTTCCTCATCTTAGTGTACTCCCATACCATCGTTTATGGACATCAAATACTATATTTTTTACTCGAAAGGCTTATTACTTCTTTACTAATACCCTTATCTTTTAATAGTAATCATGTTGCTTGGGGTTTCACTCCAATCCCGTTATCGATATTCTTACTATTACCGGTTTTCCACCGATTTATTTGTGTGAGAAACATCCTTCAGCCTCATTACGCTGTCATAACACCTTTGCTTGTGTTTACCAGACATCCGATCACCATTTATCATTATTTAATATCGAAAATATTGATATCTTTTACTGTTGTCCATGCACGTACTACTATGATAAGGAAGGTATATCATTTGCCTTTACCGATAGTACTCCTCCCGTCTTACGATCTTTTTAAATAATTTAGCTCTTGTGGAGGAATTGGGGTTACTAGTTCATGTATAACTTTTCGCATCCATTTCCTTTAATTGCTTTCTGAACAAAGTTCCAGATAACTTATTCCAATAAATCTATTTTCCTTATCATTCTTCTGGGTTCCCTTAATTCTTTGAATTCGTGGATATCCATTTTAGGCCACATGTTCATATATTTTCTGTATTCCAGTATCACTCACGCTACATAGCCCAAGGGTGCTGGGTATGCATGTAGCCAAGAAATGGTTGATTCCTAAGTCATTTTACTTAGAACCTTGAACATAATTGTAGTTTCACTTACCATCTTCCACTCCTATTATTCATTTACGATCTATATATATATATATATATATATATATGTATAGACACACTTTCTAGATCAATGATAATCGGCCGATCCTAGGCATAAACACAACTATTCTTTATAAAATTATAAACATACCTGATTAATTGCATAATTCTAAGTAACATCGGGACCTGTTATTCCCCTTGACTCAATCTCGGACATCTATACACTCTATGGATTCTACTCCCACACCAATGACACTTCTGAACATCACCCGAGCATGGCCCTTAATGCACTTGTCCACACTAATGGCACAACGACTGAAATCTCTTGGGACATTCTCTGGCCCTATGGCCTAAGGCTCCACACCAAAAACATAACATGATATTGGATAAATATAATCTATCATGCCTCATCCCACATTGCTGACAGCGTGGTCTACTACTTTTCAACATCTTCTTGTGCTTGCCTGATTTCTACCTGGGAGATTTAATCTGATGCATCTCGCAACACAAATCCTTCGGTACCTGCTTCCATCCCAAATATTCCGATCTGTCTACTAGTTACTTATTCCTCACTTCTACTCGTTATGGACGAACCTTGGTTAACTAACTTCTATGATAATGGGCTTCTCGGTCTCTCGATAGGTCTAACATATGGAGGCATCTAAACATGACCGTGCTCTGGGAAGATAACTGGAGGTGTTATTGTGTACACAATACCACTCACACCTAACCCAATCGGAAATGACCGCTACGCTAATGGCCTCTGTATTGTGTATGATATCCTTTAATCTGGCAATACCACTGGAATTAATGGCACTCGGAAGGGCAATTCTTCTAGGGCCTCAGATAGGTCCTCATCCATAGACAAATCTTCTGATGGGTCTTTTTCCATAGACATATCATCTTCCATTGATGGATCTTCTTCCATAGAATAACTCATATTTTCTTCTGGTCTCCTTATATTCCTCGGATCGATATTCATGGGTGGTAGTCGGCAAGTACCTTTTCCTGTATTTCTAACCCAATTCCTGCTATCAGAACTTTCCTTGGACCTTGGCTCTAAAAAAGAGAATCAAGATGAAAATAAAGGAATTCAATTACTTACGACTTCGATTCTAACGCACGATATATATTTTCAAGAAAGGTAACATCCTAAATGCCTTATAGCCTCCTATTTATAAGTGTGGCACGCAACACACCCATAAGAGAGACTCTACTAGACACAGCTTATAGATATCCTTAGGACTGACCTACTCTAATACCAAGTTTGTCACACCACAACCTTAGAAGGGGGAGGGGTGGTCGGCACCCAATGCCCTAAGGCCCGAGCATACCACACCTGATACCTATGACATATTCAACAACTCATATGCCGACAAGTCTTCTAATGAATACTTAGCTGAACAGAGATATAACCACATACACGCAGAAAATGCCCAACCTATACATATATATACAATAAGGCTGACAAGACAAACATGAGCACAATAAGTCTACTGGAGAGGATGACAAGGCCACACATGACCATAATACACAACACGACTATCTACAAGCCTATAAAGAGTGAAATAGAGCAGAACAACTTCCAGCTGAGTCGAGTCCTACTGTGAGGAAATCATCTACATCTCTATTTGTACCTGCGGGCATGAATGCAGTGTCTCCGGAAAGGGACATCAGTATGAAAGATGTACTGAATATGTAAGGCTGAAGTTATAAATAAGTACAATGTTATAATCGAAGCATAAGCTGAAACTGTAATTGAATGTACAATTGTAAGGTAAAGTAGTGGAAATACAACATGTACTCATATTGCCTATGTGGGCCAGAATATGCATAAGTATCGTACATATGTGTTTATAATTCCTGGTCATACATATATATCCTTTGTGGGAATTCCATTATATCATATCGGCCTCTATGGGCATAATCATCATCATATACCAGATTATAAGGTGGTGGTGCGTATATAACGCATTTACCTTTCCCATAACCCATTAGAGATATCACATATGTGTATATAACGCATGTGTGGTCATGGTATATATATATGTATAATTCATGAATGATAATAAGATGATCTGAGTCTATTTGAGTGACATAAGGTCGTTGCATCTCTGATTAACATTATGGAACTAATAACATCAACGTAACTTACTTTGAAGAATAAACAAGAAATAAGATAAGATTACTATTATTATATAGAAGTCAAGAACATTAGCCTATAACATATCTAAGAGTGGAGTTGTTATGGATATCGTTCGTTTACATTTGTTTCATTCTGATAATGCAAAAGAAGAAAGTGTGAGTCTTAACATACCTTGTCCAAAAAGCTACAATCGTTCTACAAGTCCACACACTTCTTACAGATGATTATCTATATCATATAGAAGGTTGATATCAATATCGAATCCAAATTCTTTAGAGAAACTCATTTAGGAATCTTTCGAAAACTTTAAGCATATAGGATTCTTAGACTTCTTTAAACAGAAAATTTATGAAATTCGATCCCAAAGTCCTTCAAACCGTACATTCCTTAGTCCATAATGTATAAAATCAGTTCAATTATCCATTTCAACTAATACTTTAAGTAAAACATCCCAACAACTCATACCACAGTGATTCCACAAGTTTACGACTTCTGATTATGAAAATCCTTTTACAACTTGCTCTAAATCATCAATTAATCATATATATAGGTAAATAAGGATAAAATTACATTTACGCATCATAATCTTCTCAAAACAGTATAGTACTTCATTTCCAAGGGTTTTCAAAATCAATTCTACAAGAAGACGACAATTCTCATGATAACCACGGGGTTTATTACGTTAATCTTTCGTATTTTGGGTTTGATTTGATCTTAGGATGTTCTAAGATATTGGAGATGGTTTGGAGAGAGTATTAGGATTTGGCCTTGAATCAAATGAGGTCTCCAATTTGTGAACCCCAATTTAAACTCGAAATAAAATTTGTTCCACCTTAAAATGACAGTCCTTTTGACGGTCCATCAATTTGGACCGTCAATCCAAATCTTGGATTTCAATTTCTCAGGCAAATTTGACTGTTCAGTTTGGACATTTTGACGATCCGTCAATCTTCCCATAAAATTGGACAGTTTTCCCATTTCGTTGAAACATATTTTCTTCGATCCGTTTAACTTTCAATCAATTCAATACTTCCGTAAATAAGTGATAAACCTCAATTACCCTTATGTATGGTCGTACCTCTTCTCGATGTGTCGGTATCAATAATGACATGACGAAATGTGAAATTATAGGGTGTAACAGAGGATTATCGGCTCAGGTGTCAGGAACCCACCTGATTAGGTTGTTCTACTTTCGGACGATGTCAGCAACTCCTCTAATCTTATCTCCCTCATAGTCAATCGCATACTCCCCAATATTACCTATTTGGGGGATCTCTTATTCTCTTCTGAACTATCTTAGGACCCTAAGAGGTGTGTATGGTCTGATTCCCCGGATCCCCATAAATGGTAAGAAAGGACATTTTCGGCCACTTACAGATATGATCTCAGATATAAAGTCGGGAAATCTCCATTGGATACTATCCTCTTAGATCCTAGAAAAGATGAAAGCACACCCCTCTTTGGACTAGATCCCAAAATTTGGATAAGTGACAGAAGGTCGTCTTTTCTACGTTCAGGATTTTGATATGATGGAACCTTGGTTTTGTGGAGGTGCTTAATGATCCACCATCGGACTAATAGGTTACAACCTTGGAATTACATATGCAGGTTTCGCATTTACCTAAAGCTCGGTAAATGTCGGACAAGATGATTGGGACAACGTCATAGTATTTGGTTCCCTCATTAGTGGTAATGCCATAAAATATAGCATGGGTGAAAAGATGACCCGGGTATCTATGGCTTGGAAACGGTCTTTGGGAAACACTATGGTTCCTAGAAGGCTTATGGTGAAGGCTAGAGGCCGGGTATCTTCCCAAGCAGCAAAAGAATGAAATTCTACAAAGTGCTCTATGTAGCCCTGGGTAGACGCAAACTAGGTGTAGAGGTCCCTAAAAGCTATGGTCGGGCCAAATATCTAATTATTACTAGCTAAGGACAACATCTTGAGAATCTCACTAGGAGTCGGCTTATGAGGTATTAGAAGGTTGCGGTTAGCTTTCTTCCTCCGCCTCATACAAGTACTTACGTTGTTTATGCAATCTCAAATTTCTTCTAGAGTTGGGGTTATCTCAAAGTTGTGGAACCTAAAGACCATTCTCTCACTATCCCAATATTTGGTAAGGACTTCTAAGAGGCTGGGATTGCCTTTCATAGTCATAAGAGAGGGAAGGTTTCCTAGACAATTCGTTACTTTCTTTTGTTGAGGGGAACTTAACCATGACCACCAGATTTTTAGCATCTCGGGTTCTTCTATAACCATGTCAAATTTCAAGTTTGTCGGCATCTACAAAATAGAACATGGTTAGCCCCCCCCCCCCCCCCCCCCCCGCAAAGAGCAACAGTTCATCACATAAGGTACGTTAAATGCTTCTACATAGCAAGTAGTTGGATGCAATGCCTTCGGGTAGAAGAACTTTTAGACATGAGGGAGTTAGCATGTCAAGTCCAGGTAGGTCTAAGATACCCGAACCTGTCAAAGTCAGTATGCGCTAGTTCAATGGATTTGGCTTCGCTCTATCCTAGTTGTACTATAGTGGTTTAGCAAATGACTTTGGGACCCGGGCAGACAACCCAAGGTGAACCGTTGTTGACTGTTGGAAGACCGCGAACCAACTCCGTCTTCAATGTGTTTCAAAGAAAGGTTTTTGGTTTCATACTAGAGGGTGATCGCGAAATCCGTATAACCACATTTGTGCATAGATGCAAGTGTGTGTGCATGTCATTTGGTGGAAGATGAATGCATGAATGATAGTTATAATTGCAACATTTAAACACATAAGAAATTTATATCATTTTGAAAAAACATGTTTTATTGAAACCCTTATGGTTAGAACCTAGGTTTATCCCCAGCGGAGTCGTCATCTGTTACAGTTTGCTTTTTATACAAGTTAGCGCATAAAGAGCTAATAAGAGTTTGGATGGTGCTGTAAATGGATAATGTATTTTTAGAGTCAACACCTAATTTATAGGTAAACTAGAAAAACCAGTGTGAAAGGGTTTATTCAAATTCCTTTGAAAAATCCTATCTAAATCAGAGTCAAGGTAAAGGTTTGGTGATTCCCCGGGGAAGGGATTAGCATCCATGTATTAAAGATCTGTAGAATACGATGACCTACGAGTTTAATATCATTTTCAAAATAATTTACATTGCTTAAGGTTTAAAATCCGCAAAGTAACTTGTCATTTCATGTATTCAAAAACTCAAGGTTTCATTTTAAAACAAAGAGTCAAAATCTTCCGCCAAAAATAGTATGCACGAGATGGTTTAGCCAATTTAGTTTTCGGACCAAGAACACTCAAAGGTGAATTTGAGTATAATATCCACATTTAGTCCAACTTCATTGACTATTTTTTTCACACTTGCATCTTTTGTTTAGAAACCTTTCCAAGTTTCAAAAATGGTATAGTTCCGCTTAAAATGACAAGTTTAGTTTTTTGTTAAAGAGATAAAAAATGGTTTTCTTTTATTAGCATGTCATATCTCCCCTAATCAACCATATTCTAACTTGTCCAAAACCTTTAACTTAACTCAAGTCCAAAACATGTTTTTATTTATCCAGAATTACTAATCCTATTGGCCTTATCTCGGATTCTAAATTAATCAAAAAAACTATTCATTTTAATCCAAGTTTAAGCTCAGCCCATTTATCTTTGTCAAATCACTCAGGCCCAATTTTGGGTTCTTCACATATCAACCCATTTTTAATTCCAGAAAAACAAAAAAGCCCAATTCATATCTTTTGTAACTCAAAATCATTTTTTCACACTTAAACTTTGAAATCAGTTTCCATTTTTTCGGATATAAAGAGTCCCAAACAGTCCTTTTATTCTCCCAAAACAGTCTGTTCCATTTTTTTAGATTTAAAACAACATTTCGGAAATTCATTTATTGGTGATCTAACTAAACGATCTACGTATCGTTTGTCTATCCTAGATTCCAACCATAACAAGTTCCAATATTTATCAAAGTATTTTATTACAATCAATATAAACAAATAATAAAATCGAAAATGGGGATTGAGTTTAGGCTAGTAGGCCCACCGAAGCCCACCAGTTGACTATTTTTACCCATAGATGGGCCTTCTTGCAAATATTAGCTTCCCTTGCCTCTAACTCGATCAAAAATCTATTGATTGGGCCTCAGCCCAATCGTACTTAATCTGGTGCGATGACTCAATGAATAGGATGATTGGCCTAGTATGGGCCGATTCCATGATGATGCAGCAGGAAAACAGGCAAAGGAAAAAACGAGGATACAAGTTAGACGTACCCCAAACTTATCAAACTAACTACATGTATGAAAATAAACAAAGCAAACAAATCTGCAACCACCTGTGTTTGAATTCAGAATAATTAGGCTTGCCAGAATCAAATAGCAACACATAAGAAAAAAAAGAAAAGAACAAATAGTGGGCTCAGCCCAATATGCAGTTGTAAAGAAGAAAGTAGAAGAAGTATCAGACATGGGCTAGGCCTAACAAAACACAGATGGCGTGATATTCATGAGTGATATACAAAGTGGTATACAATCTGTATACTTTCATATACTTGGTATATTCAATATACAACTAGAATACTCCTATGTATATCACATATACATCCTAAACTAATACTTAATATATATCCAAGCAAGGCACACATAGCATTTTCACACAGAAGTGGATTTTAAAGAAGGAAAATCAATTCACAACAATGTAGCCTGGATATATATATATATATATATGATCCTGTTTCATGACTAGATTCATCTCAAGGAGAACTACAGCTCACAATAAGGGAATAGACAATGTCAACACAGTTTTAAAACTATACCAGAATGGGAAGAAAAACCCCTTAGAGCTAAAACAGATAGTCAACCTAGTGTATAATACCAATCAACATCATAATATAAGATAGGAATCTTGACAAAACAAGTATAGGCAAGCATGGACAGAAACAACTATGGGATTTCAATTCCACGTCCACTGTTCCATTAGAACTGAGTGTTAGAGCTAAATAATTCAACTTGGCAAATAGAAGGCATGACATGAGACTTCACAATATATAAGCAACTTCTCAAGATTAGCAAAATATAGTTTTGGATTTTGCATGCTTAGTCTTATGTTCAACATGTATACTATGGGAATTATGTGAGAATCTTGTTATGAAATCTTACTTCAACTATTCACATAGGAAGGCCAAACACAGTCCTAGTCCAATACGAAATGCAACATGATTTATGGCAGCCCGGTTCAAAATACATAAGTAAATGATGCATGTAAGGCATGATAACACCTATGACTTAGTGACAGAATGCCTATTCACAATGTAAAATCAGGACAATAGTGGGTAAACCATGAAATAAATCACACAAAAATGGAACACGAACAGGCTGAGATGTACATGTATTCATCTTAACATGATATTCAAGTGACACTTCAAGATGTAGACAAGGGCATTAGAACCTATTAGGGAACATGCTGAGGGTAGGGAAGGACAACTAGAATACCCAGAGGTCATGTAAGCAAGTTCTTGTTGATGCAAACATGATTTAGATTAAAACATGATCAACTAAGCCAAACTCTTAACACATTAGGTCATTTTTAACCTAAACAGGGGGACCAAATGACACAATAAAAGTCACATATAACCTATACAATCCAGATAGGACCTCAAAGGCCAACACCTACCCCAAAAAAACACTAACTGCCCATTAATAGCTTGTTTTATCTTTAAGCTAATATTAAATGACAAACAAATGTGGTGAGGACATGGGTTAATTAAACAAAGCCTTTAAGAGGTTAAGCATGCTTCCTATATCATTACAACAACATATTAGCCAGTTCATTCACTTATTAAGTTCCATATCAACATTTCTAGACATCATATCACCCAACACCTTAAGATTTTGTTAAGACATACCATAACTAGTCATATAAATCCCTCTAAAATCAACTTAACAAGTTACATATGGTCAAGTAAATCTTTAAACTAGATATTAAGCGAACTTAAACAATATAATTAAATAGGTTTTCTAAGCTAACATAGAATACATTTTAAACTCAACCACACACAATAGTCATCAAATGATGAACGAAGCCACCAAAACATTCTAAACTAAACTATGATCACCCTAGTTACAAGTTCTATCACTTTAAGTATGCATACATGGATAATATAACCTTGAACTGACACTGTAAATTCTTACACTCACAGATAACTATTAAAAGTGATCTCAACTTAATCCATCATACTAAACCATAGTTTAAATGAACACAAACCACAAATAACCTAGCTAGTCATGCTTACAACGTCACACAAAATAACAACAGTAACCTAAGCACGCTTAATAGATAACTTAACCAGCTCAAACAATAACTAATCTAGTTAACCATGTTTACAAACACACAATAAGCACAAAACAATGGTTTGAAAATGCTAACAATGTCATCAGTATGAACTAATCGAACCTAACTGTTAACTTAATAAACCTAAACAACCACTTAACCATGCTTCATAGCTAACTAAATAATATAAAACAATCATTAATACACACCAAACATGCTTACCCTTCAAGAAGTGAATCAACACTAAACATATTGTAATGAACTATAACGAAACATGCTTAACTGATGTCCTAATTTAAACCAAACATAATTAATTACCAACTTAACATGCTTAAACAATCATAGTCTCAAACAGATAAACATAATGACTAACCTAACAAACATAAACAACAAACTAACAATTAAAACATGTTTTAACAACCATATAAACATACAACACAAAATTTATTTAGGATAATTAACTAAAAATTAAAAAGGATTAAGGATTAACTTGTGTGGAAGCAGCCTAAAGATCGACGATGGACTTGAATCTTCACTTTGACGACCTCGATAGCTCGCAAAACACATGAAAACAAAAATATTTTAATTTGTGAAGGCCAATTAATAAACTCTGGGTTTCCCAAAAATGGTTTTGATCCCAACTTAGATTAATTAATAAACTCTGGGTTTGTGAAGGCCAATCAATGTGAATGCCTTAAAATTAAGTTTCCGACCCTTTAATTATTGGAATGGGGTCGGTATTTATAGGGAGAAATCAAAACCCTAATAGAGACCCTTAACAATACGGGAGAATACGAATTGGAGGGAATATTCCCTACATATAGTTCTCAACCAATGAAAATCGAGTATTCAAATCGTAAAAATGGATAAGAAGCATTAAATGCTAACAGTAGAGGGGCGAATCCTCACCTAGGGGTTTGGGGGGATGATGGTACCAAGAGTGGAGGAGAGCAAGAAATACTCTTTCCTCTTTTGTTTAGGCAACGACCGTAGCAAAAGTGAAGTACACTGGCAAATTTGCCATTCTCGGCATGGAGAAGACGATGTCAAGTGCAGCTAAGGTTTGCCCTTGAGGCCAAGAACAAAAAATGAGGGTGGGGTTTGGCTTTCATTGGCTTTACGCCTGATGGGATTGGACTGGGCATGAGCAGGGATGGATCTGGATCGGATATCCAGATCCGTTTTTCATACTTATCCAGATCCGGATTCAGATTTATCGGGTCCATAAAAATCAGATTCAAATTCGGATTCATCAGGTCCACGGATCGGATCTGGATCCACATGTAAAAAATTTTGCCTTGTTAAGAATGTAACCTTGCTAAGAATTTATTTTTTGAACTGACAAACGATTTTTATTTAGCTAACAGTTTACTGTGTTTCAATTTTAAAATATTCATATGAGATATTTTGTTCGTTGTCTCGTTTTGATTGTGAGCTATTAATTGAAAATGTTGGACAATGACAATAGTTGTGAAAAATGCTGACTAGTATTTTCACAATGCAGAACTTGCATGTGCTTGGAATCTTCGCAAACGAAGTGAATATAATTTTAACTACTTATCTATGGAGATGTTAGTCATTCACTAATATAACATTGATTTTATTATCGAAGTTACCTCTTTATTTTTTAGTTTTTGATTTAACGCAGGGGTAAATTAAACTTGCAAGGATGTGCTTAGCAATTTTAAGAAAATACTTATAAAATTATATTTTAGGTTATGAATATATTTAATAAAAAATGGATCCACGGATCGGATTTGGATCGGATACGGATCTCAAATACAAGATCCAGATCCAGATCTGATCCATCAGAAACGGATCCGGATCCGTCGGGTCCAAATTTTGAAAATCCATGTCCTATAAAATGGGTTTGAATCCACCGAATCCGAATCGGGTTCAAGATCCACTGCCATCTCTAAGCATGAGCCTTTTGGCTTGGGCCTGATCGTAATTTAAAAGAAAAGGGGAGGGCTCAAATGTATTTTATGAATTGAAGTTCTCATGGTCATGTTTTAAACTTTAAAAAGGATAGAACAACTTCATAAATAGCCTAATTAAAATAAAAACTTCATTTTAAGTTTTATTTTGACACTAATCAGGATTTAGGAAATTTAAATCATGTACAGTGCTTTTAATTTTAAAACATGATTTAAAATTGAGATGTAATTCTATTATCGTATTTAATTAAAAAAAATCAATTTTTATGGAGTGGACCATTAATCTTTTAATTTTGAAAATTCTTTTGAGACAGTTACATTTATAATTGTCGGTTATAATTCAAAAATCATAATTAATTACCAAATTGTGTAAAATTAGGATATGATATACAATATATATAGCAAGTGATATTGTGTCAAACAAAATGACAAAATACTCTCGGAATCATTTTGTAAAATCATATTCGCTTTGTGAAAAATATGTTCCACTCCGTCTGTGACTCGGAACTCCAAATAATTAAATAAAATTATCGAAGGCTAAAAATTAAGTGTCAATAAATGCATTATCCTTAAACTCATCAAAAACCTACAATCTCAAACAATACCCAAGTAGTATCCAAGTATCGGTTAAGAATGGATGTTTTGTGACACCAAGAATGGATAATCAAAGAAAACAGACAAGAGTTAAACAGTTCACAATGAAATAAAAGAGAAAAATACAAAAGAATTTGGAACGAAATGACAATGCGGACTCAATAACTAGTTAACAATCAAGTAAGAATAATTAATAATTGTTAATTAGCTTAGATGATTAAATAAATGAGAAGAAAAGAAGAAAAATCAATTTTCAACAATTAGAATTGTGTTTGGAAGAATTGGGATGAAAAGTGATGAAATTCAAGAATTAATTAGCAAACAAGTAGGTTTAGTTACTTGTTTTTAATAAATTAGAAGTATTAGACTATTAGGAATAAGATAAGAAACCAAACCGGGAGAAAATCGAGTGAAAATTGAGTCAAAATGCCCAAAATAGGGGATGAAAATAGAGCAAAACAGGGTACATGGGTGGCTTGGGTTGGGGCTGCGTGGGTGAAACCAGTAGCCACAAATCTTTTTTCCCTTCTGCGTGGCTGATGATGTGGCCATTTGTTTTTGACTTTTTTTTTACTCATACAACCTAGTATTTTCCCTTTTTGGGTGGAAGAATACATTTTCACAACATTCGATGTAAACCTTTGGATCAAACGCACTCTTTTTCTTTCTTCTTCCCCTTGAAGATATGAAGTTTGCTCAAGAACACCAAAATCCAATGTAGGTCCAAATCAACTCAAAATTGCTTCAAATTTAGATCTAGTCTCTCCTAGATGTAGAGTACAAAGCCCAATGGTTTTCGAAGTCAATCGAACCCGAAATCATAGAGACCTATTTGATGTTCTTCAAACCTTCAAGGTCCTTCAATGGTGGAATCATCAAAAACCCTTCAAATGCCACGACATTTGATATCTAGTGTTTTTTTACATATGAAGGAACTCAATTATAACCTCAAATCCACCAAAACAAGAATGAATTTTTGGAAATTTTTTTTGAATTTCAAATTTTCCAATTTTTTTGGGATTTTTAAAATAGATAAACCTAGGATTGAGGATTGTAGAAACAACACTCTAGTCTAAGCTCTGATACCAAATGATACGATTCGACTTGGAATAAATGCGGAATTAAAGAACACAACATAAAATATATTTGAAAGAAGAATTAGATGGGAGAAGAGAAGAAAGAAATGATTGAAATCAAGTAATTTATCGCAAACCAAGGGAGAAGAGACTTAACTCATGCTTGAATTATCAACTTGGATACATTCAAGAGAGGTCCAATTGAAGAGAAGAGGTCCAACTGAAGAGATTAAAGGTCTAATGCTTTCACTAACCCTAAACTACAACCTAGAAACTAGAGAATCACTCTCATTCAATATTGATCAAAAACTATATAATGAAATAATAAAAGTAGTATTTATACTAGATAGGCTAAGAATACGAATGACTATTACAATAATATCCTTAATGAAGTAAGAGCCTTGTTTGGTAGCCTTCTTAGGGATGATAGAAGCATATTGCAAAAAATGACCTCTTTGCATAAATTCCTCTTCCACTAAGATATCTTCCATATCTTGAATGTAGTGGTCTTGGAGTCTTCAATCTAAGTTATCTTCCATATCTTTAAGGTCATTTTATGTTGACCTTCCATGATCTTCCAAAACTCCATCTTCATGTTCAAGGAAATACTCCATGAAATGTGATTTCGTGCACCCTCTAGGCATCCAAAGTAATGACTTGATGGAAAGCCCATGAACTCCCTATCTAGGCTTTGTGTGCATATTCTTGACGGAGCTCGGCTTTTATCATTAGGTGATGACTCTAGAAAGAATGTGGTGGATGCAGTCCAATCTATGAGTTGAGACGTTTGAGGTGAGTTATGGCTTACTATATAGTTCTTTTGATGGTAGACGATAGTGTGAGGCCAGTGTGATGAGATATATCATATTGTATGACCTAGTGAAGCAATTATTGTGTTTTCTAGATGCATGGTAGGTTTTTGGATAGTCCTATTAATATAGGAAACTCTGTCGAAATTTTTAGAAATTCCAAGAGTTAGAATCCTCAGATATGTCATCCAACATTCTAGGACGAATGTTCTTAAGGGGGAAGGATGTTACACCCCGTAGTTTTACATCGAATTGTGTCGTTGATAAATCCAAGTGTTTACAAACATTTCTAGTATGTGTAAAAGTGGGTAGTATTTAATAAAATTGAGATCAAGATATATATATAGATATATATATAGACATGGGCCAATAATGGACTGGTCATACTTAAAATTTTAAATGCTAGTGGCCCAACATTAAAGTTTGATAGACCGATCACAATTCTAAGTGCTAGTGGGCCAAGAATAAAGTTTGGCTCAAGTAGCCCACATGGAGGGGTTTGTATTAATCCAAATAGTGACAAATGAGAGTGGTAGGGCCTAGGTGTCTTTCCTATAGCTCATCTAGACCAAATAACACCAGCAATGCAATTCACTTTTGAGAAAAGCTCATCTTGAAGCCCTAAAAATATCCAACAACCTCATCTCTAGGTCTCATCTTATTTCTTGATGCAAAAAACTTCCAGCAACATATACCTTTATCTTTCATCTTGTTTGTTGAAGTACAAAAATGTCCAGCAATATATCTTAAGGAATAGTTCATCTTGGAGAAGCAGCAAAATATTCCAGCAAGATTAAAGAGTTCATACATGACACAAGAGCAAACCCTAAGATAAACAACATAAATTAAGTCTCGGAAATTCCGTGGTTCTAGTAGAATTTAGTTTCTACTTGTTGTGGTTGATTCGAAGCTTTCCTCCAGTTGAATTAGCTCAAATTAGGGGTTGTTCTACGTGTTTTAAGGTAATATTACACTCCTTTTTCACGTATATGAACTTGTAGAAGTAGTAACTAGCGTGTATGATAACAAACCCGCAAGATAATGGGCAGAAAATATAGTTATGTTGTTGTCGATTGTTGGACTATTTGGAAGGTATTCTTGCAGTGTTTTATGGCTGAAAGATTGATGGAATAACTTGAGTATATTGTTATTGTTATTATTAACATGTGTCCTGAAAAGGTTTTTGAAAATATAGTTTTATTTGGCGTAAGTCAAATTTGTCGCTCGTTGTAGCATTTTTGGTTAAATACTTGTTGTATAACCACTAGTTGATTGGGATTATTGTTGTTACTATTATGGAATGGAGGAGTGTGAAAGAACAGGAGAGATGGTGCCCATTTTTTAATAGAATAAGTTTGTCATTCGAAATATGATAGTTATATCACTAGTAGCTTGACGGTTGCATCGTCTCTATTGTTGTAGATTAAGGTGGGACGGATTAAGAGTATCGTTATTGTTGACAGATTGTTGCAAGGTATGTAAGGCTATTCCTTTCTTCTTAAAGCATGAATTCAAAACAAAAATGTTTTCCAAATAAATTGTCAAAAGAACTATTCTAAGTCACATGTAGTTTGTCCCTTATCGGGAGCACTTTCTTGTATTGTTATCATGTTGTATATCACTTGGTTGTTAGATGTATATATGAGTTTCATAGACCTCCAAAAGGAGCATTCCAAAGAGTTAATCATCGAAATCAACCATGAGTCGTTCCAAGGTAATGTTAAAGAGTTATAGATTACAAAAGGGCCAAAATGTGCCAATACTACTATTATAGTCAATTATGAACACCCCCGAAATAATAGCATGTGGGCAGTTGTACATGTACATAAACACCTTAGGATATGACTGGAGGGAAGATATACACACACATAGACACACCTCAGGCTATTATCTGAGGACAATACCTTATGAAAACACCTCGGGCTATAAGCCAATGGTAGATTATATAATAGAACATATGTATAGAAGTTTCAGTACATTTTTAGAGTTTCATTGTTCGCTCTGAGTGGCACACAGGTTATTAAAGTATCAGGTTGCTTCTTATGCTGTGTGTTTACAGCTTATGCTTTCATATTGCTATTCATGTTTTACATACCATTACATTTCATTCGTACTGACATCCTTTTTGTTTGTGGATGCTGCATTTCATGCTACATGTCCAGGTAGAGGTGCAGCTATACCTCTTTAGTAGAGCCTGTTGAGTTTAGTTGTTAGTTGGTAAGCTTCGCTTCTTCCAAAGAGTATCAGAAAAAACTCAATTGGGAGAATATGGCCAGGCGTAATGTCCTTTTTCACCACATGCACAGCATGTAGGAGACTTATTTTCTCTTTTAGGGATATAACCCTTTTTTGCATTTCTGGCTCTTTTCTTTGCAGCATATTTCTTGTAAGAGTCAGATTTGTACTTTTCATAGTACTCATTTTATGGGGTTTAACTGTGGTTTTTCTCTTTTTCCCATTATGGTGAGAGGCTGGTTTATCGAATGCGAACTATTGATAGAATTCTCCCAATTAGGTTTTTTCTGTCCCTTTTTGCCTTTTAAGTTGTTTCTGTAAATTCAGATCATTACATAGAGCTAATCATTCTTCCATACATTTGCCTATTAGATGTCCGTAAGAATAAAGATCCCATTGGATCTTAGAATCACCTGAATCTTTTCTTAGGGATCTCTTAACCTTTTCGGTGAAAAGTGACGGAAGGCCATCTGTAAATCTGGCTTTCCAGAAACTACTATTGGCTTCTGGGAGATTTAACACTCTGCTAAGGAAAACATCCTTATACCACCTAAATGAAGTTAAGGTGGGGCACCTATGGTTTTGCAGAAGAGTTCTGATGTTATCATAATTGGTTGAATAATTTCCTGTAAAGTGGTCTAAAATGATTAGAACAAGAGTAAAAACTGCATAAAGCTGAGCCTCATTACCCTCTTTCTTTATAGCATTACAAATGGAAGTTTTTTGCTCAATTGTGAGATAATTATCCCACCAAGCTTTAAGTTGACATGTGAAGCCTGCAATTATCATCTTAACGATGTGAGCATCAGTCTGGTGATTACCTTTGGCTGCTGCAGCATACATGATTATTTTGTGGCAAGTCCTGAAGATTTGACTATCAGCGCCACCATCTATGTTCCATTCAACAATTTTTGTACCGGTATAAGCGGTAGGCTCATTCTTATAAGCTTGTTCTTTAATTAGAACATCCATCTATGTAGGTCTCGGATAGTAATAATTCTCCGAATTGAATTTGGGTTTCCATTTACCCTTCCTCAGTGCAGCAATATGTGCCTCATTGTCAAATGCAGATAATTTATTTGTACTAATCATCGTAACAGTAGGTGTAGAACCATCTTTTGTAGAAATCTTCAATTTACTCTGGAATTGGGAAAGTAGATCTTCAAGATTTTTTACTAATGGTTCTGTGGTCTTTTTTGCTAAGGAGATACCTCCATTGAAGGAGGAGGCTGGATATTAGCTGGAATTTCCAGAGATTTTGGAGGTTGGTCAGGAGCAACATCAATCTTGACTCGTTAACTCTCTATAAGAGATCTGAGCTTGTCAACTTTGTTTTGTAATAAGCTCATATGTTCACTAATAACCTTAAGATGAATATTGGTATGGTTATGTTGTTTGAACAGGGTGTTGAGATGATCAATAGTAGGACCACTATGAAGGGTCTGATGTATAAGCTTCATAAAAGGCTGGGCTTATAAATCATTATTACTATTGTCCTTTTTCAATGAGAATGGTTCATCTGGAGGGTATATACTCCTAAGGACTTTTTTGGAATCCAAATGCCATTGTCTTTCAATAACATTGATATTGAGAAGAGCATAGTCTTCGACAAACCATCTAACAAAAGGCTTATAATCCTGCTTGGTTTGCAACTCATCATAAAATTTATCTCTGATGAAACATTGTTCCTTATCAGTAAAGAATGAAAAGAACCATCTCCTAAAAAGATAGTAATCTTCACTCAGAAAATCTTTTGAGATAATTTTTCTCAAACCTGAACCTGGACTATAATCCAGAGAAGAAGCACGAATATGATCGCTATTCATCTTTAAAATAATCAGTGAATCCCATTTCGCTGTGAGTAGGATCAGTGTTAATTCCTACAGGAATTTGGTTGTCTCCTATTTTTATTTTCTCAATCATCTTATCCTGAGAGATCTCTGAAGGAGTGGTAACCTTATAAAGGTCATCGTTAACCTGATAGGTTGACGCTCTAGCCGTAGAAGGCCTGGAATGTCATCGAGATGAAAGAGGTAATAATGAGATGACATCGATCTTCCTATTTTAGGAGGTTGAGTAGCGAATTAAAGATGGATATTTCCATCGGTAGTTTGAACTACCTGAGCAATCTGAGTATCTATCCTAGGTTGGACAGGGATAGCACTCTCAATTAGCCAATCATCGGGATAACTTATTTCATCCCAACTGATAGGTCTTCTAGCAGTTATCTTTAGACCTTTTGGCTAGGTTGATTTCTATACGAACTGTTTGTCTATTTCTCTTTTCATCCATAATCTTACAATTAGAATTCATAGTGTCTAACACACGAAAATAGATACGATAACAGATGCACATAACTTCTGTTTCAGGTATATAATTATGACCATGAGCTTTGACATATAAAGCTAAAGCATGCAAGATATTTGGATCAGACAAAGATAGAGTAAGATTTGGTCTAACATCAAAATAAACTGGTCCATAAGCCAGTCTGGACTGCATAGCATCATAAGAGATTGTTTTCAATTTAAATTTCTGCCATCTCTTAAAATAGACATAAAACTTTCAGGTAAACCCTTTAAAGTTAAAGGTTTGAATGCAATTTGCACTAATCCAATAGGCAAAAATTTATAATGCAATTTTTGATATCTTTCAATATCAGTATCAGAAAATAACTGAATAGTTTTTTCTTGATTATCCATTTGGACAGATTCTTCAATAGTCTTAATAACATGGCGATTTCGCAAGTTTTCAAAAATACCGAAATTATAAATTTTCTTAGTGGCAACAAATGGAATAGTCCATTTGTTTAAAGCATCTAGCTGTAGTGGAAGTTCATGTTCTTCCGATCTAGCATTCTTAATGCTATGTTTATAATTTCTGAAAATATCCATGATAATGAAAAATACTGTATGTAAATACTCTTTGAGAATATGGCTTTGATACCATAATAAGACCTTGGTCCAGGTCTGAAGAGGATCGTTATTAGGAATGATAATAAAGAATAGAACAAAATAAAAGAAATCTACAACCAGGATGGATCTACAGTACTATTCATAAATAGGGATTTTACTCCGAGCATAATATTCTGACAGTTATACATAGATCAATATGGAAAACGGCACGAGAAAATGCGTTTATGCCTAACCATGGCGACGACTGAAAGGGCACTCCGTACGACAAGAGCATAATTGCCAGAATACCTCAAAACCTATGGTGATATCTACTAATATCCTTTCTGAAATTTTAGTGTAGAATTATATTTCATTCTATCCTTTTTTAAAAAAATTAATTCATATCATCGCAGAGCATCTCAGATAGTATAGGCTTATTAGCCTATCATATGAAAAGTAATAAATAAAAAAGAGAAGGGGATAGAATAGTACCGAAGTTGTGTCCAAGAAAGAGAGAGTATACAATGAAAACTGAAATATTATTAATGAGAGAATTTGTACAGTGCTTGGTGATTGTCTTCCAAGGCTTGGATTTACAAATGAATGAGAGTCCCCTTTTATAGGCGAAGGCGGACTTCAAAACTGATTACAATTTACAAAATGAATAGTAAATGAATCTAATAATTATATAAAAACAAACTACTTTGCGAAAAGTAAAAACTTTACATAAAGTAAAATAAGAAAGTGACGTGTGTCGGGGAATCTTATCTTTAAAAGAAGAAAACTTTTATAAAAAGTTAAATTTTTTATTAAAGTTGTAAAGGACATTTGTCCTGTCCGGCCATTATTGATTCCGCGTGGCCCCATCAATGTCACTTCATTCTGACATTTTTGTTTTTCCTTTTGAACTGGTGTCCTCTTTCTTGGACCTGTGTTTTTGTTGGATCGCCTCTATTAGGCTGTCAAACAAATCTTTTGTTGATGGATGGTAAGTATAATCCTCCAACGGTTGTGAATCTTCTAGACAAACATATTGATTGTCATTAGGGACATCTCTCATAGATGCAGTAGATGTCTCTGAATAGGGATTATCATCCACCTTTATTTTAAATTGTTTTATGAAATCCTCTTTTACCTTATCAAGGAATGCAGACATGAGATCTTCGTCTGATATGTGGGGATTTCGAACTTTAATAGTTTTTTCCAATTTGGAAAAGAAAGATGATTCATCTTCCTAAGTCTTTTTCTCCATATGATGGATACTTTTAAGACTCTTAACTAGCGAAGAAATATCGCCTTCTAACTGCCATCCATAATGACGAGTTTTGTGTTCTGGATCTTTA
The DNA here is from genome assembly GCA_029783415.1 of Anisodus acutangulus. Classification (NCBI taxonomy): domain Eukaryota; kingdom Viridiplantae; phylum Streptophyta; class Magnoliopsida; order Solanales; family Solanaceae; genus Anisodus; species Anisodus acutangulus. The sequence continues at coordinate 20,003,751 of CM056509.1, forward strand.
TCCAATAATTTGGACCAAAATTTACAAAGGAATTTTCTTTTGAGACATATAATGCCTTGCTGGTTTCTACCTGCTTCTGGAATCCATTTCCATATCCAAGGGATTCCTGCCTACATAAAGAAAAATGATAAAGCAGATCCTTCGATATAATCAGAAGGATTTTCTGGGGTAACACATGGTGTTACTTGAACCCATTCTTTATAGAAAGTCATATAAGGCTCCTGTAAAACCTGAATTTCAGGTCCGATGACACTCCACCATGGGAATATCTATCCCGGGAGTAATAAACCATTCTGGTTGTTCTTAAAAATTTCAGGATTAATCTTAATCCACCAGGAATGACCATGTTTTCGATTTACATAGTAGAAAACCTGAGTAAAAGCATTGATATAATCATATTCTTAAAAGCCATTTTAATGGTCGTTCGAGGAATTATAAATTCCTTTGATATGAATGGACTAATTCCCCACTCATAAGGAGATATAATCTTCTTAAGATAAAATTTGGAAAAATTCCTTTCTGCTCCAGGCTTATTATCCGGGAACAATGTGATGTCAGCAGTGCTGGTTGCAAAAAGGATATATCATAATACATCATGTTCTTTCCTTATGGGAAAGGATTGTAGAAATTTTCTACATATCGATTAATTAGAATCCAAGGATCATTTAGATAATTTTTATCTTCATGATGTAGGTATAGAATTGTCTCTTCATGACCCTTGACCAAATATTGGTCTCTGTTTTCTTTCTCCGATTGTTAGAGTTTTTCGGCATACGAGCCTTGCTATTGGCTACTAGAAGAGCCTTCTTTGTCCACGAGTATTACTTTTGGAATATTGGAAATATTATTTCCAGTGGAGTTAGATCTGCTAGAGCCTTGTCCGAAGCCTCTGCCTCTTCCTCTGCCTCTACCCCTATTAGGAGTAGGCGGTGGCCATTCTGGACGTATCTTATCCTTGTAAATATTCGCGAGTAAGAAAGTCAGGGAGTGAATTTTTTTCACCTTCAAGATATTGGATATCAAAATCAAATGGGGCTAAATATGTCTGCCATCTTGCAAATATTTGTTTGGATACATCATGTCTAAAATCTTTCTGAAACATGAATTTGGTTGCATTGCAGTATGTTCTTATTAAGAATTTTGTATTATAAAGATCATCCTGAAATTTCAGGACGCACTTAACTATATCACGAATTTCTTTGGCTATAGTAGCATAATTCTTTTGACTATTAGTCTATTTTCCTGAATGATACCGAACAAGATATTCTTGCTTGGTTTGGGGATTAATCTGTTTAAGTATCCCACCATAACCGTTATCTGAAGCATCAGTTTCAATAATCTTTCCCCAATTTGGGTTAGCAAGCATAAGACATGGCAAAGCTTGAACATTCTTCTTAATTTTTTGTACCGTTTCTGTGTGGGCATTTGTCCACGGAGTGGTAGCTTTTTTCAACCTATCATATAAGATGGTTGCATCCACAAATAAATTCTTATAATAAGGAGAAATATAATTTAGACTCACTAAAAATCTTTGTAATTGTGTTTTATCAAGAATTTCATCAGGAAATTTAGAAGCAAATTCAATACTTCTGGTAATAGGAACAATTTTTCCTTGTTCAATATTATGACCAAGAAATCTAACTTTTGTTTGAAAGATATTCATTTTGGGTTTTGATATAACCAAACCATTTTAAATAATAATTTTCTTAAAAATTTCAAGATGCTTAATATGATCTTGTATATTCTTTGAAAAGACTAATATGCCATCTATGTAAACAATGATAAAATCACTATATGAAGTAAAAATATTATTCATGACATGTTGAAATTCTGATGGAGCATTATTCAACCCAAAAGGCATGACGTTCCATTCATAATGTCCGAATGGGACTGTAAAGGTTGTTTTATATCTGTCAGATTCATCAACCTGTATCTGTCAAAAACCTGATTTTAAATCAAATTTTGAAAATATGTTAGACTGGTATAACCTGTCAAGTAAATCATTTTTATTAGGAATTGGATATCTAATCCATTTTAAAACTTTATTCAAAAGTTTATAATTAATAACTAATCTGAGAACTCCTCATTCCTGTTCAGCATGTCTATTAACATAGAACGTCGTACAACTCCATGGAGAGTTTGAAGAGCGAATTAACCTCTTCTCAATTAGAGTTGCAATTTTTTTTTTGCAAATCTCTAGATATTCCATATTCATCTGGCAAGGCCTAGCCTTTGTAGGAATATCCGATTCATGGAATTCTTTTTCATATGGAAGACTAACAATATGTTTTTTCCTGTTCCAAAAAGCAGTAGGTAAATCATTGCAGAAAGAAATAGAAAAATCATGCTCTATTCCTTTTATTTTATCCCGTAATTTAGGATTGTGCAACTGGTCTATGATATTATAAGACATTAATTTTTGCTGCAGATAATCAAGATGTTGCTTTTTGTTCTGCACAAGACTAATAAGGCTAGCAGTATTAGAAGCAGGAACCCAAGGAAAAGTAATAGAATTATTTTCAAAGGTACTTGTGTAAACCTTATCATCAATATGTGTAAGAGGTATTAATCCATTAATAAAAGGTATGCCTAGGATAATATCATGAGCCAAATCTATACACATTATGTCATGGCAAACCTGAGCACTAGGTAATTTGTAGGAGACATCTAATTTTCTCCCATCTGCACCACTTACTCTACGAGTAGTCTTGGTGAAGTATTTGGTAGGGATTAGTCCATCCCTAATGCAATTAAGGTATGCCCCTCAATCAATTAATGTAGGGACATGTCTAAATATGACACTTCTATTAATTAATAAATTAATATGGATAATCCATCTTTGGTGGGAATATAAATTAATGGCTCCCATAAAAGTCATCGAGCGTCCAAATTGCGTCCAACTCGAGAGAATAGTACCGAAGTTGTGTCCAAATCGAGCATCCAAATCGATGCTCTGCGATGAAACATCCCTACTCCCGAATATAAATTATTTCATATATTTTATTTTACTTTTATAAAACATCTATAATAAATGAGAATTTGTTTACCCCCTATCCAGATCATCCCGCCATACTCTCAAACTCCCCCCCCCCTCTGAATTTTCTATTTTTTTATTTTACTTTTATAAAAAAATATTTAAAAAATAGGAAATCTTTCTTATCCCCACCCCACCCGCCCCTGGTATTCTCGTCCCGGATTTTCTATATCATATATTTTATGTTACTTTTATAAAAAAAATTGTAAGAAAATGAGATGGTTTTTACCCCACCCAGAGGGTGAGTGGGTGGTGGGGATGGGTGGTGGTGGAGTGGGTGGTGGGATTTTGGGGTGGTTGGTATTTTGTAAAGAATGTTTTCCACTAACCAACCGAACATGAGAAAATAAGTAAGAATACGTTTTTTCAAGAATACATAAGTAAGAATTCACTTATGTTTCAAGAATACTTTTTCTAGGGAAATATTTTCCTCCATACCGTACACACCATATATGAGGTGAGTTTTATCCATTTACCCAATAAGTAGTCATATTTTAAGTGGATAATGTGGATTGACTCATATTGGACCCATTTTAGATGAGTTGAGTATTCAACCCATTTTAAACGGATTGGGTCAGGCGGATAACCATATATTTTACACATTTTGCAAACCCTACATGTCACATGTACAATAATCTAGTTGTGTCGGACCACAAAAGCGGATCTAAAATTTAAATTTGATAGGTCCAATCTTCAACGTACTAAGCACCGATTAATTGCATTTTAATATTTATGGGTTTCAAGATTAGTACAATATTAGTAGTCGTTTGAACATAAATGGTTAAAACTGGAAAAAATCGCTATTGAAGTCAAAATTGAAAAATAGTATTTTAAAGTTGAAGTTGTGTTTGAATAAGAATTTTTTCTTTTCTTAAAAAAAACCAATGTACATGCCTAATGATTTTTTTAATGATAGATATGCATTTTACTTGAAAATAAGTAGAAGAAAACTAATTTCACTTGAAAACTGGTCAAATTTGAAAATTCTTCTTCAAAAACTAACTAAAAAATTATTGTAACGCATAACTAAACATTGTTTTTATAAAAACAAATATTGAAAAAAAAAATCACGTCTCAACAAGCCCCAATGATATTTTACATATGTAAATATGTTCGGGGAGGGGGAGTCAAATGGACTGAGTTAATAAATAGAAATGTCCAAAAATTACTTTGATTAGATAGGTTGAGATGGAAATTGGCGAACAAATGGATCATAATTCAGTCCGCTCAATCTTTACCAAATTATAATTTATTTTTATTTTTATTAAAAGTTTATTCAAATACATAATAAAACTTTTTTACATAACAGTTATATAATATCATATTAAAGCAATAGATATGTTTGTACAAATAATTTTCAAAAGTTTCTCATCTGTGAATTTTGGCTACACACAAGTTGAAACCGAAAAGCATATGATGCACATCCTCGGTGGACCCATGTCTACATATGGTACTCTTGCATTAACAAATTAAATTAAAATTTAATAAAAGAAACCCCATAAAATTTACGTTGTTTGTACATGAGTTAAGGGGAACAAATAGCCAAAAAGGGAGAATTTTCAGATAGTTGGCTTAATTTCTGTCATATTATTATAAGAATCAGTCTTTTCTTTACTTTTCTTCCGGTAGGGATGATATTTTCATTTTATTTATTCATGTTGTAGACAATAAAATTCGTGTTGGGAAAATAATAATAAAGACAGCAAAATATCACAACAATGGTAGTGTTTGATTTCAATTATGAGCGTTACAATCTCTATGAATATGAATCCTCGGATTCGTCTTTTCGATAATAAATTCAAAGGCTTTTGAGTAAGGGTGGCCAGTGGGCCGGGACGGCCCGACCCCGACCCGACTCCGTCCCGAGCCCGCCCCGGTCTCGCGTAAAAAAAAATGGTGGCGGGACTCGAACTCGGGACGGGACAATGTCTCATCCCGCCAGACCCGAGCCCGCCCCAGGCCCGCCTGACCCGAGCCCGTCCCGACCCCGACCCCGCCCGATTTCTCCCCCTTTGCAAATATAGTCGTTGCACCAACGATCATTTTAGATTTTGGCCGTTGGGCAACTGCCATTTTAGGCCTCCCCAACCCCCCTACCCCTTAATATTTATTTTTAACCCATAAGTTATTATATTTACACTTTAACCCAAATTTCCAACTATAAATAACTCATTTTCTCTTCATCTTTCTCACAAATCTTCCTACAATCTCTCTAATCTCTCAATATATCTCTCTACAAGTCTACATTGTTTGCTAAATATTCAATTTTATTTATTCATTTGGGAATTGGGAGTGAAGTTGGCAACTAGTTTGAGGATCTTCCATCGAGCAAAGTTTCAATTTTCAACCTCTCGATTACACGTCGACGTTACGTCGGCGTTTGATACATTCGTTCCTTCATTAAATTATTATTGTCTGTTTATTTTATTTAGCGCACTTAATTTTATTATCTTTAATTATTTATTATCATAATTAAAATGGAAGGATTAAAATGTATGTTTAAGGGTAAGGGTAAGGGTGCTTCTTCTAGTAGGGGCAACCAGGGCAAGGGTACTTCTTCTAGTCATCTTATTCCTACACAGGATAATTTTGTGGATACTCAACATTTTCCTACAATACCATTAGATTTAGACGAGGAGCTATTTTCTGGAACTCAAGAAGAGTTTAATTTAGACGATGATCTAAATGATACACCCACTAGTGCACCTTCAACTAAAATACCTCCTATTCCCCCTAGTATGAGACGAGGTCCAGCAAAACGACCATTAAAATCAGATGCATGGACATTTTTTTATAGGGACGTAGAGAATCAAGTAGCTATATGTAAAATTTATAAAAATGTTTTAAAATTTAAAACTGGAAAAGGTCACGATGGGACGGGTGGTTTAATTAGACACGTAGTAAGTGCTCATCCAGCTAGGTATGCCCAATACCAGGCTTCAAAACCGGGTGCGCAAACACCCGCTCCATCGGGACAAGGTTCACATCACATCTTGTCAGGACTAAGTCTGAGGTCAAATTAACCCTATGACGGGGGGAATTGTAGGCCCTAAATACAATAAACATAAAGATAGGGAAGCAATATCAAAATTAGTTGCTGTGGAGGGTTTGCCTTTTTCATTTCCTTCATCTCCCGATTTTATTCATTACATTAGAGATATATATAATCTTGCTTTTAACGATTTTCCTAGATCAACTGTTAAGAGAGATGTATTTAAATTCGCGCATGAATATCAACAGTATTTACGTTATTCATTATATCATTTTAATGGCAAAGTATCTATCACGTCTGATATAGGTCGTAGTACTAACGGCCATGATTATTTAACTGTAACTTGTCATTGGATAGATTATAAATGGTCTATGCAAAAACGTATTTTAGCGTATAGATATATATATGATAGGCACACTGGTACTTTTATTGCAGATAATATTTATCAAGTGTGTCATTATTACGGAATAACCGATAAAATTATGACTATTACATTAGATAACGCTTCTTCTAACAATTACGCAATTACAATTTTAAAAAATAGTTTAACTCCATTTTTCCAGATCATTTTCATATAAAATGCGCGTGACATATATATAACTTAATTGTAAATGATGGTCTATCACTTTTTGAATACATTCTTAGTAAAATACAATTTGCTATAAACTTTATTTTTAAAAGTAATAAAGTACAACGTAGAAAAGAATATAAAAAAACTTATCACGATTGTGGACTATCTTATAGAAAAATTCCACAAGAAGTATCCACTGGGTGGAATTCTTTATACGAGCAACTACTTGTTGCTTATGACTATAGAATACCTATAACTTTATTTTTTAACTCTCATAATAAAAATCCAGCTGATATAATTTTAGATAGTGATTGGGTAAAACTTTCCGAACTTATTGTATTTTTAGAGAAATTTTTTCAAGCAACAAAAGAATTTTCCGGTATATATTATCCTACTATTTCAACTATGTTATTTTATATAACTCTAATATTTTTATTACTTAGTGAATATATGGAAAAACCAGCTTATAAGGCAGCTATTAAAAATATTTTATTCCTATTCCCACTATTTATATTATTGGTTCTGTATTAAATCCTACTATTAAAATAGACGGTACTAAATCACTAATTGAAACTATTTACGATTGTATAGAAGTACTACCACCTCCATGTCCCAAAAATCTAAGTAACCCACCACATATTGAACAAACTAAAGAAGAAGTGTTGTCTAGCGTAGAACACCAATGCAAAAAAATATATAGATTTTATCAACAAGAAAATGCTAGTAACTTACCGGCTTCCATACCATCTTATTCATCTTCAACACAACCTCACAAAAGACATGTTGTTTCTGCGGCTAGTATTGAAAGCCTCAGAAATAGAATGTGCGGCCGTACCTCTACTACTAACCAAATTAGCGAGTTGGATATTTTTGTTTTGCAGGGTTCTGTACCGTATTAAGAAGTTATCAATGAAGATAGACATGAAGACTTGCTGAAATATTGGAGGGGGAATGAGAAGACCTTTCCGACACTTTCATTGATGGCCCGAGATGTTTTGAACATTCAAGCGTCATCAACTGCGTCTGAATGCGCCTTTTCTGCCGGCAGATATCAAATAGGAGACCACAGACACTCATTAGTTGGAGACAGCTTGGAAATTGTAGTATTATTCAGAGATTGGATACGAGCGGAGCGGAGAAGGTGCGGTCAACTGGAGATCAACGAAGAAGAAGATGAAAACTACAACAAAATCTTAACCGAAGGTAGTGGAAGCGACGTGGATCAATTTGACCAACAAATACCAATTCCAACCGAAGAACCACAGGAAATCATCAAGCAATTAGAACAGGTTTTTTTGAGAATGTAATTTTTTGAATTGCAATTTTATTATGTAATTTACAACTTTTGGACAACACCACAAAGTTGTAATTTAGATTTTAGACAATTGTATTTGTATTACAAAAAAATCATGTCTATTAAATAATATAAGAGGCACAAAAACAGCCTTGGGATGTTTTTATTACACTATCTTATCTTGTTTATTGAGTTTTTTTTATACATATGTTATTTAAAAAAAAGAAAAGGAAAACCCGCCGGACCCTGCTCCGACCCCGACCCGATACCGACGTGATCGGGATCGGGACGGGACTGGAGCAAGTCCCGCTAGACCCGACCCCTCCAGACCCAACCCCGACCCTTTCGCCCGTCCCGCCCCGACCCCGCCAGACCCGAGCCCGGCCCACTGGCCACCTCTACTTTTGAGATTGATCTTAAACTTGATGAATTTGATCTTGACTTGTACTTAAATTCAAGGGCTTTTGAGGTTGATCTTGAATTTGGTGGTCTTGATCTTTCCTTGTACTTGGATTCAAGGGCTTGAAGCTTGATTTTGAATCTTCCTCTTGATCTCGAGAACTTGTAGAGAAATACTTGAGCGCTTGAATTCTTGTAGCTTGTAGAGAAATATGCGGCTTTGATCCACGAGTTCTCTCTGGCTTCTTGTTAGAATTCTTGATCTTTTTCTAAATTATGAGACCTCTATTTATAGTTGTAGGATGGAGGAGTTGTGATAAGGACAGACTCCTTTCGACCAATCAGATTTAAGATGACAAGTCGATATTTGATTGGACGAAATATGTCACTTGTACACACGACGCATTTTCATTGGCATTTGATTTGACTAAACATGTTGCATCATTTTGACACGTGGTCTGATCCTATTGGCTCCTTCGTGTGACTTGGCGTGCCACATCATTTGACACGTACCACCAAACTGGGCCTCTAGGTAGATGACATTTTGTGTTTGGCAAAGTGGGCTCGTCATTTATAGCCCTATTAAATGGTCTAAGCCCAATGCATTTGGACTTTTGAATTAAATCCTTATTTATTTGACTTAAATAATTAACCCAATTATATTCATCGATAATTTAATTGGACCAATATATCCTTGAATTTAATATAATCCAAATTTCTTATAATTTTAAATTTAGCAAACATTTCATTGTCCACAAATGCCCCTGTTTCAATACCTGTCGAGATGTGAGGTGGTTGAAATCGGAGATGAGCCTTGAAATATTAGTAAAATACGTCAAACTTTTTTCATGCAATATCTTGGTGTGACCTAGCTTTGACAATGTGAGGTTTGCACAAAAAATCTTGATTACTTTTGGAAACGTATGATGCCAAGTAGAAATACCATGTACTCCAACAAGGAAGCATCTTTACTTGAATGTTATGATTTAACTCAAATCAAAGTTACACTCCCACTTCTGACGCACACGTAGTTTATAGATTTCAATTAGGGTTAGGACACTTAGTCCTTTGTGGACACCAATAACTGCTGCTATTTTCATTCAACTAGGAGTGTTTCACCACCAATGTACCCACCTATAAGTAGAAGCTGAGTGCAAGGTGTAGAACTCATTATCAAAGCCTACAAGAGGGCTTGTAGTGATATAGTTCTCGAAGCTTGAGATGTCTTCAGCTTTAATTTGTTCCAACGACCAGCAAGTTTAAGGACTCTACTTTGACGACCAGGTAATTTCTACTCCCGTATTTTGTTTTTTTGTTGCTTTCCCTTTTTTTTAGTACTTGTAGACAAAAGAAAAGGGAGGAACAGTTCTCAAGCCATAACGACGGAGTATCGAAAAAATATCCACATCAACAGAATATCAAAAGGCAAATCCATGACACCAAATATATAGTTGACGAAATATCAAAGCACAAATTCACAGTGCCAAATATCTATATCGGCGGAATATCAAAAGGCAAATCCATGACACCAAATATATAGTTGACGAAATATCAAAGCACAAATTCACAGTGCCAAATATCTATATCAGCGGAATATCAAAGGGAAAATCCACAACGTCAAATATTCACATCAACGGAGTAACAAGGGACAAATTCATGACGCCAAATATCCATAACGAACGAATAGCAAAGGACAAATCCACGATAAGGCCAGCTTAAGGTGCAAAGGGACAAAAGGTGTCAACCTTAAGACTAGGACTTTAGGGATTCTTTTAAGGACATATCCGTATGAAGGTCAGCTTAAGGTGCAAAGGTACAAATTTGTCCATCTTAAGACTGAAAATTTAGAGATCCTTTTGACGACGAAAATTCGTGAAAAGGCCATCTTGAGGTGCAAAGGGACAAATTTTTTCACCTTAAGACTGGAAATTTAGAATCCTTTTAAGGATAAATCCGTAAAAAGAACAACTTAAGGTGCAAAGGGACAAATTTGTCCACCTTAAGACTGAAAATTTAGAGATCCCTTTAAGCATAAATCTGTGAAAAGACTAGCTTAAGGTGCAAAGGAACAAATTTGTCCACCTCAAGACTAGAGATTTAGAGATCCTTTTAAGGATAAATCCATGAAAAGGATGGCTTAAGGTGCTAAGGGAAAAAAAATTCTACCTTAAGAATGGAAATTTAGAGATCCTTTTAAGGATAAATCCATGAAAAGGATGGCTTAAGGTGCTAAGGGGAAAAAAATTCTACCTTAAGAATGGAAATTTAGAGATCATTTTAAGGATAAATCCACGAAATGGCCAGCTTAAGGTACAAAGGGTGAAAATTGTCCACTTAAGACTTGAAATTTAGATACCCTCAGCTTGAATATTATACTTGGTGAACTTTGAAGACTTCAACTTGCCACTGGTGGGTTTGAAATTCCAACTTGAACTCGGCAGATTTGAAGACTTCAACTTGCAGACATGGTGGTATTTGAATCTTCAACATGGAGACTTGCTAGATTTTAAGACTCCAACTTGCAGAAAATGGTGGATTTAGAACTTCAACTAGAATACCTTCCAAGTTTTTAAGACTTCAACTTACAGACATAGTGGATTTGAAACTTCAACTTGCAGGTGCAATGGCTTTGGACATCAACTTGAAGAGATAGCAGATTTGACGACTTTAACTTGAAAATCGATGGATTTGAAGACTTCAACTTGTTGATTTAACAACTTGCTAAGAGATCACAGTCATCCCATCAGAGAAATCCATTTTTTCACGACCCAAACTGAAGTGACATGACCGACACCCGGGATTTGTTGGCCAAGTACGGACGTACACTTCATACTATTTTTCTTTATTGCTCATAAAGGCCGATGATGCCAACATAAACAATGATCCTTAAATATGACAGCTCAACAATGAAGCAATAGTGATATGAACATGTGTAGATATACGAGCCGACCAGGCTACCATGAAAATTGTACATAAGATACAGGCCATCAAGGCCATATGCATCAAACTGTAAGAGATAAAGATGTACTCATATTAGACATAGGACAACATGTCTATGAGCCTCTAAGAATACATAACCATCATAAGTCGGGACAGGGCCCCGACATATCCATCATCACCTGTATATACATATGCATAATGATGCATACATGTAAGTACAGAGAAGTGGACCTCACCAACCATCCACTGAATCCGGAGGCCCACTAATAACCCTCAAAGGTTGTTCCGTTGTCATTAATCCTCTTACTGCCTAATCTTTCACTTTGCAAGTATCACAATACCAATTATTAAAGAAATCTTTCGAGTTCCTAACTTGCATCTGGTTATCTTAGGTTACTACCCAATATTGGTATTTCACTCATATTGAAGCCACCAATTCACTTATCGTAGTTACAACTTATACCTATTTATAATTTAAAACTTGCCTTCTCTTGCTTTCTCTTCTTCTAGATTACGAACCTCGTCGTACTGCCATAATTTAGTTCATAATCATTAACCATTTCCCATATCTATTAATAACACTTCACTTATCCTTATTTCTATCCTTACTAACATTACTATCTCTTGTCTTCCTATGGACGACTCCAGTGAGACATTCTTTCGCTTGTAGCTTCTCTCGCTTCACCAGACCTTATTTTTTAGTTATTTAGTACTCCTTCACTGGAAATAGAGCCACACTAAGGTTATAAACAAGAACTCTAGTTCCTAATCTCCAACTTTTCTAAACATTCAAGAATTCATACTCGACTATCAAAACCCAGAGTAAATCATCTATATGATGTGGAAGGAAGAACTACCGACATGTTCGTAAGACTATCCAGTTATATCGTCTGATCCTAATAATCTGTCCATTGACAAATATTCATCTAACCCTCGCTAAATCCTGAAATTCCACTCCTTCCTAAGGCTACACATCTGATGACATGTCGTAAGCCGGATAGATGTTACTAACTATACCTCTATCATTGCCAAAACTGGAATCATAATGTTGGTGTTGCTCTGTCTAGACTTCAACTACTTCAAAATCTTCTCTACATGGATACTCTGTACCTCATTCACTTTACCTTATTTACCTTCTAAAATTCGTACTTTACATTCTGATGCTTTCACAACTTTCTTCTCGTATGAGTGAGATAGATGTTCATACCTCAGAGCTCAAGATCTGATAGAGACCCCACATTTACTTATTATAAACACGAATTAAATTGAGTCTTTATGACTCAGTTCCCCCGCAGTCACATACAATCTCTTACTAGCCGTTTTCCTTCTAGTTGTAAATATCACTATGTTATGAACAGTAAGGATTAGTAGTTAAATTCTTATGACTCAACTCTATCGCATGATCTAGGATATAAATTAAAGGTGACATTTCTAAATGTCCTGCAACCTCATGTTTATAAGTGTGGTGCATAACACACCCATAAATAAGACACTAGACACGACTTGTAGACTTCCTAAGACAGTCCCGATATGATACCAATTTTTTCATGACCTAAACCAGAGGGCCACGACCGGCACCCGGTGCCTTTGTTGCACCCCAACCTTGGGGGGTATGGCCGGCACTTGGTGCCCTAAGGCCCGAGCATACAAATCCTGATACATGTGACTTACTCATCAACACATAGGCCAATCAAGCCTCTAATAAATGACTATCTGAGCAAAGAACACAATCACATGTATGCAGAAAAGGCCCAACCTATACATATATTTACAACAAGGCCGACAAGAACACAACGAGTGTACCAAAAAGGTCGACAAGGCCACACAAGACCATAACACACACCACATCTATCTACAAGTCTCTAATGAGTATAACGACAATATCTGGTCAAGATAGGGCCCGTCATACCCAACTATATACATATGTACACCCAATATACCTATCAACTCACTAGACAGCTCCAGAAAATAAAAGAGCATGACAACCTTCAGCTGAGTCAAGTCACCTACTGTGAGAAATCATCTGCATCTCTATGTGTACCTGTGAGCATGAAATGTAGTATCCCCAGAAAGGGACATCATTATGAAAGATGTACTGAATATGTAACGTTGGAATAGTAAATAAGCCAACAATAATCAAGGATGTGAGAAATACCACCTGGAACTCATAATGTCACAATGCATCAAACTGTATACATGTGTATAATAATCGCGTATATAACGTCGTAGGCCTCTGAGGGAAATATCATCAATGTCATGTATGTATAGACTGCGTATATAACGTCATAGGCCTCTGTGGGAAATACTTTATATATATAAGGACTATACCAAGTCTATGAATGACTCATCAACTCGTCGGGGTAACTAATGTCGTTACACCCCTGACTATCTTTATGTGGACATATATACTCTTCTACTTGGTTATGATTCATGAGAAAGAAAACCTCTTATTTTCATCAGCTTTTCAATCACGAAATGAAATACCACTGTTTAACTGATGGAAAAGGAAGAACATCAAATCAAAATATAATCTTAAAAAAGATGGATTTGCATCCAAAGCATTCTTAATCGACTTGGATTAGTATCTTTACAGAAACACATTTATAGCTATTGTTATCTAGAGGATCATGCCACAAAAGAGAAGAAGGGAATCCCTACATACCTTGGACAAAAAGTTACAAATGTCTCACGAGTCCTCGCGCCTTCTACTGAAGGTTATCTATATCATATAAAGGATTGGTAACAATATCAAGCTCATATCTCATTAGAGCTTCCATTAAGACAATTCATCGAACAACTTGTAGGCAATACTTCATAAGGTTGTTTCTAGATCAAATTCGACATATCTTAGCCCAACAACCTTCATCTTTACTTACACTCCCTCTTACCAAGGTATTCATACATTTACAACTCTATTTAATAGACCAATTCATGTTAAAACAACACACACAACTAACCCAAACATCATTTTATCAATTAAGGTGCTAACTTATAAATTCTTCACCCAAACGATTAATTAACACATGAATAAGCTTAAGTACAAGAAAAAGAGTGTAAATCTTATCTTACACAGAAAATATAACCTTGAATCCAATCTCCTTAGTTCCAACAACAACTCTCAATTTCACAACAACTGCATAGAAGCATTCACCTTTACTTTTCCTAGCTTTTGGATATAGAATCATGGTGTAATCGCCTTGAAATCACTTTGAAACCATGGAAATATGTTGGTAGGGTTAGAGAGATTGTGTGGGAATGGTTTGGATGAAAAATGACCCAAAATGGCCTTAAATTTGTTTAAACCCAAAACTAAGTTGGCCACCAACCAATTTGATGGTCCGTACAATTTCGTACATTCCGTCAATTTGGACCATATAATTTGCTCTTAAAAATATGGTGAGGGTCCATATTTTGATGGGCCGTACAAATGTGTACGGTCCGTCCTTTTGGCCATCAAAATGCATTTCCGCAGATTTTCGTCGAAACGTATTTTATTCGACCTATTTAACTTCCATACACTTCGATACCTCTGTAGACAACCTATAAAATCTCATTATCCTTATGTAAGGTCACATAACTTCCCAAAATGCCGGTAATAATCGGCAACATGATGAAACATAAAACTACGAGGCGTAACATCCTTCCCCATTAGAAACATTTGTCCGCGAATATTGAAGATATTCTAACTCTCAAGTTTTCTAAAAATTTCAGAAGAGGTTCCCTGTAAACAGGACTATCCAAAACCCATCAAACAACTCAAATACATTTAATACTACATAAGACAACATAATTATAAGACATCATCAAATCGGCCTCACACGACCACTTATATTTATGATGGCAAAGAATGGTTAGCCATAACTCACCTTAACATTCTCTTGTTGAAATCTATATTGCACCTGATACACATGTTTCAGCAACACCATCTAAATAAGGTATATGGATCAACTTTGGTATACAGAATAGGAATAGAAGTATCGTGTCACACGAATATTAACATGAAAATGAAGTTTGAAATCATTGAGTATAGTGATTCTTATGTTCTTTAACAATTTTGCCAGAGTTCTTTCATAGAAAGGACTATCTCAACCCATCGTGCAAATCAATTCCATAGCTATTGCCTCGTAAGATTACACATGCATAACAATGTTGGTACATTATCAACCTCCACACAGTCGTACATCTCTTTTACAAAGTTGCTTAATAACTATCATCTATTCAAACTGTTGGATCCTGACATCTGAACTATATCTTTTATTTATTTGTTACAATTCTCATCTTATGATAGGGTTTAGGTGCCAGGGCTCACAGGCACAAAGTATAAATAAGATTATGATGAGAGGCTGAGACACAAAGATGATCAAATTCAAGTATTTTAAAATAATAGGGTTATCTAAATTTGTTTCTTCATCTGTTCTTCCTTTTTCATTCCTCTACAATATCCTTATATGATACGTAAGTTTTGAATAGGTCGATGGTCTTAGAATTTCTTTATTCAATGAATTCCTTTTCACCTTTTACATTTCCATTATGACAATACTTGAAGTGAATATCCAATAAATATACATGGTTGGGATTATACTCTACTTGTCGGTTACTGTATTTTTCAACCAAGTCTGGTATTATGATTGGGAACATTTCAGATGAAGTCTTCTTCTCTTGTCAAGTTGTATCCTACTTCTACAATCCAATCTCTAAAAACATCTCCATATTAAGCTAAGTATTTTCTTATGATTCACTATATCAAATCTGATATTGTTACTTTGGATCCCTTGCTATACCTAATCCCATATTTATCAATCTGTTAGTATGTTGTTTATTAGTTAAATATACTTACTCCAACCTTCTTCCCAATCCCATACATTCAGTCACTATCTGTGTCTGGTGGTCTGAACCTTAACTTTAGTTAGATTCCTTAGGATAGGGGCGAGGGTAATCCTAAATATCTAAAGCCTTTTTTGACTAGTTCCTCAACAATTGTTTATCACAAAGAGCATTTGTATAACGGCTCATGATAATGTTTCAAGATAAATTGTCGGTCATACTTTGATTGTAGGCAGTCTTAGTTGTCATGTCACAAATTGATAAGTCAATTGGGCATTACTTTTCCAAACCAGAATAGGTTCCACTGATAATAAGATGTCCCACAATGATCCTTGGATCAATCAATAGTCCTTAGGTAATATCTCAACTTCAAGAAAAAATCTTCATGAGTGTTGTTAATCGATATACTTAATTCTTGGATCTTGATAAGGTTCCTCCTATTAACTTTACTCCATATCACAATACCTTCCAATTGACTCTAGACAGGGTTCATTTTCTTGATACTCCTCTAATTCCCAATATAAGGAAGAATTCATTTTCCTTCAGCTTCGGGGAGTTATCATCGTCTGATTTCTATTACGACTGGACTCATGTTACTTCTTTGGGGCGGTTCTTTCCTGTAGCTTCCATAATGACCCTTGTTTTTCAATGACACATGACTCTATCGTCCATTATCTCTCTGTTCATTATATTGTCTCCAGTTTGTATACTCTGTAGGTGATGCCATGCATTTCAAGATAAGTTCATCCTTCCTTAGTCGTTCATTCTTTCTCATTTAAGTCCTAAAAACAAAATATTCTTTCCACTTTGAAGTCGTTTCTCTTCTGTTGACCTTATTTCTTAGGCGTTTATTATTTTTACTGGTTCCGGACTGGTGCACTTCTGAGAATAACATTTACATTATACTACAAGTGCAACATTTGACCCTTGTAATTCCGATATCCATTATATGTCATATTTGACTACCTATTCGTTGGGTATTTCCTATACAACCTTTCCTAAAAGAAAACTTTTGACATATTATTATTATTATAATTATTACAGTATTGCCAATGCTAGGGGTCATCATGTCCCATTTTTCATCGAAGTATATACCTCTCTACAAGGCACTGACATATTTGACCCCACTCTGGTCACGGTACTTGAGTTAATGCTTCTGCTTTTATCACTTGATCCCGCTTCATTTGCAACCAATGTCTTAAACCTTACGGCCATCATGTTATCCTTCTCGTGGAGTTTTGAATTTATTCGGCGAATCAAAATTTAGAATTACTCGTGTGCTCATCTCTTTGTTCTCTTGCTCTTTTTTTTTAGTTCTTTTCCTTATCGTCTACCTTAGACACTTTTGACAACATGCCCTTATGGATCCTAGATCCACTCTGTCATATGTAACCATATTCATTGCTAAGAAATTTGGGACAGAACAAGAAAAGTAACATGAACTCTTTGATGTATCCACTCCAGTTGGTGAGTCAGTTATAGCCAAGCACGTATATAGCGGTTGTCCAGTTAAAGTCTATCATCGCATTACCATAGCCGATTTGGTAGAGTTAGAAATGATAGACTTCGATGTAGCCATGGGCATGGATTAGTTATCTTCATGTTATGCCATAGTAGGTTGTAGAATCAAAATTGTAAAATTCAAATTTCCCGGTGATTCAGGCATAGAATGGAAGGGCTATGCAATAGCACTTATAGGGAGGTTTATTTCCTATCTTAAATCCAGAAAGAGAAGGACATGGAGTTTAATAAATGAGCTAAGTCTTCAGGTCACTTTAGTCATGGGGGTGGTGAAGGCAGACCATTCTTCAAAAATAGGTCATCAGACCTGCTACATCATCAATCAATGCCCCAGCCCCAATGTTCAGGAATGATAACAAGAGGCGTAACTTTAGAGCATCAGGCTCCCAGTAATAGGCCAGTACGGGTTAATGTCCTTTCAGCAATCCAGTGGGTGAAAAGTGTGGTAAGAGACACCCAAGAGAGTGTCTCTTGGGTATGGATGTCTATTTTGGGTGTGGCTAGAAAGGTCACTTTCAGCGAGACTACCATTAGCAAGGCACATATGAGGTAATATGGCTCAGTTCAAAAATTCTACAGTTTCGTGTAATTCTCAGGCCCAGTCAGGGCATGTTCCAGATATGTCTGGTAATGTTGGCGGAGGCCCAACCACTTATACACGCTATCATGTCATTATGATACATAGGCCCGTGCAGATGTGGTCACAAGTATATTAATCATTTTCACTTTTGACGTTTATGCCCTTATGGATCCTAGATCCACTCTGTCATATGTAACCCTATTTATTGCTAAGAAATTTGGGATAGAACCAGAAAAGTTGCATGAGGCCTTTGAAGAATCCACTCCAGTTGGTGAGTCAGTTATAGCCAAGCGCGTATATAACAGTTGTCTAGTTAAAGTATATCATCGCATTACCATAGCCGATTTGGTAGAGTTAGAAATGATAGACTTCGATGTAATCATTGGCATGGATTGGTTGTCTTCATGTTATGTCAAAATAGGTTGTAGAACTAAAATTGTAAAATTCGAATTTCCCGGTGAGTCAGTCATAGAATTGAATAGTGAAGCAGTAGCATTCATAGAGAGGTTTATTTCCTATCTTAAAGCCAGAAAGATGATATCCAAGGGGTACATTTACCATCTAGTTTGGGTTAGGTATGCAGATAACCTGACCCCAACTCTCCAGTCCGTACCAGTTATCAATGAGTTTCCAGAAGTCTTTCCTGAAGATCTTCTAAGAGTTCCTCCTGATAGGAAGATCGAGTTCGGAATTGATCTACTTTCCGGCACTAAGCCGATATCTATTCCGATATACAGAATGGCTCTAGTAGAGTTAAGAGAATTAAAAACCCATTTAAAAGACCACCTTGATAAGGGATTTATTAGACCAATTGTCTCACCTTTGGTCTTACTAATGCGCCAGCAACTTTTATGGATCTAATGAATCGGGTATTCAAGCCGTTTTTGCACATCTTTGCAATTGTATTTATTGAGGATATTCTAGTGTATTCTCGATCCGAAGTCGAGCACGCAGATCATTTGCGAGCGGTATTACAGATTCTCCAGGATCGTAAGTTATATGTTAAATTTTCTAAATGCGAGTTCTGGTTGAATTCAGTAGCCTTTCTTGGGCATATAGTATCAGATGAAGGCATCAAAGTTGATCATCAAAATATTAAGGCAGTTAAGAATTGGCCATGGCCCACAACTCCTACCGAGGTGCAAAGTTTCTTGGGCTTAACCAGTTACTATCAGAGGTTTGTAGAAAATTTGCGGCTGAATTTCAATAGTCAGATATTGTTAGAAGAGTTATCTAGAATTGAACAACAATTAACATCAACACTTGTTCTGGCACTTCCTGAGGGATCAGAAAGTTATGTTGTATATTATGATGTTTTTATAGTCAGTTTGGGATGAATTCTGATACAGCACAACAAAGTCATAGCGTATACTTTGAGACAAATGAGGAAGCATGAGCAGAATTATCAGACTCATGATCTTGAGTTGACGACTATTATATTTTCCCTGAAGATATGGGGCCACTATTTATATGGAGTTCACGTTGACTTGTATATATATCACAAGAGTTTGCAATATATCTCTAAACATAAGGAGTTGAATCTAAGGTAGCGGAGATGGTTCGAATTTCTAAAGGACTACGATGTTGATATATTATACCATCCCGGTAAAGCAAACATGGTAATGCAAATGTGGTAACTAATACATTAAGTCGTAAGTCTATGGGCATCCTAAGGTATATAAAAGTTTACAAGCTAGAGATGACTAAAGATTTATATTGATTGGTCGGTCTGAGTGTACGATTGCTAGATAAAAGAGATGTAGGTGTTATTGTTCAGAATGCCACCGAGTCTTAATTACAGGCAGAAGTAAAAGCGCATCAATTTGATGATCTATTTTTAGTTAAGTCCAGAGAGGGCATTCCCTTTCAGAAGAAGTAGTTCATTGAGATGGCAGATGATGGAGTTCACATATATAAGTGTCGTTTGTGCATGCCCGATGTTGGAGGGATTCAAAGGAAAATTATGGCAGAGATCTATCATTCTAGGTATTTTGTTCATTCTGGATCCACCAATATGTATCATGACATTCGGCAAATATACTGGTGGAATGGTATGAAGAAGAACATTGCAAAATTTGTTGCTTTGTGTCTGAACTGTCAGCAAGTTAAGGTTGAGGACCAAAAACCTGGAGGATTACTTTAAAATATTAAAATTCCAGCCTGGAAATGGGAAACAATCAACATGGACTTTATTACAGGGTTACCTTATTCTCGTTGGAAGTTCGACTCTATTTGGGTTATCGTGGATAAACTGACAAAGTCAGTCCATTTTCTACCCGTCAGGACTACCTATTTAGTTAAGGACTATGCTAGACTATATATTATAGAAATAATCTGACTTCATGCAGTTTCAGTTTCTATTATATCTGACAGAGGTGCTCAGTTACAGCTAACTTCTGGAAGTCCTTCCAAAAAGGCTTGGGTACTCAGATTAGTCTTAGCATAACTTTCTAATCGCAGACAGATAGGCAAGACAACCACACTATTCAGATGCTCGAGGATATGTTGCGAGATTGTGTTTTAGAATTCAAGGGAAGTTGGGAGGACCATTTACTGCTCATTGAGTTCGCCTACAATAAAGGGGAAGAGGACCACAACAACTCAGATGAAGTGCATAAGGCTTGGTCTTTGGTGTACATAGTGCCGCTCTCTCTAGTAAGCAAGATTAGATCGATTTATAGCACCAAATCTGATCATTCTATGAGAACTAATTTGCTCATAGAATTTTAGGATTTTGGCAAGTTCAAATCTTACATTGATGTACAAGGACCCTCCTCTTCATCCTAACAGTTCCAGCCAAATGATTACGTTTAGATGTGGAAGCATCTAAGATAAACCAAACATCGAAATATATTTAAAGATTAAAGAACCACATTTTTACTTAAACAAGAACTATGTCTTGTAGCTTGGCCAGAAGATAACCATGCCATTCTCAAAGTTTTCCTACAATAAGCAAAACATGAGTTGAACTCTAACAAAATCTAAGATTACACTTTCCAGAGGGCTGAAGCACCAAAACAATGCTTTGTCCCTACATGTCTCTTTACATATCTCATACCAACACAATCCTTGTTATGAATATCAACTTTCACTAAAAGGAATCACAGGAACACCCTGATATAGCCATCTCCGGAGAACATGATTTTATCAATAAATAAAATAATAAACCACTTATAGCTATTCAATCAGATAAACACACTTTTAGGCTTCTTTAAACCTAGACATGCTTAGCGAGTTGTATGCATGTGAAGATTCTGTTTGAACACCAAGTTAACAAAAATATAGAATAACCACTAAACCCAAATGGCATCGAAACCATAATCCGAATAGTAAGTTTCATAATTACTGTTATAGGATGTCCGCTTACTAAGTTAACAACATAATATGATTTGTATCAAACTACAACACATCTAGAGGACTAAGAGGCTTAAAAATTCCACGGCATTTCAGTAGCTAAGTTATACATCTTCCTTGTACAATTTTTGCGATTTAGTACTAACAAACAAAAAATCTTAAGGTCAAACAAGTAAATTAAGCCTAATGAAATGTAATGTGGCTTCTAGAGTTAGGCAGAGAAAAGAACAAAAAGAAAATCAGAGTACTAAAATGAAGCATTACACACAAAAAGAAAAAAATAGAAACAGATAAACTCGATCTTCTAAATAACAATGACAAGAATCATAACAGGCAATGTATACATTGGTGAACAAAAATAACACTTTCAGCTAAACACCCAAATGACCTCTTTCTCAATTGCCTGTGCAACTTTAATCAGAAGTAGAATACAATGCAATATAGCAAAAGGCTGCTATAATATTATCATACAGATCAACACATACTCAATTTCAGCTTTAAATTAAACGATAGCAGCAAAAATTTCGACGGGCAATGGGTCATACCTGGCATGTTAGGATCCTCAGCTATGCGGATTTTTTTAGACAATATCGGTGCAGGGGGAGGTTGAGACATAGATGATACATAACCTTAAGCTGCTACATAAACTATTTTCAACAAGAAAGAAAAGCAGATTTGTAAGAAAATATGTATATATAACATCCATATTCTCTGAATAGTCCAATGAGAATGTACAATAATGCTTATACATAAATATCATATACAAAACAAGTAAAAAAGATAGTTTGGTATGAATATATGCATGACTGAAGAAAAAAACAAACAGGCTACAATAACAGACTAATGCATTAACAAAATAACAAAATTGTTGCCAAATATTACAAACGCACAATAACATATTTATCGTTCTAATTTTACTACAAAATATTTGTTCCTTTTAACTTCATGAGAAATCAATTTGTCTTTGTATTTCTGTAGAAAGAAATAAATTCAGCCATCATCCTTCAAAGAATCAATTTTGTAAAAAAAACTATCAAGCACTTTGTTGCCTACCAAAATACTGCTAAAAAGATCTAGAAAGACGAAGGACTGCCTGAGAAAGAAAAAGCTTAATCTGAAGTTTCTAGAGTAAAGGAACTGAATTAGAGAACCTAATGGGTCAAAAGAATTCAATCAATTCATAAGAAAAATTAGAATAGACCCCACAGTAAATTAAACCCACGGTATTTCATTATCCCTTCAACCAAGTCTCCATAAAACTTTATAAAGAAACCCCACAATAAACCCTTGAATACGTCCTCGATCTTTGTCGTGCAACCCAATACTCCCACTTTAAGCCCTCACACAACAACAATCAATATTCCAAACAAGCAACGAAACCCAATCGCAGAACCTTAGGTTAGAAAGGAAGTGAAGGAAGATTCCTTTTATTTTCAATCAAAAAATTGAGCAAGAAAGGAATCTGGTTTGAGAGATTAAATCAGACAAATTTAAACGAAAAGATGTTACCTGATAATGCAGTGGTAGAAGAGAATATGGTTGTTTAGCCGCAGAGCGATCGACAAACACGTTCTAAGAAATTTGGGATTTTAGGGATTTTGGCACTTTTGAGAGAGAAGGGAATTTTTAGAGCTTTTGTCGATTACCACCTTAAGTCCTTGAAATGTTATTATTTACGACCGGGCTTTTGGGGTTTCAAGGAATCAGATTAAATCTCTTCTTCTATTTAGAAAATAAGAACGCTAATTAGGGATCACAACATAATCTCGTCACTATAAGTATACCATTAGGGACCATATTTTAAACCCGTCACTAAATCTTGGTCTCTAATAAACCTTTTTCTTGTAGTGTGTATAGCCGCGTATATAACGCCACAGGTCTCTGAGGGAAACATGAATATATAATTTGTGCATATAACGACCTCTTAAAGAATATAGAATACTCTTTTCAACTCGTCGGTGTGACGTAAGGTCATTACACTTCTCACTCCCTTATGACGGTTACATATTACCTTTCCTTCCCATGTGAATCAATAAGAATAATACGACATACAATCGACTTAACCTTCAAGAATATCAATATGGATCCTTGTTATATCAAATTAAGAACGATTCGATAGGATACGAATGATAGGTTTGACAAAGAGCAACTAAGATCAATAACCAATCGATGAAATGAGTCTCGGATACGAATGATAGGTTTGACAAAGAGCAACTAAGATCAATAACCAATCAATGAAATGAGTCACAAGTACATTCTTGACAATTAGGAGCGGTGTCTATATTGGAAGCAGCTCGCAAGTGTCGTATACATGTTGATCATGCCAAAAGAAAGAAAAGTAGGCCTTACATACCTTGTCAATGATCAATACAACTCATATGGCTTCCCCCTTGCCCTACGACCGGCGACCTAAGAAAATAAGACAATCTATATCAATATCCAATCGATGGTTTGAAGATTCATCGTTGTGACATTTTGTCAAACACTTGGTGTACATACTGTATTCCCTCTTGTTTTCATGGTACCTGAACTATTCTTACCTCCTCTACAATAACACAACATCATCAAGACTACAACAATCATACTCCATGAAATCTAGCCCAAGTCATTCCAAGAATCTCATTAAAACCATCCAATAATTTACACAACAACTACCATGATCACTATGGAGTTTGTCCCAATTTCTCTATGAATTTATTTACCAAAAGACCATCCTAAGCTAGGAGAACATAAGAATACAAGGAACAATAAGAATCATACCTTAAACTTTCAAGAGACTCTCCATAGAAAAACTCCTTCCGATTCTTCTAACTTCTGAATTGTTTCCAACTATCCAAGGAAGTTTTCGAGATGATCCAAGATTGCTTAAGGGAGAATTCACCTCCAAATCTTGTCAAATGGTTCTTCAATGATATGATTACCTTGGGAGAATATTTGAGAGCATAGGTTTTACTTAAGAGTGAAAATGGAATAAAATAAGGAGGGTTCGAGTTTGGGATTTACATAGGACATCCCACCGCCTAACATATGCGGATGCATATGTGGTGCATATGCCACCGCATATGGTGGCAGTGAGGTGGTGAAAGGGTGGCTTTAATCCATGGTGGCATCCGCGAGGTGGAACGGGCTCGGTGGGGCGAAACGTTTAGCGTATCGTCCTATCTTCGTCAAACTTTGTCGAGATGTGATTTCTTTGATCCCATTGACTTATAACCATCCATAAACCATATTAACATCCATTTATGAAATATATAACCCTCATAATGGAGCTTGAATCATTGAAACTTAAATCGGTTAATCGGGTTCTCAAGCGTGCGTGAAATGACGAGTATAACTCGAAATCTTTTGGATATAATTTCAACTCTGTCCCAAGTCCTTCCTTTTCCTTTTTATGAACATTATACTCTTCTCATCTTGCATTGGTTTGACACAACGCACTTAACATAAGGATTGCAAGCACGAAGAGCTTAACGACTCTTTTAAACTCTTATAACTTCTTCGGGTTACAACTCAACCATTCCTTAACCTTCCCAATAGAACCTTCTTCCTTATCTCAAGCTCCTTAACTTATATATTCGATATGCGAATTTATGGGGTGTATTAGGTGATCCCCGGGGAAGGTGTTAGACACCTCGGTATTAAGGATCCGTAGAATATAGTTGACCTTAGGGTTCTATAGAATGTTTAAACTTTACAAATTGCTTAAAAGTGTTTAAATTACCGCAAAATTCATGTCACTCATTTCATTTCAAATTCAAAGTCTTTTGAAAATCAAAGAGTTAAATTCCGCCTAAAATGGACTGCGTAAGGGTAATTTAGTCAACTTATTTTCGAACTAAGAATACTCAAGAATTAGCTTAGAGTAGAACACCACTATTAGTCCAATAAATTGTCTAATATTACCCTGCACACTTTGAAAATCTTTTAAAATGAGAAAAATGTAATCTATTTGGAATGACATGTTTTAGTTTTAAAGAATAGTAGACAAGTTTTCTTTTCATGCTATGTCCCCAATGTCAATACATATTCCACAATTTACCAAAATCCATATCCCAACTCCAGTCCAAGAAAGTGTTTTGCTCCTTTTTCTTTAAAATCATTTCGTTGGGCTCAGCCATAAAAATAGTTTTTGCAATGCCAACTTTGGCTCAATTTTAACTCAGAAAAACAGTTTCAGCAGTCCAGTTTTGATTTAACAAATCAGTTTCTCTTAAAATAGTCCATTTATCCTTTGACATAAAACCCAATCTTCGGTCTAATTTTTAATCATTTCAGGCCCAAAACAGTCCAATTAAGTTCAAAAATCCATAACAGTTCTGATTTCTTCAAATTCCAAAACAGCCCAATTGATTCTCAAAGCCCAAAACAGTTCAATTTCTTTAAAGTTCGAAGTTCACCAATTTTTTAAATTCATTTATGGCGATTCTAACTAAACAATGTACGTGCCATTTGCCTATCCTAAGTCGTAACCATAAGAAGTTCCAATAATGTACAAAGTATTTTTTTATACAAGTATAATACACATAATATACATATATGAATTGAAATGGATGAGTTTAGGCTGGTGGGTCTACCTAAGGCCACCAGTTATCTATTTTCACTCATAGTTGGGCCTTCACGTGCAACTACATATATGTGGACTCGATCAAAGTACTTAGTTGGGCTGAGGCCCAACTGATTGAAGAAGAATGACATGCCCAAAAGGGGCCCATCTCATCACATGTCGGCAGAGGAAGAAAGGGGGGAAAACAAACCAGTTAGAAGGTATCAAAGACTTATCACATAATTATGCAAAATAAATTAAATACACAAAAGTAGTGCAATAATAAATTAAGGCCCAAATTAACATGTTGAAAGCAGCACAGCCCAAGACAACACAGTGACATGAGAAGCAAACAAATGGGCTCAACCCAATAACTGGTGCAAAGGCAGAAGAAGAAAAATAATATGAAGCAATTTAAATGGGCCAGGCCCAATCATTATAGTTGAGAAAAAAAATAGAAAAGAGAAAGACAAATGGGCTAAGCCCAACATCCTTTATGGTACAGTAACATAAGTGATACACGAGGATATACACGCTTTTGCATGAAAGCGGTTTCCAGTGTTGCTGGAAAGACATGATGGCATGAAACTCGATTACGTACGCTGATTGTTCGTTCACTTCAAACGCTCAAAACAAACCATTTTTCGTGTGAAATGACAGGTATTGGTTTGGTTACTTAGGGAATCCCAAGCAAAGCAATCTACGAATTTCCGGGTTCAGTAGTAGGAAAGAAAGAGACCTCTCAGTCAATTCAATAACATGTTCTAGGACATCTTTTTCTAATAATAATGTTCGTATTTGACCAGGCTTTTTGGACGTTCCATGATTAAACCGACTAGCGGCACTTTCGAGATGTCACCTTGAAATATCAAAAAAGTCTTTCCAATTTCATTTGACCCGGGGCGTCAAGGACCCTCCAACAGAAACCTCGTTTTTTTTGTCGTCGATAAGTTCTCCCTCAGTTCCCTACTATTCATAAGAAATATTGATTGTTGAGAGACTGATTTATGAAAGCCCGGTGAGGCCTCAACCGGCAACATTGCTTCGTTCTGCGATGGTTTTCAAGCTAGCACCCGTTTCAACATATCATCTCGCTCGATTCCAAAAAAAAAGACGTAGTTTTTTATTATCCAATTCTATATCGAAAAAGTGCAATTGATCCCATGAAAGCAACGCTGGCTTTGTTGAGGGTTTAACTAGAATTGTAAGAAGTCAGGTAAATTGCCTTTCTCCCTACCCCATATGTCTCCTCGGGGTATGCCACTGGTGATGAACTCACTATGGCTATCCAATGTCAAACTCAGAGTTTTTCTTACCACATAGGCGGCTAAACGAAGCCCCAGTCTTTTTTTGTCAAATCCCCATCTTTAACTCTTCTCTGGATCTGGAGTTTTTCGTCGACAGGTTGGTGTCCTCGGACAGCTTTCCCAATTTCTCTATCAATTCCATTACCTTATCCTTACCCATGAGGTTCCAACATTTTCTCCTTAATTGACCTAGGAGTTGTTCCCGGGCATCCTAAAAAAAAGGTTATTATACACCCCAACCCCATCCCTTGGAAAATAAAAGTAGCACCGAAGAAAGGAAAGAGCGAGATGGTGGTTTTTGTTGTTCCTGCGAAGCGAAGATCATTCGCTTGGCAAATAATGTGGGTCACCCTCTTTTTGGCTTCGACCAAATATTTTTTCTCGCTGGTCGAGCTTTCTACAAAAAAGGCGATGCAAGAACATATTGTTTTATCTTACTATCTTCCTCCTTCTGTTCTTTCTGATCTGTATTGCCTTTGGTTCAACTATTACTTATGCTTGAAATATCTAAACACCTGAAATCCACTCTAAATAGATGCTGCCCCTTAAACAGAAAGGGTGGTAGGTAGAACTAAGAGAATAATCTTGTTTGGTTCGGTAATGGAATCAATAGTTTTTCCGAACAGGAATATAGGGAGAACCCAATAGCCTACAGGCTTGCCAGCGGACTTGCTTGACCTATTGAAAGAACACTAGACATGAAAGCAAATGTGGCCAGACACTTATTTAATTAATAAACCTTCTAAAACTCAAAAGAGTAGATAGATTCTTCTATTCTAGTCTCCTCGCTGACCGTGGGTGACAGCACGCACAATTAGGTCTTCCTGCTCCGCCCGCAGCGTTTGTTGCCTCTCCTCCAAACCCTCTATGCACTCTCTAGTAGCGCGAATGCGCGCTTCTTTCCTTGCAGGATCCATTGTTCCAACACTTATCAAAAGAAAGTTTAGCACTATACGGTGCATTTGATATACTAGGTATATATGATATATAGGTTGTATATCAGTGCATATCTTAAGAAAATACAAACGAAAAAGAAGAGGCAATTCTTAGAAAGGAGTATACATAACACAAATGTTCTTTCTTCAACACTACTACATGCACCTTATGTCAAGTTAATAAGCATGATTCAAATAAAAACAAACTATCATTTAAACATAATGACTAGAAGAACTACATTATCCCTATGAATTCACTCTAAGTGCTTAGGCCAAATATGCTCATATCATTCACCAGATTCCAAACAGTGAAGCTAGGCCTATACTAATTCAGCTTAGTATTTATATCAAGAGTTAATCAAAGCTAGCAATAAGATCTAAAGTAATACAAAGGAACACGAGATCTGAACCCAAGACTCTATATGATCATGATCATGCTTATCAGCTCATGCGGTCCCTAACTAATAGCATAAATGTCACAAGGGTATTGTTCATAGCTCAGGCTACATACATTTAAATTAGGCCAAGCATAACACACATATCCTATCTAATATATTCAAGGCCGTCAAGTAACTTGGGCAAAAACAAAAAGAGAACAAGTGGAGTGAGAAGATACCTAACTAGGCAACTATTCATATATTTATCTTTTCAACCAGCAGCTTAGACACATGCTATATAAAACAAGAACTCACATTGATCCTATATGGACTACCAGATTCATACAATGAAAGAAAAATAGGCATGTTGCAGATACACACTTAGTATTATCAGTTTTACATGGATTGAGAACACAAGAAAAGGCATAAGTGTAAGTTCTAGTTCATGCAGGCTGTCAAACTAAGTGTCAAACCCCTAAACCACATCATGCTACAGGAACACACAAGTAAACACATTAACAGTCAACATCTAACTCCCTAGGACACTCTAATACCCTAGCTGATCAAGATACATACATGTATGGCCATAGAAGAAGGCAAGCAATGTACTTCGGTTTAATTAATATGAAGGGATATATCAGACCTTGATGAATCAGTTACTCAAATTAGCATACTGGAATTAGCCTACCTCTATCCTTAAAAGTTGTTAATGGCATATGAAAAAACTGACACATTGATTCTGAGCCCTTATTCTTTACTTAGACAAGCATTTTAGACTAGGTGGATGAACTCATAGAGAGACATTGTAAACATGGAACAAGTGAGAAAATGAAAACATACCTTTTTCAGGATTCATGACAACTTTGATTAATTTAAAACACAAGATGAGACTTAGCATTTACTTAACATTGGACATGAATACAATGACAGGGTTATACAAAACATGTGAGACCAATACAAGAAACATGATTTAAAAATAGAGCACATAACCAAGGCAGGATATTTATTGAGGCACACAAAGAATTATTCCATTCATGGATAGAGATAGAGTTCTAAGACAGAAAAATATAAGCTATTCATACATCAAACATGCGATTCATTTTAAAGCCTGGCTTGGCAAATGTTCAACTAGGCCTTAATTAAAGAATGATTCATTCAATAATGCCATAGAAACATAGAAGCACATAAAGGGACTTGAATAGTTCAGAGCAGATAACAAATCCCATGACCCCCCTCCCCAAATATACCCTTATATCAATAAGAAGATTAAAAATAATTTCAAGAAAAGGTATTTGGGTGATATTATAAGTTACAGCCATCACATCTCACATGTACCAAATATTTAAACCAAGAACAAACAAAAACACCACACCTTTAAACAAAAGAAAACTACATTCAACCCTATATGCCAAGATTTATAGGTTCAAACCTTCTCTTCTATCCTTATACCGAGACATCATTTTAGATCTATTCAACTTTAAATTTAACTTAAACAGTCTCTAATGGCCTTTTAAAGCCCCATCCGTCTTCATATTAAAGTTTAATAACCTATTCAACTACCTTAGAGACTAAACGTTCATCCTAATCCACGTTTAAGGTTGTTCTTCTACCATTTTTATCATATATCTCTAGTTAACCAACACAGATAAGTAAACTTAACAATTACATCTACCAAGAGATATTAAACACCACAAAGTCTGTTAAAAGCTAAGCATTTCACCACTTTAAATAATTTAATGATCCTAATAGTGTTTATAACAATATACATAATCTGCTAAGGCATTATTTGGCCATTAACAGTCATTCAAAAGTAAATAGATTCCTATTATGAGCTGAACTATGTCTCATTAAACTAGAATAAGAAAATAACAACACCAAATACTAAATGAGCACATCAGTCAGATACTAAACACAAAGTACAAGTTACCTTGTGTGGAGGCAACCTAAAGGTCGAAGAGAGCTTGAATCTTTACTCCGATCCTTGAACACTCGCAAATCACACAAAAAGGAAAAAGTTTTATATTGTATGACTAGTTAAGGAAAAATTGGGTACCACCAAAGGACTTGGATCCCAATTTAAGCAAAAGTTAATCGTATTTAACTCAAAAATGATTCTTAAAAATATAAAATCCAAGGATTCATGTTTTAGTCCTCTAAAACTGAAGATTGGAGGTTCAATTTATGGAACCTCGTGGAAACCCTAGACAGATCAAGGATCCGATGTAAGATATGTATATTTAGGGGAAAAGTTTCCTCCCCAAATCGATTAGCCAATAGAAATTGTGGATTTAAAATCAAATTGGACAAAAACCATTAAAACGCAGCAGAAAAGCAAAAGGGAACAGAGGGGCGACCTAACCTTGTGGGGGTGGGTTTGCGGTGGCGTGGAGGTGAGAGAATAAGGGTCATTAATACTCTTACCTGATAATGATGAACCAACAACTGAGGAGAGCAGTCGTACTTCTTTACCATTTCTGGCATCGGAGACGACAAGGACAAGGAATGGCTAGGGTTCCTCTTTAGACCCCAAATTGTGAAATGAAGGGATATTGATGCCTTGGTCTATTTAAAACACGATGTGGGTCGGGTCTGGGTCATTTTGACCTGGGCTCAGCTGATTTAAATTAAAAGGATAGCGCCCAATTGATTTTTTAAAGCTTTAATTGAATATGGTCACATTTTTCAAATGTGGCCATTTTTAAATTAAAGAATGACCAATAAAATTTCAAAAATATGCTCATTAGATTAAAAGCTTCATTTTAAGCCCAATTTTGATACTAATTAGAATTTAAGATATTTAAATCATGAAAAATTATTTTAATTTAAAAACATGCTTTAAAAATAGAGATGTAATTCAATTATCCTATTTAATTAGTCAATTTCCCGATTTTGACGGATTAAAATATTGATTTATTTAATTTGAGGATTTTAAGACAAATTAATTTCACAATTATCTTTAAAATACAAAAATTTCAATTAATGTGAAAAATAGGATATGATATACAATAACTATACTAGATGATATTTTTTCAAATAAAATGAAAAACTATTTCTGGAATAATTTTGTATAATCCTTTTTATCTTGTAAAAGTATATTTCACTCCATTTATGACTCGGGAATTTTAAATAATTAAATAAAATTATTAGAGGATGAAATTAGGTATCAACAGCCACTATGACAATCGGTACATTATTTGTTTTCTATATGAACTATGAAGTTTAAATCTCTCAAGTGTACTGATTCCATGTCTTGGGCCTACGAATGCCCTAAGAAATGTTATTTGACTATAATCAGTTGTTACTCAAGCATGTTACTCCTCAAAGTCAAGTTATGAGTTATCGTAAGGGAAATAGAGTTTCCTCTTAGGTGGAACTATATTAGTAGTCTACAGAATACGATTCCAAAATAGAATTCTAGAGGTGCTCCATTTGTGTATTTGACAGTTTCATGTACTTCATTTTGATGTTTCCCCGGTGACATGAGTTTCAAATGTCTATTAGTGATCTTTTGTTACTTTCAATATGTATGAACAGTACATAGTGGCACACTCAAAAGAGTTTCTGTAGAATGACGATGGTTAGTACCATTAGTAAAGGTGGCACATGGATTTACTTGTTGAGGATCACTACTTGATATTTGTACAACTCATCCGATTGGTTTCACTCATGACTACTAAGTTTATATTTGATTGCATCATACTTGATTTTCCTCTCAAGAGTGTTTAGATTTCCTAATTGTGTTACTTCCAAGTGTAGTATGGATCGTATCCTTAAATCATTTGTAAGACTCCCTCCAAGTTATAAGTAATCAGAAAATAGTTAATTATGTGTATTAGATAAATGTATTTTGGTATAATTATCATCCAGAGTACATGGCCTATCGAGGCATATTTGTTGGTTCACAACAACTTAGTTATTGGCCTATTGAGGCTTGTTTGCTGGCCTAGCAAGGCCTATTTGGCAACCCACAAAGGGTTATTTGATGGCCCATATGAGCTTATTTGATAGCCTACCGAGGCTCATTTGCAGAGTAAGTATTTGTCGTCTTTATATGTATTAGATCCTGTTATGGCTCGGTAGATTACTTGTTATATTATGCACTTATTTTGATTCATGTGCTATAAAGGAAGGTAAATAATAGATCAAATGTACCATGCCCCCCAAGTGTTCAATAATCAATCCCAGAATGTCGCTCTATATAGTGACCCACAGATATGATACAAGACGAGCTCTATCAAGAATGTGCACACAAATTTGAGCTAGGGAGCTCATGGACTTTTCATCAAGTCACTACTTTGGATGTTTAGATGGTACATGGAATCACATTTCATGGAGTATTTCCTTGAAGATGAAGATGGATTTTCTATTGATGAATGAAGAAACTCATTTCAGAGTAGTTCTCCTTTTATGGAGTTAGGTTTAGCTAGTGTTAGGTTAGTAGGTGGATTCCCTTAATCTCTTAACTTAGAATCTCTCTTGGATAATCTTGAATTAGATTTCCATGTATGAGTTTAAGTTTATTTTCTCCCATGGATTAATTCATATTTTGATTGTTGATTAGTCATAATATCAAGAGATGAGATTGAAGAAATAGGGATGAGAATAGAAGAAAGAATGGATCAATTCAACTAATAATTATGACTAATCAACAATCTCTTAACTTAGAATCTCTCTTGGATAATCTTGAATTAGATTTCCATGTATGAGTTTAAGTTTATTTTCTCCCATGGATTAATTCATATTTTGATTGTTGATTAGTCATAATTATTAGTTGAATTGATCCATTCTTTCTTCTATTCTCATCCCTATTTCTTCAATCTCATCTCTTGATTTCTCCCTATCTTAATTTCCACATTTTGTTATTTGAATACGCTTATCCCAAGTCGGATCGTATCATTTGGTATCAGAGCTTAGACTAAATGATTGTTTCTATAATTCTTAATCTTAGGTTCTTCTATTTTGAAAATCCTAAAAACAAATTGGAAAATTCGAAATTCAAAAAAATTCCCTAAACTTTGTTGTTGTTTTGGTAGATTTGAGGTTAGAATTGAGTTCCTTTATATATAAAAACCCTAGATATCAAATTTCATGGCCTTTGGAGGTGTTTTGAAGATTCCACCACTGAAGAGTCTCTGTGATTTTGGGTTCAATTGACTTTGAAAACCATTGAGCTTTGTTCTCTAAATCTAGGAGAGCCTAGACCTAAAATTTGAAGCAATTTCGAGTTGATTTGGACTTATATTGGATTTGATGTTCTTGAGCAATCATCATATCTTCAAGGAGAAGAAGAAGGAAAAAATGGTGTTTTATCCAAAAGTTCTCATCCAGTGTTGTGGAAATGTGTTTTTCTACCCAAAAAAGGAAGCTACTAAGTTGTGTGGGCCCAAAAAGTTATCAAAAGGGCCCCATGTGACTACCACATGGCCCACGTGTCCACCCACACAGGAGAGAAAAACAAATTTTGTTAGTTACTATTTTCACCCACGCACCTCAGCCACATACCTTGCATATGCCACACCCCAAGAGGCCCTCGACTGTCCAGCTCTAATTCTCGGCCACGTATCCCCATCTCGGCCATGCATCCCACCCACGCAGCCCCTACCTTGCCCACATAGCTCACCCACGCATTGAATATTCTCGCCCACGCAAACACCAAACAACATACAAAGGTTTTGTTTCTGAATTCAACTCTTTTCTCATCTAAATTCTCACTTCTTTGATTGTAAGAACTAATTAACAAGACGTAATTAACCTTGCTTGATTGTTAGTTGGTTCTTGAGTTTCATTTCCATTTCGTGCTAATTCTTCTTAATCTTTTCTCTTTTATTTTATTGTGAATTGTTTGATTCTTGTCTGTTTGCTTTGATTTCCATTCTTAGTGTCACATAACTTCCACTCTTAACCGATGTTTGTATATTACTTGGGTATTGTTTGAGATTGCAGGTTCTTATCGAGTTTAAGGACAATCCATTGAGCGAGAAAAATGTAAGAGTGGTGAGAACAATAAAGTGGTGCTAGCTAAGCACAATTGAGTGCAAATACGAGCGTTAGTGAGAAACTTTTACTACTAACTTTGTTTGCTCATTTTATAGGTACAAAAAGAGGAGTTATAAGGAGTCATATCATTGATAGCCTCAGATTCTTGTGATGATGATATGAGAGGCTATGATAGTGATGGAGGGTATGGCCATGGTAACGATAGATCTTATGAAGTCGATGATGGTCAATAAGGCTATGAACAATCTGGTGAAGAGTACTACTACTCCGAGAATGACTATGAGGCCAATGGTTCACATGGATCTTATGATGAAAAAGGAGGAGTAGCAGAACCGTGTGAGGATGACTATGGTGAAAATGAAGGATCCTATGGTACACACCATGAATATGAGGACTATGTGAGGTAAAACACTCTTATGCGCTTTCCTAGTGAATAAATTTGTGTTGAAGTTAATGAGAGTGAAAGTCGCGATGAGCTTGATAGGTCATGTTATTATATGCCTTGCGAGGGGTATGACCATAAAGATAGTGATATTGAATATGAGAGATCTTATAGCAATTATTCATGTTCATCATCTCATCCTAAATTATATCCTAATCAAGGTGGTATGTACGCATTTGTTGGGGGAATAGAGGTAGTCATATGAGAAAATGAGGCTTTACATTGCCTACATATAGTAGGAAAACATATAGTACTTATTACCCTCATGAAAAAATGACTTACTCTCAATATCTTGGTCGGAGAAATAGGAAGGTTAAACAAGAGGTGCCTAGTCGTGAAGTCTATGTTGACAATGAAGTACCTTGGTATGATGGTGGATTGAGTTTCGTGATTACGATGGATAATCTTGTTGAGTGCCACGAATGTGATGAAGTGTGTATGGATCAACTTGCCCAAGAAAGAAAGCACATATTCATTGCAATGTGCAAGGTTTAAAGTAGCGTTGGGTCTATGGTCATTGATGAGGATAGTATCATTAATGTGGTAAGTTCTACCTTGGTGGAGTATTTGAAGTTGCCAACTCAAGACCATTACCAACCCAATAGATTTCGAAGGTTGCAAATTTTTTTTGAATCAAAGGTTTCAAAGCAAACTTGGGTAAAATTTTGAATTGACAAGTACTACGATGAAGTACTTTGTGATGTCCTACCTATGAGTGCTTCTCATTTGTATGTTGGGTACCATTGGGTAATTGAAAGAATAGATTACATGATAAAAGGACTAACAAGTATACCATCACATTGAGAGGCCAAAGACATGTTCTTAGGCCCTTAACACATTTGCAAGTGGGAGGCGATTACTCACGTATGCTAGAATTAGCAAGGAAGGCAAAGGTTGGGACAAGAGGTCGCTACAAAGGAGGTGAACTAGGAGAAGTTAGTCGCTAACGTCCAAGGAGCCAAATAGAAAATTGAAGTGAAGGGTCATCCTAACGTTTTGAAAGGCATTTTTGGAGCCCATCCCTCTTTTAACCTTTTTACTCTTCTAGTTGTCTTGGTCCTTTTGTAGGTACTCGTGGGGATGAACACACAAAAAAATCCCAAGTCTTGTTGGGAAGTGAAGTAACCCAAACCACTTCAAAAGATGAATTCTAAGGCAAGACGCTTGATCAAGGTAACGAATGTTATGTGCATGAGTTAAAAAGTAACAAAGCTAATCCTTACACTCTATTGAAAATGGAGGAATAAATTGTGGCTAATGGACAATTGAGTAGGGATGAAGTTTTGTCTCGTGTGGAGCATAGTGACTCTTTGTTGAGTAATGACGATGTTCTTGTTGGGAGTATACAACACACCAGTTAATCCTTTTGATGACCGAATTGACTCTTCTTGCAAGATCAATTTATATCCAGCTAGTATGTATACTTGTAGTTCTAATGATAGTACATTGTCATCTAATAGAATTGCTCATACACTAGTTGACTTTAATTGTGGTAGTCTTGTTGCCAATTCTTGTGAGCTTGAAATGTTACCAACTAGTGTTAATGTTTTTGTTGATTGACTTGATTGACTTGATTGACTTGATTGACTTGATTGTAATGTTAATTCACTATTTGAGGAATTTTATGATTTGTTTAATGAACCTCCGATTAGTGATGATATTGATAAAGTTGGTCACTTGAATGAGTATGAAACACCATCCATATTTGACACATATAAAGATGAGTCATATGATCTTACCTTATTGACATTTGATGAGACTCAAGCTTATGATAGTGTTGTGTGCCATGTAGAGAGTCATGACATTGATAATTTGGAGAGTGACATTACATGCCTTAACTCACACCGTTTAGTTGATTATTATTTCCTTAAGGATAATCTTTTGTTTGATAGTGACATGATTGTTGATGATGATGTGCATGAGTACATGTCTTGTGGTGTGGTAAATGTAACCACATTTGGGGGTTACAAAGCCTATGGGAACCCATTATGAGATGACGTTGCCCTTCCTTATGAGGAAAATCCTCTCTTAGGGAATGGTAAAATACTTTAGGGGAAGGAGTGTCTTGAAAAGGAAGGTGAAACTTGTTTACAAAATGCCACCTCTTCCTTATGTGTCCAAAATCCTACTAGCATGCTTGATCTTTCTCTTGAAGCTCATAGTTAATCTTCATTGGAGAACACCATAGATGAAGAAGTGGTTTTGCATGACACCTTTCTTTACTATCTATTTGCATATGATGACACTAATTCTTATGTTGGGAGTGCATCTTATATCGGGATGTGTCTTATTGGTGTATATCTTTGTCTTTTAGACCCTCCCCCTTGTGATGGAAATCTCCTTTTGGAGGGACATAATATATTTGTTCGGAAGGATTGTTTTGGGAAAAAGGGTGACGTTTGCTTGCTTATTGACATTACTTCTTTGTGTGTTCTAACTTTTAAGTGTATACTTAGATATGATTTTGAATCTAATGGTGATCTTCCTTGTGAGGATCCTATAGATGACGTTATTTTGCGTACCTCTTTTCTCTACTATCTACTTGCATTTGATGATGATATTTGGAGTAGCCATATTCTTAATGCTTCTTGTGGAATATTGTTCTTTTATAAGAGTGATTGATGTTTGGTTATATCATAAGTTTGTGTATTCTTGGCATGTTGGTACATAGGTTTATTCTTACACTAACCTTCATTCTTTGAGGACCTAGTTTTTTGTTTTTCTCCCTTATGGTTTTGCAAGGTTTAGATTCAAGGACGAATTCTTTTGAAGAAAGAGAGAATGATAAAAGCCGAGCTCCATTAAGAACATGCACAAAAGCCTGACCTAGGGAGTTCATAAACTTTTCATCAAGTCACTACTTTGGATGCTTAGAGGGTGAATGAAATCATATTTCATGGAGTATCTTAATTTCTGTATTTTGTTATTTGAATATGTTTATCCCAAGTCATATCATATCAAGATATCATCAGAAATACTCTAAAGAAGATTCAGAAAGACAAATGTACAGTAAGGTTCTATAAGTGTTTCCATAGAGGTTATAGAGCTTTCAGTTGCATTCTATTGATTTCATTCCAGTTGTCTCTTTTATGAGCTTCAGTTTATTGTATTTGTTTCATGCCTACCTTGCGTACTCTGTACAATTTTTCAGTATTGATATCCCTTGGCCAGGAACACTCATTTGCTATGTTCACTTTTGTAGGCATATACAGGTTGGAGGACACACTTACTAGTTGTTGCAGACACTCAACGAGACTGTGTAGGCTCCTCTTTTATTTTGAGCTGAGTCAGGCCTAGTATTTTCATACAAAGAGATTATGGGTAAGTCGAGGCCCTATCCCGACACTTGTATTAGTTATCCAGTATTAGATATTCATAGAGGATTTATATATAGTGATATGGATTCATTTTTATAACATTGCATGTCAGGGGACAATGGCTACATTTACATACATAATTCATTTGTACTTGCTATTTATCTTTTGAGTTATGTCATATAACTTGTACATTCTTATAGTAGTTGTATATAGAGTATATTCTGTTCCATCCGAATTTGGGGCGTGACAGAGTGGTATCAGAGAAGTTCAGTCCTAGGGAGTCTTTGAAGCCATGTCAAGTAGAATCCTACTTATGGGTGTGTTGCGCGCCACACTTATAATTGGCAAGTTATGGGACAGTTAGATAATGTTACCATTCTTTCACACTATAAATCGTGCAATCTACTATGCCTTAAGAGTTCATTCTGTTTCATGTGATTCCAGCTAGATTGATAAGTAATCGTGAAGTCTTAATCAGATTAGATGCATCCTAAGTGCGTAAGTAATATGTTAGAACTCCAGAGATAACATTCCATTGAGTTACGCTTCTCATATGTTGATGAATGATCCAAAGGGAGGGGGGATGATGTAATACCCCGTACTTCTCAATGTGTGTAAGATTAAGTTGAAGTCAATAAGGTTACTTGAATATAGAAGAATCAGCCTTAAGAATATAAGTGTATGAAAATGTTATGTCTAGTTAAGGTATGAGGTTTATAAATGAATAAGGTGTCGGACAAAGGTTGATGACCTACTACCTTAACCTATGTGTTTCACCTACTTTCTTAGTGTCCTACTTACTCGAGCTACTTGCTTACACATCCTACTTGATTGAGCTACTTGTTTCCACATCATACTTGCTAGACCTACTTACTTCCCGTCCTACTTGTTTCATGCCCTACTTATTAAAGAATGACGACAGACGTGTTTAGAGCTAGTTAGCAAGCTACTTGCTTAAGTAGGTGACAAATAGGTGATGCACCTACTTAAAATGTGTGGACCAGATTAAAAGGTTATGAAATAGGATAGAGATGGGCAGATGGGGCAGCCTAGGATCCAGATCTGACCAAGCCCATTTAATGAGCCATATATAATACTATCTCATTTAATTTAGAAAACATTCTCTTCACTCTCTCTCTCCCAATCTGGTTGAACTTCTAAAAAACTCCCAAAGAGTTCTAAAAGGTTTGATATGGTTTTCCCTTCTGGATAGCTTGTAGAGCTAGTTGGGCTTGTGTTTCTCTCTTAGTTGCTGAAGTTAAAGATTGCTTTGGCTTGAAGTAAGATTAAACCAGAGTTTGTTCTTAATATTTGAGGTAAGATTTACCCTTTTTCTCAAATGTATGAACTATGTTGAGTCTTAGATATGTTTAGATGCCACTAGTTGATAGTTGGAAGTTATTGTTGATGGTTGAGTAATATATGGCTTGTAAAAGGGGATGTTCATCACATGTTTAGGTGCTGGAAGTATGAAAATGTAGTGTATGAGTTAGTTTGGTGATTTAAATATGCATAGAAGATACAAGTTGTAAGTTGAATAACTAGATAATGTGGTAGAAGTGTTGATTGTGCTAGTAAGTTGGGGCTGATTTGATTGTATAAAAGATGTTGGATATGTAGTTGTTGGCTGTTGTTGTTGTTCTAATTGTTTTGAACTTGAGGAATGTAAAATAAATAGGGAGATAATATCTGATTAAGTATAGAATGAGTATGTCGCTTGCTGAATTGTTGGGTACTATATGGTGTTGTGAGGCTGCTCTTATAATGATCTAGGTGCTGAAAATACAAGAGTGTTGTATATAAGCTAGTTGATGTTTTAAAAGCATTTGATTATT
This sequence comes from Anisodus acutangulus, assembly GCA_029783415.1. NCBI lineage: Eukaryota > Viridiplantae > Streptophyta > Magnoliopsida > Solanales > Solanaceae > Anisodus > Anisodus acutangulus. Next base: position 20,044,013 of record CM056509.1, read on the forward strand.
AATAGTTAGTAAGTTAAATATTGAATTGATGTAGTTGAATTACTAATTATGTTGTCTGGTAAGTGGGGATGTTCTTATTATATGAAGGGGCTGGAGATATTGAAGTAATTGTGTCCATGTGTTATGGATGATGTTATGAAGAATATAGGGGCGTTAGGGGAAGCTAGACGTTGTATAATCTCGTATAGAATGAGTTGCCATTATCGACTAGTTTTATGTTTACCTTTGTTGATAGTAATGTTATTTCTTGTTGTAGCTTGACTGGTGAAGGAGGTTGGTCTTGACATCTTGGTTGAAGAGTGGACTTACACGTACGTGAGGCTATTCCTTGACTCGCCCCTATGGGATGATGTGTATAATTTGTTTCCTATGTGAACTATCAAGTTTAGAGCCCTCAAGTATAGTGATTCCATGTCTTTAGCCTACGAATCCCTTAAGAAATGTTATGTGACTATAATCAGTTGTTACTCAAGCGTGTTAGTACAAGTTTTGACAATGAAAATAGAGTTACCTCTTAGATGGGACTATATTAGTAGTCCATAGAGTATGATTCCAACAGAGAATTCTAGAGGTGCTCCATTTGTGTATTTTACAGTTTCATGTACTTCCTATTCGATGTTTCCACAGTGACATGAGTTTCAAACATCTATCAATGATCTTTTTATTTATTTTAGTAGGTATGAATGGTCCACTACGGCACCCTCAAAGGAGTTTCTATAGAATGACAATGGTTAGTTGATGAATGGATAAGAATCATACATGTTTGATAGTTGTGGGGTGTCATGGCAACCATTACTAAAGGTGGAATAGGGATTTACTTGTTGAGGGTCGCTACTTGATAGCTGTCCAACTCATCTAGTTGATGTCACTCATGACTACTAAGTTTATATTTGATTGCATCATACTTGATTTGCCTCTCGAGAGTGTTTACATTTCTTAATTGTGTTACTTTCAAGTGTAGTATGGGTCATATCCTTACATCATTTGTAAGATCCCCTCCAAGTTATAAGTAATCAGAAAAGAGTTAATTATGTGCATTAGAGATATGTATTTTGGTATAATTGTCATCCAGAGTATGTGGCCTATCGAGGCTTATTTGTTGGCCCACACCAACTTATTTGCTGGCCTATCAAGGTTTATTTGCTGGTCTATCAAGGCCTATTTGGCAACCCACAGAGGGTTATTTGATGGCCCATAGGGGATTATTTGATAGACTACCTATGCTCATTTGCAGAGAGTATTTTTTGTCCTTATATGTATTAGATCCTGTTATAGCTCGATAGAACAATATTATGCGCTCATTTGATTTATGTTCTATAAAGGAAGGTAAAGACAACATCTAATATACCATGATCCCAAGTGTTCCAATAATCAATCCCAGAATGTCTCTCTACATAGTGACCCACATATATCTTCAGAAAGACTCTAAAGAAGATTCATAAAGACAATTGTACAGTAAGGTTCAATAAGTGTTTCAATAGAGGTTATAGATCTTTCATTTGCATTCTCTTGATTTCATTCCAGTTGTCTCTTCTATGAGCTTCAGTTTATTGTATTTGTTTCATGTCTACCTTACGTACTCTGTACAATCTTTTTGTACTGACGTCCCTTGGTCGAGGATTTTGCATTTTCTATGTTCACATATGCAAGCATATATATGTTGGCGGACACACTTGCTAGTTATTGTGGACATTCAGCGAGACCGTGTAGGCTCCTCTTTTGTCCGGAGCTGAGTCAGGTCTATTATTTTCATACAAAGATATTATGGGTAAGTCAGGGCCCTATCCCGACACTTGTATAAATTGTCCAGTATTAGATATTGGTAGAGGCTTCATAGACAGTGTATATGGGTTTAAATGTATAACATTTTCATGTTAGTGTCCATCGGCCACGTTTATAATATAGAAGTCATTTATACTTGCATATTTGTCTTTCGAGTTATGTCATATGACTTGTACAGGTTTACAGTAGTTGTATATAGAGTATAGTCTATACCATTAGGATTTAGGGCATGACAAACACCTATTTCAAGCCAACTTCAACCTAGAAGAATTTCCATCCCAACAAGACAACACAATTGACATTAAACAACTAGTTTACGACTTGTAGACGATATCTCGCATATTCTCAAAAATCCAACACATCCAGAACCGTAATTAATCCATATACATGAATAATATATAAATTATTACCTCAAACCATCAAGGGAAATATTTATCTCAAGCTACTTCAACTCAAAGGAACATCCAAAGCAACCACAACACGATAGAACAATGTTCTGCTAGAACCACGGGATTCCCGACACTTGATTTAGGTGATTTACCTTTGGATTTACACTTGGGAGATGAGATAATTGTTAGTTTACTTATTAGATAGGTTTATGTCAGTTTGGGTCGAATAAATGAGGTGAAATGGGTTTCCACCGTTTATATATAAGTTAATAGGTTTCCACCGCCTCAAGTGGATCCCAAAGGGGCTATCTCGCGGAAATGTGAATATATATCTACTCTGACATCATATCAATAAATGGTTTAATGGAAACTAGACTCATAGTCCTTCAATATGGCGGGTCTATCACCCCGTAAATCCAAGTATATTGGGAGTAAAGCTCAGTGACATTATACCCAAATTTCAGTAAAATTATGAACATAACTTGCAATAAATTTTGCCGAATTTTGTTTTTCAACTTATTTGACTTCGAAACTTAACATACGAATATTATCTAATTCAAGTACCTTAAAACACGACCTCTTTAACATATTAAGCACTCCTAGTTTTACCCCAAAATTATGGGTTTAACATATTTGATTCGCTTAACCTTCAACCCACACGTTACTTTCTTAACACTTATTTTAACCCATCACTATCTTCGTAAAGAACCTTAAAATCTATGGATCATATTGATTTACTTACGACATATTTAACATGAAAGTACGGGGTGTAATAGGTTGATATTCGACTGGCTTATTTCATGTGGTGAGAGTGGAGATGATCCGTCGCTTAAAGTATAATCATCTTTCTTCACGGAAGTGTTCTTGGATCCAGAGAGATTAAGTAGAGATATAGTCTTCTTAATCTTTTCAGCAACAGTACTTTCTCCTTCTGATGCATTTGTAGAAGATATCATTCCTTTTGAGAAAGAATATCCAAAGCAGGAGTTGATGCGGACAATCATTGGAGTGCTTGTTTTCCCAGCATGCTTGCTTTTGCTCCTCATAATTGGTCCAAAAGATTCTAAAGGTAACATCTAGGATGCTATCCACATCAGTAGAGAACTTGGACTCAGCAGCCTTAGAGGAAGTTAGCTTAGATTTGATCTTCTTTGCGGCTATTTTGACGTTCTAGAACATTGATGATCGAAAAGTTAAGATAAGAAGTAGAGATTGTCCCACATGGCGTGCCAGTATATGTAGACAATAAAATTCGTGTCGAGAAAATAATAATCAAGACCGTAAAATATCACAACTATTTGATTTCAAATATGAGTGTTGCAATCTCTATGAATCCTCAAATTCGTCTTTACGATAATAAATTCAAGGGATTTTGAGTTTGATCTTGAACTTGGTGAATTTGATCTCGACTTGTACTTTAATTTAAGGGCTTTTGAGCTTGATCTTGAATTTGGTGGTCTTGATCTTGACTTGTACTTGGATTCAAGGGCTTGAAGCTTGATCTTGAATCTTCATCTTGATCTCTAGAACTTGTAGAGAAATACTTAAGTGCTTGAGTTTGTCACGCCTCGTAGTTTCGCATCTAGTCATGCCGTCGATTAACACAGGTATCCCAAGAAGATATGAGACCTTACAGAAGGGTAATGAGGGTTTGTTTATAGAAGTATCGAGGTGTATAGAAGTTAAACGGATCAAAGAGAATACTTTTCGATGAAATTGACAAACTTCCCAAAAATACGGTCCAAATGTATGAACTGTACATAATTGTATGGACCGTACATTTTGGAAACCTTGGTTGTACTTTTGTCTACAATTTTTAAGTTTCAGCTTTGGATATACGGTCCAAATATATATACCGTACATTTTTACCGTAAATTGTGGCAGTGGAGACTTTTTCTCATATACATATCATGTTCCCCGACTTGAATTCTTCATTTTACATTTCTCTAGACCATAAAACACTTCTTGCACCCTCTCAAAGGTCTCGTAACACCTTGGAGCTAAATTGAAAGGTAAAATACACATGACCAACGTAAGAAATCTCGTGGACATTGTAGAATCATCTTTCCCTTCATCATATTGATCTTTGGGGAAATCTTAGCCGTGAAGCAAGTTCTATTTTGGATTGTTTCTTGCAACTTAAGGTAAGTTTCACTTCCTACATGATCTTCTTAAGATTTTACAAGTGTGTAGGATGGATTTGTTGAAGGGTTCTTAAAGAACAAGTGTTTGTAAGGTCTTAAGGTTATGCCTTGTTGTTGTGCGATGTTTTACATGATTTGATGGTGTTACTTGAAGTTGTGGAGTTATGGATGCAGTCGTGGTGAATATTTGCATGCAAGTTGCTTAACGAAATGTCTAAACGGACATTCTTATAAAATATGAATCTGATATTGATACAAACTATTTGTATAATGTAGATAATCATCTGTAGAGCTTACGAGGACCCGTGGAACTTGAATAGCTTCAGCGACATGGTATGTACAACTCACTTCTTTCTTTGGCATGATTTGGTATAAACGTTTCTTGAAACTAAATTCCTCTTGTTAAGTTTGAGATGACCATATTCCTCTCTTGTTAAAGTTGTTCATAGTCCTTGTATATTTCTTTTGATTCCTGATCAGAAATGCTTCCCGTATTCCATATGTACCTCATAAATTAGTGAAGAGTTGATAAACGTAGCGGAAAAAATAATAGTCGGAGGATAACGACCATAGGTCACACTGTCTCTGTTCATGGAGTTCCTTGATGTAGATCTTGCATTGCACTTGTATATCTATATATATATATATATATATATATATATATATTTTCTTACCGAGATGCGCTATAGTCGACTGGGTACAACACATATATGTGAGCACCACTATACTTGGTTTTGACATTACCGAGTCCTATTAAGGTTGGGTATGATATTACTTTGAGGCAGGGTACGTTATGATATGATTTTCCCAGTAGAGATGCTTGATACTATATTATATGGTCCCATTGAGAAACTTGATTTTAAATACATGCATATAGTCATGGTTATGACAGTTGTGACCTTGGAGGCTTTTTCTAAGTTTCAGGTTGACTCTTGTACTCTTCCTTTGTATTACATTTTGTATTTATATGCTTTACCTGCCTTACATAGTTAGTACAACTTTCGTATTGACGTTCCCTTCTAGGGTGCTATGTTCTATAATCGCAGGTAGAGGTACACAACCCAACTTGCCTCCACAGTAGGATATTTGCTTCCAGTTGTTGGTTATCGCACTGCACTTCTCCGGAGTTGTTGTACAGAGACGGTAGGCATTATGTCATATGTATATGGTTATGTTGGGTATGTAGGGGCTCTGTCCCAACCTGATGATACATGTTAGTACTCGTAGAGGCCTGCAAACTAGAAGTTGTTGTATATTTGTCTTGTATGGCCTTGTTGTCCCTTGTAAGTTGTTGATATACTTGTGATGGCCTATTCGGACTTAGTTATGCATATATGTTATGTTGGGCCTTTTTTGTGTTCAGGTTATTGTTACTTTCTGTCTTCTTGTTATTATTTGGAGGCCCGTCGGCACAGGATTTATGTCATGTGGTTCAGGTATTACATTTAGTATGCTCGGGCCTTAGGGTGCCGGGTGCTGGACCCCTAAGTTTAGGGGTGTGACAAACTTGGTATTAGAGCAGGTCTGTTCCATGGAGTCTGTAAGCCGTGTGTAGTAGTCTTTTTTATATGTGTGTTGTGCACCACACTTATAATCAAGAGGCTATAGGGCATTTTGTTACACCTAGTAGTTTTGCGTTCCATCGCGTCATTGATTGGTACTTAAGTCCCTGTAAGAGGTATGACCTTACGAAAGGATAACCAAGGTTTATAACTTGTTTACAGAAGTTTTGGAGTGGTTGAAAGTTAAACAGATCGAAGAAAGTACGTTTTAATAAAAATGGGAAATTGGGCAACTTGACGGGATAGATGATAGATCGTCAAATACCCAGCTTGAGCATCAATCTTCTAGGAAGTTTTACAGACCATCAGAAGTTTGACGATCCATCGAGTGTACCATCAAAGTACCGAGGTGGAAAAATTTGATTGGTTTATATTCGAGTATAACGATTTGGGGCTTCATTTTCTCTATGAACAACCTTCCAATTGCTCTCAAAACCCTCTCTAATATATTACTTCAACCCAAGGTTAATCCAAAGCCAAATCACACAATATTTACGTGATAATCCCGCGGTAACCGTAGAAATCCTCCTCTTTATATTAAGCCGGATTTGGAAACCCTAGAAATTGGAGAAAGCTATTGTTTGGGGAAGGTTTGGCTGTGTTGAGGTAAAAAATATCCTTCTTTATCAATATTTGTGATTAATTGATGATTTGAGATAAGTTACGAAAATATTTTGGTAACCGAAACCCGTAAACTTATGAATTGGTATGTTGATTTGTGGGCTATGTCTTGTTGGAATTGTAAGTTGAAATTGATTAATATATTGATTGTTGGTATTGTAAACCTAAGAGGGTATGTTTCGGAGAATCGTCGGGCCAAATTACATAAATACCATTTTCATTAAACAAGAATAAAAACCTTTTTAAGTCAAGGTGATCGCTAAGATACCTACGTAAAGTTTCTTTTCGAATATGGATTAGATATTGATATCGACCCTTTGTTTGTTATAGATAATCGGTCATGAAGAGTATGAGAGATTATAGGAAGACATATAGCTTCGTGAATAAGGTATGTGAAGGCTATCATTTTCTTTGTTTTTGGCATGATTCCTTATGAGCCACTTCTGATTCCAGCACACAAGATGTGCTAGCCACAAGAATCGTAATTGGGCTATCATGACCCTATTCCAATAATATTTCCCTATCGAGAACAAGTTATAGTAGCCATGTTTATCCAAGTAATTAGAAATGATAGAAAACAGAACTAGAAACTATAGAAAAGTAGTGACTGCCTTTGGGACCATAATGTTGCCTTCGGGGCTATGATAGTTGCCTTCAGGGCTATGACAGTTGCCTTCGGGGCTATGATGATTTCCTTCGGTGCTACGACAGATTGCCTTCAGGGCTATTGGCCATACAATTTGCCTATGGCTACACAGATTGCCTTTGGGGCTATGATGATTTCCTTCGGGGCTACGACAGATTGCCTTTGGGGCTATTGGCCATACAGATTGCCTATGGAGCTACACAAATTACCTTCAGGGCTAAACAAATGTGTGCAACCTACAGGGATATATAAGTACAAAGTTTTCCTTCGGGGCTATGCATTCACATCTAAGTGCCTTATATGAGGCTAAGTAGCATATATTAGGTTTCGTAGCTAATAGACAATAGAAATAGATAAGTGTAGTCAGTTCTACTTTCAGTAGCTCTTTAGTTTATATTTAGATTGTTTACATTTCAATTCAATTCAGTTTTAGTCACCTTACGAACTCGATACATTATCTCGTACTAATGTCCCTTTGCCTTCGGACACTGTGTTCATGTCCATAGGTTCAACCAGGTTGCAGGAGAGATTGCACCAGTAGGACCCTCCGAGTATCTGCGTTTGTGGTAAGCTTTAGGTCATCCGGAGTTGCCAGGTCTAGTTTTTGGTATGTTTATAGATCATGGGTGGGTCGGGGCCCTATCTCGGTCATGATACAATTAAGACTCATTAAAAGCTTACGTGTTTGTACATAGTAATGTCAGTATGGTCGCCTCATCAGCCATTGTATATAGTCTGTTTTGGATTTTGCTGCATGCAGGGATGAGGTTAGGCCTTGTCGACCTCCCAGTCATATATATGTATGTGTAGGGACAGTCCCGCTTTAGTCAAGTTGATTTCTAATTATTGATATTTCAAATCCATAGCCTTGTTGGCCTAAGTTAAGATTGTGATTTTTTGTAGGGCCTTATGGGCCCTATTCGCCTTTAAGGTTCAAACTATGAGTTCAGTTGGTACGCCCAAACCTGATAAGGTACTAGGTGCCAGCCATGTCTCACCTAGGTTGGGGTGTAAACAATTAGTATTAGAGTAGTTCAGACCTAGGAAATCTACAAGTTGTGTCTAGTAGAGTCTTGTCTATGTATGTGTTGTGCACAATATTTATAGAAGGGAGGCTACAGTGCATTTTGTAGTTGGTTACCATTCTTTCTGATCTCAGATCGTTCTATAGAGCTGAGTATGAGCAAGTCAAGTCTAACCCATGTTTCCGATATAGATTATTCAAAGATGACCAATTCTAGGTGAATTTTGGCTACTCAGAGAGTTGGTGCAAAGATAGGAGAGGGCACGAGTCGGGCACCACCTAACACTGTGAACTAACATGAGTCCTAGGGAGAGACACCCCATCAGCCACCCCCACCTCCACCACCACCAGATAAGCTTCCTAAATATACTGCACCACTAGTTCAACCTCCAGTTCCTCCTCCTGCACCATCTGACCAGGATATTAGGAGTACGGTGCACTTATTAGCTCAAATAGTGGCAACACAGAGATAGTCAGGAGTGCTAGCGAGCGCCAAAGTTCTAGAACGATTCAGAAGTTCAGGGGTTAGGGAGTTTATATTATTAGACCCTCTAGAGTTCATAGGGTCAAATGAGAACGAAGATCCTCAGAATTTCAAAGACCATCTTCACCGAATCTTCAGAGTCATGCACGCAACAGAGAAGGAAATAGAAGAGTTAGTAGCCTTCAGATTGCGAGATATTGTTGTCCTATAATATGAGTCATGGGAGTGGTCTACGGGAGAGGATGCCCCGCCAGCTATTTGAGAGGAGTTTGTAGAGGCCTTTATGGACCATTACCTGTCTTTAGAGATCCGAGTTGACCAATTCTTGAGTCTTCAGCAGGGGAATATGAGCATTCGAGAGTATAGTCTTCGATTTGACTACTTGGCAAGGTATGCCCCAGCTTTTGTTGACACTATGCATGCTCGGATTCATCGATTCATATCATTCCTAGAACTGGAGTATATTGAGGCATGTACTACAAATGTCGTGTATGAAAACATGGATATCCCCATATACAAGCATTCACCCAGAACTTAGATGAATGTCGCCTTCAGCAATCAATTACTAAACGGATGAAAAGGGAGCAACATAAGAGAGCAAGAATTACTGGGCCGCAAGAGGGGCCTCAAGTGGGATCCAGATCCCGACAGGTTAGACATCTACCTAGGCCGCAATTATCTCATTCATAGGGTTATATTATGTCGGGACCAGGTCAGAGTTCATGAGCATCAGGCTCACAGTGGCAGTAGAGTTTGGATCAAATGGGATCTACCCCTCCGCGTTGTGGTACCTGCGATAAAGGCCATTATGGATGATGTAGGCTAAGATCGACCTCTTGCTATACTTGTGTTCGTGAATGTCATATGATGAGAGATTGCCCGGAGAGAGGGCAAGGTGGCATGGCCTAGCTAACAAAATTAGTAGCATGATCGTCTACTTCAGTACCTCCTAGGTCAAGGGTCCTAATTTTCTGCTGGTAGAGGTCGAGGTAACAGTGGAACCCCCAGTTCAGGCAGTAGTCAGAAACGCATCTACGCTTTAGCCGGTTGACAGGACCTTGAGTTTTCTCTAGATGATACCGCAGGCATAGTAAACCTGCACTACCTAGTGAACACATTTAGATAAGTTTCAGTTTTACTTTTCGTATAGTGCCGAGTTACTTATAAAAGGATTGATATATTATAGGAGTTGTGAACTCAATCGTTCGTAGTATACAAGCCAAGGGTCAGGTTAACTATTGCTAGATAGTTTTGTAGAACTGATGTATAACTAGTAGATCTCAGTCTATTCTATAACAATTGAACCCAACCTCCCTAGATATGAAAGGTAAATAGACTAGATGAGAGAATGGAACTACGAAGAGATCAGGAACCTTTAACTTCCTAAGAAGAACATAGATTAGAAAAAGACCGTGCGTCTTATACAAAAGAAATTCAGGGAAAATGATGGTTGTAGACCTACTTAAAGAATCACGACCTTTTTCAATAAGAGAAATAATAAAGTAAGTATTCCAGGTTGAAATACCCAAGGAATGGCGACCTACGTATACGTAATGAGATTAGAATATGCTCAATCAGAAACATTAGAACCAAAGTTGAGTCGGCAAGATAAATGAGCACCATGCAATACGAGGCCCCGTTTGAGAATTATATGCTTGGCAAGATATTTTAGAAAAAAGATTCTTCATAAAATCCCTAAGGGATAACATTTCGAGGCCGAAGAAGATACACAATCCAAATATCATTACTTATTTAAGTCTTTAGGGATTAATGTTGAGGCAGATATGACAAATGCAGCTCAAAATACGGCATATGACAATTAAGGTGAGTTATGGCTAACCCTCTTGATACTTGCCTATATAGATGGTTGTGTGAGTCCACGTTGTTCGTATTTTATGATTATGTTGCCCTGTGTGGCACTGGATGTATGTTTGGGTTATATACCAGGTATCGGATAGTCTGATTTACAAAGGAAACTCTGCTAAAATTTCTAGAACCCTTAGAAGTTAAGAATGCCTTTAACAATCGCGGATGAATGTTCCTAAGGGGGGAAGGATGTTACACCCCATAGTTTCGCGTTCCTTGGGTTGTCGATTGATACTTAAGTCCCGGGAAGAGGTACGACCTTATGAAAGGATAACCAAGGTTTATAACTTGTTTACGGAAGTTTAGGAGTGGTTGAAAGTTAAATGGATCGAAGGAAGTACGTTTTGATGAAAATGGGAAACTGGGAACTTGACAGGACAGATAACGGACCTTCAAACCGTCAAATACCTAACCTGAGCCATCAATCTTCCAAGATTTAGGGTATAACGATTTAGGGCTTCATTTGCTCTACGAACAGCCTTCCAATTGCTCTCAAAATCCTCTCTAATATATTACTTCAACCCAAGGTTAATCCAAATCTAAATCACGTAAGATTTACGTGATAATCCCCACGGTAACAATAGAAATCATCCTCCTCTTGTTAAGCCGGATTTGGAAACCCTAGATATTGGGGAACGCTATTATTTGGGGAAGGTTTGACTGCGTTGAGGTAAAAATTATCCTCCTTTATCTATATATACGATTAATTGATGATTTAGGATAAGTTGTGAAAGGATTTTGGTAATCGAAACCCGTAAACTTATGAAGTTAAGATATGTTGAGTTGCGGGTTGATTTTTGCTGGAATTGTAAGTTCAAATTGATTAATATATGAATTTTTGGTATTGTAAACCTAAGAGGGTATGTTTCAGAGAATCGTGAGGCCAAATTACATAAATACCCCTTTCATTAAACAAGAATAAAACCCTTTTTAAGTCAAGGTGATCGCTAAGATACCTACGTAAAGTTTCTTATCGAATATGGATTAGATGTTCATATCGACCCTTTGTTTGTTATAGATAATCGGTCATGAAGAGTATGAGAGATTATAGGAAGACATATAGCTTCGTGAATAAGGTATGTGAAGGCTATCATTTTCTTTGTTTTTGGCATGATTCCTTATGAGCCACTTCTGATTCCAGCACACAAGATGTGCTAGCCACAAGAATTGTAATTGGGTTATCATGACCCTATTCCAATAATATTTCCCTATCGAGAACGAGTTATAGTAGCCATGTTTATCCAAGAAATTAGAAATGATAGAAAGAAGGATTAGAAACTATATAAAAGTAGAGATTGCCTTCGGGACCATGATGTTTCCTTCGAGGCTATTACAATTGCCACAGGGATTTCACAAGTCCTCTGACGTTCTACGAGTGATTATCTACATTATACGAACAATTGATATCATTGACAAATGCATAGTTCATAAGATAATGCATTTAGGCATTTTATCGAACAACTTGTACGCAAGGAGTTTATATGATCCTCTATATCCAAATTTGTATGAATTTGAACATTACAAACGTTTCCAACCTTCCCTCCTTAACTTCACAATATATACAACAGGTTTTGATCATCAACACCATCCAATACTTCATATAAAATAGCCCAAGATCAATACCACCCTAATATTAAGGTTCCATTACTTATTCTAAGAGATTTCTTCAACAACCATCTTCCAAATACTTGTATAAATCTAAGAACAAGAATATTTAGATAGAACTTACCTTAAACAACAAGATCTCCTCAAGTAAAAGTTTACTTCAACCTCAAGGAGTCTCCACATTTGCGACAACGGAGACAAAGACGATACAACCATAACTACGGGATTTACCACGTTGGATTTGCGTGGTTTGCCTTTGAATTTAGATCTAAGATGATAAAGGACCTTTGAGAGAGTGTAAATGGATGTTTAGGATCTGTAGGAAGTGAGAAATGAAGCCCTAAGTCGATTATCTTAATTTATATATGAAAATTATATTGCCACAACCTAGATGTACACTAGGCATGTACCGTACATTGGGCCGTATAAAACGTATGATCAATACATCCTTGTCCGTACTTCATTGGGCAGAAATCTTCCAAAATCTTGAAACTAGGTACGACCATGAACTAAATTTATATGGTATGTACATTAGAGGGTACTTTTGAAAAATTGTTTAATTTCGTCGAAATGTATTCTCTTCGATTCATTAGAGGGTAAGCAACTTGACTTAAAGCAGCCAAAAGCTCTTTATGAACTATATCGATACCCATAAAAAATACTTTATTGATGTAGAGCCCCCCATATTAACTCTGAAATATAATTTTATATTTGAGACAAGTGTTATAATTTTGTTTATTGTGAGACCTTTGCTGGAAATGACTTTTTTTCTCTTTTGTACAGTTGCAAGTCAGTTGTGAAATCTGTTGAAAATACTTTTAACTCGAGTTGGATAAATGTTCAACTCTTGAAAGACATGTTTTGCGGCTGGGAGGAAAACAAGTCTTTGAAGAAACTGAAAAGTATTTGGAAGAGTACCAGTCTGCGTTGTGAGGGGTTTGTGGAATAGGAGAAACTAAATGTATTCATGAAGGGGAGTTGTCACGACCCAAACCAGAGGGCCATGACAGGTACCCAGACCTTACTTGCCGAGCACCACTAGACATATATTAACCACATAATCATAAATAAACATGGGCCACGAAGGCCATCATGAGGTAACCTACTGACTCATAGAAATAATAAGTTGAAAAGGGACCGACAAAGCATATATGTACATACATAGATGCTGGACATGACTGTACGAGCCGACAAGGCTACCATAGGTGACTATACAACAAAAACATAGGCCGAGGAGGCCACATAACATCTTACTACATCATAATTGTCTACAAGCCTCTACTGGAATATGTGACATCATAAGGTCAAGACAGGGCCCCGTCATACCCATATGCATATCAAAAATACCGTACCAAGATTTAGATTGCAACTTTGGAACAAGTAGAGTGGTCCAATATGAGCTGAATAAGCAACCTACTGGTGTGGTCCGTCACCCTGTCTACCTAAACCTGCGAACATGAAATGCAGCGTCCCCTAGGAAAAAGGGACGTCAGTACGAATAATGTACAATATGTAAGTTATGAAGAATAGCATAATAAAGAAAAGAAAGTAACATGAGACAAGAGAGAATCCACCCGTAAAAAATGCCTCTGAGGGCCATAATATGCATAAGTGTCGTACATGTGCGTATATAACACCTGGTCATACATATATATGTGTATATAACGCCATCAAGCCTTTGTGGGCATCCCATCATATCATGTCGGCCTATGTGGGCATAATCATAATCATATACCAGCTGATCAGGTGGTGGTGCGTATATAACGCCTTCCCTTTCCCATACACCGTATACATATATATGCATATCATATAGTAGCATGTATAACGCCTTTGAGGCCATGGTCTATACATGTATATAATGCATGAATGATAATAAGACACTCTGAGTCTATCAGAGTGACATAAGGTCGTTGCACCTCTGATTAACATTATGAAACTACCATATAAACAGACTTTTCATTATGAGTCAATAAGATAAGATATACATGAATCAACAAACTTCTTCAATAGAATAAAGGACATATACATTTCTAGCTTTCAAGAGTAGAGTTACTTTGGACGGACATTCGTTTAAGTTTGTTTACATACGGGTCATGCCAAAAGAAGGAAGAGTTATCCTTAACATACCTTGGTTGCTAACAACTCAATAGATGCTGCCCATAATAGTTCAACCTATATCAAGGTATTAGAACTACGGTTAATGCCATGGAAGAACTCAAAACATGTTCTAAGCTTGTAGCTCTCTTACAGAAAATTAGGCAGCACTTCCCCTATATTTCCTCACTTCCCCAAATTCAAAACAGCACCAAACAACGATATTAACAATATCAATAACCAATCCCATCTATACAACCCTTCAAAAATGAAAAATAACTCCCATAATCCAATAAAATAGTATCCTACACCAGTTCACAACTTCTAGTTACTGCCCCATATGTTTTCATGGAACTAATACTTCTAACACCTACACAAGCTCAACACATGGAGGGAGGCAAATTTCTTACCTTAGCTGTCCAATAACTCCTTATTTCCACTTTGTTTCAACTAGAACCTACCAATAATAACTCTGCTCCTTTAGATTTTTGAAGAAGAACTAAACTTGCCTCCATAAATGACTAAAACGTTGCTGCTACATAGAAATTAATTGAGCAAAGTAAAGTTGCATGTTGTTGGACATTTTTCCCTTCAAAAGAATTCCCAAGGTGAAGAACAATTCTCAAAGTGGAAAGAATCCTCCTCCAAGTGAAAGAACAAGCTAGGAACATTTTTCTTGCACAAAAGAACATTAAAATAATATATGAATCCTCTAATATCAACTATGGTTTTTGCCCAAGGTCATGAGAAACTTCCTAAGCTATTTGATGCTACCAAGATGTTGGTCACGTTTTTTGTGGAGGGATTCAATAAGCAAAATGAAGTGTAGATGTATATATATATTGAATGACTCATCTAGTTGCTCCTCAATGTGATGACAAGTAGCAACTCATTAAATAGGGGGTGGTGAAACAAGCTAGTGAAGCACACAACTCATTATCCACTCCTTTGCAAGTAGGTGATACACCTACTTGTCACATACTTGCTGAGTTAGTAGATGATGCATACCTTATAACATTTAGAAAAGTATCTCGTCCTTGTTTAATAATAGCAACATGTGTTAAATACTCAAGCTAGTAGGACGTGTAAGCAAGCAACTTAATTTTATTTGCATGAAATCTCATTTCTTACATTTAAGTGAATTCTTCAACCTCAACTTAAGCGTACATATTTTTGAACAAAAATATGGGACATTATCTCTTTCCAAGTCTGATTTACCTTAACCAATGTAGAGGGGTTTCATCCTCTCCGAGCTTATGTTAGATAACTTACGATAACAACGAAGAATAAAGTATGGGGTGTAACAGGAGTCTACTACTGTGCAGTCGTTGAAGTTCATGCATCTTAATTTATTAACCTCTAATGTAAATACTATTTTATTGTGATTATGTATATATGGTAGTTTTCCTCTTTTATGAGTGTATGGTAGAATATATTTATTTTATGAGAAGATATTGTTAAGGCCGCCTCTCTAAGAATAACCAACACTTAAGGGTCGTTTGGTAGCTGGTTAGGATTATGCAGGTATTAGTAATGTAGGTATTAGTTATGCATATATTAGTTATGCATGTATTAATAATGCATGTATTAGTTATGCAGGAATTTGTATTATATAGGCATGTGTTAGTTATGCAGGGTTTAGTTATACATAAATTATTTCTTTGGATGTTGGTTTGTTATATTAAAAATTAATAAATATTTATTTACAATTAAAATTAATTTATTATATGTTTTTTTACAAAATATTAAAATATTATATTATAAAATTATATACAAATATTTATTTAGAAAAGGAAAATATTTAATGGGGAAGTGATAAGGGTAATATTATCATTTCAATTTTTTATTCATGTATTAGTTATTCCACCTTCTACCCCGCATAAAATAATACATATATTTCCTCATAATGTCACGACCCAAAATTGGGGGTCATGATGGCATCAACTCTGACGAGTCGGTAAGCCAACCATTGCCTAAAAACATTCCAAAATCAATAAAAAGAATAAGTGCGGAAAAATATAAGAAACAACCTTAAAGTCTTTAAATAAATCCATAAATAGTCAAAATACCGAAGTAAAAGGATTTCCCCCAAAATTGGGTGTCACAGAATAAGAACTAACTAGAGATCAATACAAGTCTTGGGAATACATATGTCCTGAAATACATAAAAACTTTCTGAAATGAAGGACAAAATATAAATGCATAAGAAAGAGAATTTGAGGCTAAGGATCGCCTGGTAGCTCACCCCGTAGATCCTCCTAGCAGCTCCTCAATGGGTTGGGTAGTCACGAGTCCCGCTAGTGCTGTGAACTGTACGTGCACACAAAAATGGTGCAACAAGTTATCGCGATCCAAAATCCCATTGTGTCGTGAGGGTACCTACCTAACCTGTAGGCGAACCACAATCATCCAAACAAAATAATATGAATGTAAATGCGGAAAAGGAAACAACAAAAGTATTATCAAGTCTTAGAAATTAATACATAAAATTGATGGAAATCCCCAAAATCCGGTAGTCACGAGACTACTAAATTAGATTAAAAGTCTGAAAATGAATACAAAGTATTGTCTGAAAATGTAAAGAACATAATAATAATAATAAGAAAGGAGTTCCAGTGCCGGGAAGGAATCTATGGCTCACCCTGGGCATCAAGAACAATCTCCAATAATCTGCGCTAAAGTTGCTCCACCACCGTCTAGCTCAGTATCTGCACATAGAGTCCAACAAGTGTAGATGTATGCTAGGCATGTGTACCCAGCAGCATCATCGACCGACCCTAACTATAACAGTGTTGAGGGTTGATACTTTTTCAAACTTCTCTACTAGTTAGTCAACAATTTATAAAGAAAATTCAATTATCCAAACCTACCAATAGTTTCAATAGTTTAACAAAGTACAAGAATCATCAAGGTTCACAAGTCTTATCACAGTTTCCAAGTATAAACTAATGTTAAGTCCAACAGTATTACCAAATAAGCCTAAACCCCATTCAAGTCGTCTAGTCCCATCAAGTCTCACAACTCGGCTTCATAACATTTATAATTCTCAAGTATTAGTATTTCTCCTATCACAACAATAAGATCATAAACTCTACCAGAAATCAACACTGAGTACACACAACATGAATACATATCAAGAATATGAATGAATACAATGCAGATGATATGTATGTATGCAATGGTCATACGTACCTGGTATATACAAGCTACTGCAGTAGGTGTCACGTGACCCATGAGGGACTCATAAGGTCCATATACCCATCTGATCCTATTGGATCCCAATTCTGTGGATGTAGTGTCATCATCAGTCATCACTCTCGTATCATGTACCATATCCAATAACTGGCTATCAAGCCCCTTTCATCAGTATCCCAATAGTTCAAGGGCCAACTATAATATGTATAAATGATATGTAGAGTGATGAATGCATGACAAGTCAAATCAATGATAAGCTATCAAACATGGCTACGAGCCTAAATAATCAGCAATTATACCAACCTAAGCGGATTTATGCACCACACTCATGGCCCAAAGGCTAAACATATACAACATACTAGTTCATTGAATTACCCTTTAAGTTCACTGGTACTCGTACAAGTGCTCATCACCTCACTAGTACGGGACTCCCAAATACCCATTAATTAGCATTCCAACACATAAACACTATATTAGAGTCTACTAAGTCTTAATTTCCTTATTTTGGAGCCGAAGAATTAAGCAACAACTTTCCCTTTCCTCTGAGCCTCCTCATGAGCACACTCAGTTCATTTACATAAACTAGATGACATTACAGGTCTAACGGTAACCACATCGACGTATAAGACTAGAATCCCCAAGTCAAACTACAAAGGAACCCGGGCCCACAATAACAAAATATGAACTTTATTACTTGAATAGTATACTAACATGCTAAATAGTCATATCCTTAAGTGAATTTGATAACTAAGCCCGATTGGATCCTCAATTCCAAATTTGGCAAAAAGCCCCAATATCTAAACCACAAAATTATCCCAAATTCCAAAAAGAGTTTCTAACATGAAATTAATCAATTAAACATCATCTTTTAGCATTGATTAACACTAGTATACAATATTAGCAACAACTAATCAAAAATCAATTCCCAAATTACAAATCTTACCCTCTTATTCTTAACATGAAACTACACCATCATCCCCCAATTTAGAGATTACACTTAGGATAGGGAACTTAATTAATTACATAATAATTAGAAGAAGAAATTATACCTCTATTGAAGAACCAACTTGAAAATCCTCAATCAGCCTCCTCTTAGTCGAGCTCTAACCTAGGGAAAGAATATTTGGGGAATGGGAATGTTTCTAGGTCAATAAATATTCATATTGAACAACGATCCTCTTAAGCGGAATCGAATTCGCTGGCGCATATGCAGTTTGGCAAAAAATACGCCTCAAAGGGGAGGTCATTTAAAAATCCTGGATATCCTCTAGGGGGGAAGGAATTTCGCAGAGGCGCACTCGCCTCTGCGAGAAAATTATCTGTAGAAGCAGAAACTCAATACCTGGTCAAATCTTGCATCTGCGAGCTGAACATCCGTAGAGGCAGACACACAAAAGCGGACAAGGGGTCGCTGGTGTGAACACCAGAAACCAGCAACAACCCCAAATCATCTAACTCTTCGTCAAACATCTGAAACACTTCTGGGACCTCCCAGATAAAAACCAAATATGCATTCCTATCATAAAAGCACATTCCATACCTGTTTGTGCACTCTGAATTCTTGAAAAAGGTCTCTAAGTCTTGGGTTTGACCAATGTCAACCCTTAAGTTCTAGTTTTACTATTCAACAACCAAACACCCAAAACGCACCCAGTTGCCTTGGGAACTAAACCAAAGGCTCGACTAAGTTATAAATGTCATTAGGGATCTAATGGAACTGACGAAACCATGAAAAGAGTGCATTTATCCAAAAGTCAACTATGAGTCAAACCCCTCTATTCTCTTAACTTAGAAATTTCCAAATTCACCAAGAAGGGTCTGAAACGTATCCGATCACATCGGGAACTGAGCTACCCATCCCCGCATGTCACAAACAAGCAACTAAAGACTCTGGAAGGGTAACTTAAGGATTTCTAAGCAAAACAAGTAAAATGACTTTTTGACTCATTACACTAGATACCACTTAAATAAACGTTCGTCCTCGAACGGTAAAGAAAAGGAAATATCTGGACTATGAAATAGCTCAGAGTAGTTAGCCCGTATATCAGACTCAAACTCCTAAGTATCTTTCTCCACCCGACGATTTCTCCACTTCTCTTTCACAGAAGCTATATCCTTAGACCTCAACTTTCGAACATGCCTGTCCAAAATAGCTACAGGCCCCTCCATATGAGCTAAGTTCTAATCAAACATCACTGAATACTATTTAATCACATGAGAACCATCATAAATATACTTCTTCAATACCATTTAATCACATGAAATAAGGTGCACCCCGGGTAAACTATGAGGTAAGCTAACTCATAGGCCACCTCACCAACTCTGTCCACTATCTAAAAATGACCAATAAAACTCGGGCTAAGCTTTCCCTTCTTCCCAAACATAACCATACCCTTTATGGGTGAAACCTTCAGCAAAACCCACTCTCTAACCATAAACACCAAAGCACGAACCTTTTGATCTGCATAGTTTTTTTGTCTGTTCTGGGTTGTAAGAAGCCGATCCTGAATCAACTTAACCATATATAAATAATCCCTCAAAAGATCAACACCCCAAGGTCGAACCTCAAAAGTATCAAACAATCAAACCGATGAGTGATACCTCCTACCATACAAGGCCTCAAATGGTGCCATCTCAGGATTCGAATGGTATCTGTTGTTGTACGTAAACTCTCCCAAGGGTAGAAACTGGTCGCAATGACCACCAAAGTGAATCACGTAGGCTCGCAACATATCCTCAAAAACCTGAATAATCCATTTGGACTGGCCGTCAATTTGAGAGTGGAAAGTTGTACTAAGCTCCACTCTTGTACCCAACTCCTTTTGAATAGACCTCTAAAAGTGAGAAGTACATTGTGTACCCCAGTCCGAAATGATAAAAATAGGTACCCCATGCAATCAAACTATCTTTCGGATGTAATCTTAGCCACCCTCTTTGAATTATAAGTCATCTGGATTGGAATGAAATGTGCAGATTTGGTCAACCTGTCCACAATGACCCATATAACATCAAACTTGCCCAAGGTACGTGGAAATCCTACCACGAAGTCCATAGCAATCTGCTCCCACTTTCACTTGAGAATGGGCATCTTCTGAATCACACCACCAGGCCTCTGGTACTCATATTTCACTTGCTAGCAATTCTAACATTGGTATACAAACTCCACTATGTACCTCTTCATCTGGCACCACCAATAATGTTGTTTCAAGTCACAGTACATCTTCGAAAACCTTGGGTAAATGGAATATCTCAAACTATCGGCCTCTTCTGTGATCAATTTAGTCAAATTCCCCACCCTAGGAACAAAAATTCGACCCTTGATCCTCAAAACACCATCACTATCAACAAAAACCTCATTTGTCTCTTCCCACAACACTTTGTCATGGAGTTTGCACAATAAAATATCATCAAACTGCTGAGATCTAATCTACTCTGACAAAGAAGACCGCACCTCCACACAAGCTAACACTCTACCGGGCTATGAAATATCAAGCCTTACAAACCGATTTTCCAAAGATTGGACATCCATAGCCATAGGATGCTCTCTCACGTGTAACATAGCCAAATTGTCCATGATCACTGCTTTGCGACTCAAGGCATCTGCCACCACATTTTCTTTGCCCGGGTTATACAAGATAGTCATTTCATAATCCTTAAGTAGCTCTAACCATCTACGCTGTCTCAAATTGATATCCTTCATATTGAACAAGTATTGAAGGCTTTGATGGTCAATGTACACCTCACAATGCACCCCATAGAGATAATGACTCCAAATCTTCAAGGCAAACATTATCGTTAAAAACTCTAAGTCATAAATGGGATAATTCTTCACATGAACCTTCAATTGCCTAGAACCATATCACTTTTCCTTTCTACATCAACACACACCCAAGCCACGCTACAGAAGTATAACAATACATGGTAAAGCTCTCTCCCTCAACTGGCAATGTCAAAATTAGAGCGGTAGTCAATAAGGCCTTGGGCTTTTGAAAGCTCACCTCACACTCCCCGGACCACTGAAATGCTACTTCCTTTTGAGTCAATCTAGTCAACGAATATGCAATGGATAAAAATCCCTTCATAAAATGCCTATAATACCCTGCGAGGCCAATAAAACTCTGAACCTTGGTAACCAAAGCAAGACGAATCTAATCCTGAATTGCCTTAATATTCTTATGATATACCATGATATCATCATTAGTCACCACATGTCCCAAAAAAGGCTACCGAATTGGGCCAGAACTCACACTTTGAAAAAATTTCATAGAACTGCTTTTCCTTCAGAATACCAAGCACGATCCTCAAATACTGCCCATGCTCTTCCTCGATGCACGAATATATCAAGATATCATCATCAATAAATACAATCACTAACGAATCCAAGTAAGGTCTGAACACTCCATTTATCAACTCTAAAAAGGTTGCAGGTGCATTCATCAACCCAGATTCTATCACCAAGAACTCATAATGCCTATATCGAGTCCGGAAGGCCATTTTAGGAACATCCTCGGTCTTGATCTTCAACTGATGATAACCGGGACTCAAATAAATCATAGAAAAGACTAATGCATCTTGTAGCTAATCAAATAAGTCATCAACGCTTATAGACCCATCTTTTTTCTTCACGAACAACACTAGAGCACCCCAAGGTGAAACATTGGGTCGAATAAACCCCTTACTCAATAGATCATGCAATTACTCCTTCAACTCCCTCAACTCGATCGGTGTCATATGATATGGAGAGATAGAGTTGGTTGAGTGACTGGCTCTACATTAATACAAAATTCAATATCACGATCTGTCAGAATAGAGGGAAGGACTGTAGGAAACACCTTTGGATACTCCTGAACTATCGAAACAGACTCCAATGGAGAAGTCTCCGCACTTGTATCACAAACATAAGCCACATAAGAAAGACACCCTTTTTCTACCATCTTCTGAGCCTTAAGAAATGAGATCACATTTTTCGAATACTGGCTAAGAGTACCCTTCCACACTAACTGAGGAATACCTGGCATGGCTAAGGTAACAAGCTTGGCATAACAATCCAAGATAGCTTGATACAGAGCTTACCAATCCATATCCAAAATAGCATCAAAATCTACCATATTGAAAACTTTCAAGTCTACCTGAGTATCATACCCCATCAAAGTATCTAAACAACCTAAATATGCCCGATCTACCACTTTAGAGTCCCCAACTAGTGTAGAAACATGAATATGCATAGCTAGAGACTCACACATCAAATTCAAACTCAAAGCAAAGTAGGAAAACACATAAGAATAGGTAGACATGGATCAAACAAAATGGTAGTAGGTCGATGGAAAATCGACAGAGTACCTATGATCACAAAATTAGAGGCCTCTACCTCGGATCTTCCTATAAATGCATAGAAAATACCACGACCACCCAAAGTCTGAGTACCCTCATGTCTACCACCTCGACCGGACTGAGCACGACCTCGACTTGTCTAAGGGCTATACTTGTCGCCCTGAGAACCACCTCTAGTACTCTGGGACCCGCCTCTAGACGGCTACCCCACTGCTCTAGATCTGAACGCTGAGATCCCTGGTACTGTCCACCATGCCTAAATTTGGGGCAATCCCTCTTAAAATGCAAAAGGTCACCACACTCAAAGAGCCTCTAGGAACTATCGACAACAGAGAAGAAGTGGCACCAGAATGACCACCACAGCCAAAGGGTTGGTAAGAACTCTAGGTCAACTGCTCTGAACCATGAGAAGTACGCAAAGGCTGGTCTCCCTCAGATGTAGGCATAGCAGCAACAACTAGACTAGCACTCACACGGTGATGACCTCCACCATAATTACTCCTAAATCCAGATGAGGAAACTACCTGAGTGTTGAAATGAGGCCTCTTGACCACTTTCTCCTCATAATCCTCTTGCCGAATAAGATCTGCCTCTCTCACTGCATCAATAATATGCTGGAAGGTGGAATATGTGGCAGCTATCTGTGATGCGATCAAATGAATAGGACAAACCAACCATTGGTAAACCTCTCCACCCTCTTATGTTCATTGGGAAAAATTATCAAAGCATGGCGAGATAATGTATGGAAGTGTGTCTCGTACTCTATCATAGTCACACGCCCCTAGCGTAACCTCTTGAACTAAGCTCATCTCTTCTCTTTGACACTGCGAGGCATGAACTTCTGCAAGAAAATTTGAGTAAATAATACCCAAGTGAGAGTAGGGGACCCTACTAGTCTAGACTCAAGATAAGACCTCTACCATTGCTTGGCAGGCACAACTATCTGAAAGGTAGTATAATCAACTCCGCGTGACTCCACTAAATCGAGGTTGTGCAACCTCTCATGACAGCTAATCAAGAACTCATAATCATCCTATGGATCTCCATCATACCTAAGAGGATACAACTTTCTAAACCTCTCAATTATCTTTTGCTCCTCAATAGACATCGCGGGCTAAGTAGATGGAGGTGTAGCAGGACAAGGCACTGTCACACCTATGAAATGGGGAACCCCAACAAGTGTTGGCCGAACCCCTAGTGTCTGAAAACAAGGCATAGGCACATAGTCATGAGTTTGCCCTCCAACTTTAGTTTGTGACCCATCAAAAGGGACCAGCTGAATACCCCAAGTTATAGTCTCTAGAAAGCTTATCATGCGAACCATAGTATCCTGAACACTAGCCCTGCCCCATCTGCCTGACCCTGGTCACCCTCATCTATCAGAACCTAATCATCCTTAGGAATAGCCCCTAGCCCCGAAGACTCTACTCTATTATGAACTCGAGTAACTGCAGGTGCTCGGCCTTGGGCAGGTGCTACCACTTGAGGTCTAGATATACCTCTACCTTACCCCCTGCCTCATATACCACCTCTAAAAATAGGTTTGGGTGCAGGTGTGGGATCCTGATCATGTCTTGCGGCTGATCGAGTCCTCACCATCTATGAGAAAGAGTGAAACAAAAGAGATTAGAATCCAACCATAGTCGAAATGCACGAAAGAATGAAAGAAATGTAATTTCCTAAATATCTTCAAGCCTCTCGAAGATAGGTACGGAGCTCTTTATATCGATCCATAAGACTCTACCAGACATCGCTCATGTACTAATGAGACCATTTAACCTAGTTCTCTGATACCAATTTATCATGACCCAAATCCCATTATGTCATGAGGGCACCTACCCTAACCCGTAGAATAATATAAATGTAAATGTGGAAAAGTAAGGAAACAACATAAGTAATATCAAGTTTTAGAAACTAATACATAAACATGAAAGAAATCCCCAAAATCTGGTAGTCATGAGTACGGAGCTACTAAATTATATTACAAGTCTAAAAATAAATTCAAAGTATTGTCTAAAAATGTAAAGGACAGAATCATAATAATAATAAAGGAGTTCCAGTACCGGGATGGAATCTACGGCTCACCTTGGACTCCAAGAACAATCTCCAATAATATGCGCTAAAGCTGCACCAATGTCCGGCTCAATACTTGCACATGGAGTGCATCAAGTGTAGAGTTAGTACGGGAAACACGTGTACCCAGCAACAATATCGACCGACCCTAACTATAACGGTGGAATGGGTTGGTATACTTCTCTACTAGTTAGTCAACTAAGTATAAAGATAGTTCAATTATCCGAACCTACCAATAGTTTCTATAGTTCAACAAAGTACAAAAATCATCAAGGTTCACAAGTCTTAATACCGTTTCCAAGTAAAAACTAAAGGTAAAACCCAACAGTAATACCAAATCAGCATAAACCTCATTTAGGGTGCCTAGTCCCATCAAGTCTCACAACTCGACCTCACAACTATTATAAGTCTCAAGTATCAGTATTTTTCCTATCACAACCATAAGATCATAAAGTCTACCAAAAATCAACACCGAGTGCACACAACATTAATACATATCAAGAATATGAATGAATGCAATGTAGATGATACGTCTATATGTAATGTCCATATGTACCCGGTATACACACACTCCTACAGTAGGTGTCACGTGACCCATGGGAAATTCATGAGGTCTATCTACCTATTCGATCCCATTGGATCCCATCTCTGTGGTTGTAATGTCATCTTCAGTCATCACTCTCGTATTATGTATCATTTCCAATAACCGACTTTCAATCCCCTTTAATCAGTATCCCAACAGTTCATGTGCCAAATATAATATGTATGAATGATATGGATAGGCGTACACCATGCAACAACATAATCAATACAATCAGTATTATCAATTTCTTAGATGAAATATAGAGTGATGAATGCATAACAAGTCAAATCAATGATAAGCTATCAATCATGGCTACGAGCCCAAATAATCAGCAATCATACCAACCTAAGCGGATTCATGCACCGCGCTCACGACCCAAAGGCTAAACATATAATCTTCGTCATGTATAACATACTAGTTCATTTAATTACCTTTTAATTTCACTGCCATCCGTACAAGTGCTCGTCATTTCACTAGTACGGGACCCCAAAATACTCATTAATAAAATTAATTAGCATATCAATACATAAATGCTACATTATAGTCTGGTAAGTCTCAACTTGCCTGTTTTGGAGCGGAAAAATCACGCAACAACTTTCCCTTTCCTCTGAGCCTCCCATAAGCCTACTCACTTCATTTACGTAAACTAGATGATATTATATGTTTAACGGTAACCACATCGACATATAAGACTAGAATCTCCAAGTCAAACAACAAAGGAACCCGGGCCCAGAATAACTAAATCCAAACATTATTACTCGAATTGTATACTAACATACTAAATAGTCATATCCTTAAGTTAATTTGATAACTAAGCCCGATTGGATGCTCAATAGCAAATTCGACAAAAATCCCCAATTCTAAACCCTAGAATTATCCCTAATTCCAAAAAGGGTTTCTAATATGAAATTAACCAATTAAACATCATCCTTTAGCATGGATTAATACTAGTTTACAATATTAGCATCAACTAATCAAAAACTAATCCCCATATCACAAATCTTACCCTCTTATTGTCAACATGAAACTACACCATCATCCCCCCCAATTTAGAGATTACACTTAGGATATGGAACTTAATTAATTACACAATAATTAGAAGATGAAAGCATACCTCTATTGAAGAACCCACTTGAAAATCCTCAATCAGCCTCCTCTTAGTCGATCTCTAATTCAAGGAAAGAATATTTGGGGAATAGGAATGTTTCTAGGACATTAAATATTCAGAATGAACAACGATTCTATTTCAGCGGAATTGACTCCGCTGATGCAGATGCGCTTTACCGGTAAATACGCCGCCGAGGCGAGGTCACTTAAAAATCCCGAATATCCGCTGGGGCGGAAGGAATTCTGCAGAGACACACTCTTCTCTTTGAGAAAATCATCTGCAGAAGTGGAAACTTAATACCTGGTCAAATTTAGCATCTGCAAGCTGAACCTCCGTAGAGGCAGGCACACAGAAGTGGACAAGGGGTCACTGGTGCGAACACCAAAAACCAACAACAGCTCCAAATCATCTAACTCTCCGTCAAACATCTGAAACACTTTCGGGACCTCCCGGATACAAACCAAACATGCATTCCTTTCATAAAACACATTTCAGAACTACTCGCACACTCAAAATTCCTGAAAAAGGTATCTTAGGCTCGGGTTTGACCAAATTTACTATTTCACAACCAAACACCCAAAATGCACCCGGGTGCCTCAGGAACAAAACCAAAGGCTCGACTAAGTCATAAATATCATTTCAGATCTAATTGAACCATTGAAACTATGAAAAGAGCACGTTTACTCAAATGTCAACTATGAGTCAAACCCCTCTATTCTCTTAACTTAGGAATTTCAAAACTTACTAAAAAGGTTCTTAAACTAATTCGATTAACTCGGGAACTGAACCACCCATCCTCGCAAGTCACAAATAAGAAAAAAAAAAGAAACGGGTAGTGTAATTTAGGGATTTATAAGCAAAACAAGAAAAATAACTTTTCGAGTCATTACATAAGTGTAGCATGATTATAAAAACATAGTTACTCAGTAGCATCGTCGACCGACCCTATCCTAAACAGAGACGAAGGCTGGTCTACTGAGTGCTAACAGAACACCAACTGCCAAATAATCCAACATAATAGTCATATTACAAATATACTCATTTACGTAGTTTAAGCCTAAGTTATAGAACCTAATCCCCGAATCAATCAGGTATACACATAATCGAATCACAAGAGTAAAATCAACAGCTAAATCACTAATCAAGAGAATAGTGGAATAATATGAATGCAATGCATAATATGCAATGTCCTTCCTTTCCTCTATCGATACATACACGCTCGAACATAAATGAAACGTGACCCATGTTGACTCGCGAGGTCTATATATCACTCGGACTCACTCACAGTACCTAACTATAATCACACAACAAGCTCACACAGTATATGTTACTAATCACACAACTCTTATACTTGTCTATTATCACACAAGTTCATACATTATAACAACATACCCAGTGAAATCCCACAACGTGGGGTCTGGAGAGGGTAGAGTGTACGCAGACCTTACCTCTACCTTGGTAGATAGAGCGACTGTTTCTGAGAGACCCTCATCTCAAGACACATAGGTTCATACATTATGATGTATAATTATGATATGTGCAATAACAAAAAGAAAATAGAGGTAATACATGTTTTAACTCAGTCATTCGTACAGTAAATATTCGATCTTTATCTTCTTTTTCACTTTAAAACGAGTATAAAGGGATGATGTGGACATACAACCACATAACACACATATAGATAATAACATGGAAAGTACGAGCTTCATACCCCAGTCATTTATTCAAAGAATTATACTATACTATCAGCTAGTGCTGAAAGCATGGAACTCTACTAAGTAATTTAAAGCTCAAATACCCATAATATGTCACCGATACCCGATACGAGTGCTTGTCATCTCCCAAGTATTGGGACCCTCTTGTTAACCCCATCATCCATTCTTAATTAGTTCATTTAGACTATCTATAACACATAAGATAAGGTTCATAGTCTCAACATGCTTGGAATAGGAATCCAAAATCACAAAGCCGTCTTGCCCTTTTATGTAGCCTCCGAACTATGCCAATCTGCTCAAACACGGATTACGCGTAAGAATATGAGACAAACAATGCCCATATTACCTTGTAAAAGATTTGGGTCTAGAAAGTCAATCCAAAACCCCATTCTAAACTTCAAAGGTTAAATTCTTAATTTCATTGAGAAATCGAGGTTAACATGCTCAAATTATTACTCTACAAAATCATACTTACCCAACGACACCCATATTAGCATGCTTTAAATCCGAACCCAAAAAGTGATTATGAGTTTCTGTCATTCCCCAAATCCGGATAAAGATGGAATATACTATATATGAAACTACTATAAACCTGTACAAGTCATATGACATAACGAGTTGTCAAATATTCAAGTACAAATGACATTTGTATGTAAATGTAGCCAATGGCCCCTGACATGCAAATGTTATACAAATGAACTCACATACACTGTCTATGAAGCCTCTACGAATACGTAATTTTAGACAACTGATACAAGTGTTGGGACAAGGCCCTGACTTACCCATAATCTCTATGTATGCAAATACTAGACCTGACTCAAATCCGGATAGACAAGGAGCCTACACCCTCTCGCTAAGTGTCTGCAACAACTAGCAAGTGTCACCAACCTGTATATGCCTGTAAATGTGAACATAAAAAATGCAATGTCCCAAGCCAAATGATGTCAGTACAGAAAGATTGTATAGAGTACGTAAGGCAAACATAAAACAAATATAATAAACTGAAGCTCATAGAAGACAATTGGAATGAAAACAATAAAATGCAATTGAAAGCTCTGTAACCTCTATGGAAACACTTACTGTACATTTGTCTTTCTAAATCTTCTTTAGAATCTTTCTAATGACATCTGTGGGTCGCTATGTGGAACGATATTCTGGGATTGATTATTGGAACACCTGGGGTCATGGTACATTAGATCAGTTTATTACCTTCCTTTATAGTACATGAATTAAATGAGCGCATAATATAATAAGTAATCTGTCGAGCCACAATAGGATTTAATACATATAAGGACGACAAATACTTACTTTATAAATGAGCCTCGATGGCTATTAAATAAGCCCCTATGGGCCATCAAATAACCCTCTGTGGGTCATCAAATAGGCCTTGCTAGGCCAGGAAATAAGCCATTGTGGGCCAACAAATAAGCCTCAATAGGCCACGTACTCTGGATGACAATTATACCCAAATACATATTTCTAGTGCACATAATTAACTATTTTCTGATTACTTATAACTTAGAGGGGATCTTACAAATGATTCAAGGATACAACCCATATTACACTTGCAAGTAACACAACTAGGAAGTCTAAATACTCTCGAGAAGCAAATCAAGTATGATGCAATCAAATATAAACTTAGTGGTCATGAGTGACATCAACTGGATGAGCTGGACATCCATCAAGTATTTGAATGAGATTCTTATGACTCATTGCTTCTTAAGAGCTCTTGGCTTACGAGACAAATACTACCAATCTCTATCAAGGAAGACAAACAAGTAGTTATTATCTACGACTCTAATGAGATTATGTAAATGCGGTCTAATCCCTATAATACTCAAATGACTTAGGGATTACTCATATGACAATAACTAATATTTACTCTAATCAAGGATCTGCATATAGACCAATAGGAATCTAATCCAATACAAATGACACTATATGAAGGAACAATTGAATATGAGAGAAGACCCACACAATTTATCATGTGGAACGTATATAGAAGAGGGGACAAATGACTCGTCTTAAAACCGAAGGATACCATAGGGACATTCACACATGTTTTTATTACACTCTCCTAGTACTTCAATACGCCTCTTAAGCCTATTGTATTCTCGTAAGGATTTGTACCCATATATATTCACATGATTAGTCCTATAACGACACTCTATGATCAAATAGAGATAGCACAAGTATCGCCATATGATTTATCCTAGACATCATCAGTCTTAGACGACATCTTATAGCCCCTTAAATCATACTTTATAGACTATGACCATCATTAACAAGTAAAGTTCCCATCTTGTTATCAACTAGCGATCCTCAATAAGTAAATCCCCATGCCAACTTTACTAATGGTTGTCATGACATACCACAACTATCAAACATGTAAGATTCTTATCTCATCATCATCTTACATAAACTCTTTTGAGGGTGATGTTGTGGACCCTTCATACCTACTGAAAGGAACAAAAGATCACTGATAGACATTTGAAACTTATGTCATTGGGTAAACATCAAATAGAAAGTACATGAAATGATCAAATACACAAATGGAGCACCTCTAGAATTCTATTTTTGGAGCCGTGCTCTATATACTACTAATATAGTCCCACCTAAGGGTAAACTCTATTTCTATTGTGAAAACTCGTAACTTGACTTTGAGGAGTATCATGCGCGAGTAATAACTTATTATAGTCATATAACATTTCTTAGGGGATTAGTAGGCTCAAGACATGGAATCACTACACTTGAGAGCTCTAAAACTCATAGTTCACATAGGAAACAAATAATACATATTGTGCCATAGTGGAGAGTCAAGGAATAACCATACGTGCCTTAGTTTCAATCCTCAGACGTCGATGAAGAAACCATCCTTCTTCCACAGCCAAGCTTAGTAATTCAGAACCAAGCTTTCTAAACCTTACTTCACCTTGAAGAAAACTCAACTTTCAGCAACAACAAGAGAAAAGAGAGATAAACTAGCACCATGATATTCCTTAAGGTAGACTCACATCAAAATCTGGTTGAACATAGCTTGGATTATTGAGGAACACTTTAGAGAGAGAAGAGAGAAAGTGATTGATTTCTTAGAGAGAAACATAGAGAGAGAAGAAATAATTCTGGAATGATTTCTAAGTGAAAAATGAGATATACATGTATATATGGCCCCATTAAATGGTTGTGGTTTGCCCCAACCAGCCCATATCTTTCCTTCTCTTTTCTTTTATATGGGCCACTCATTTTAAGTAGGTGATACACCTACTTGTCAATTACTTAAGCAAGAAGGTTGCTAATTTACTCTAAACATGTGTGTCATCCTCGTTTAATAAGTAGGATGTGAAATAAGTACATCAAGTTGGTAGGACGTGTATGAAAGTAGCTCGAGCAAGTAGGACGGGTAACTAAGTAGCTCAAGCACATAGGATGTCTAAGAACGTAGGTGAAACTAGTAGGGCATCTACCTTTGTGTGACTTCTCATTCATTTATGAATCTCCTTCGCCTTAACTAGACTTACTATTTACTTATACTTGGATCCTTAGGCTTAGCTATAACCTTATTCTACCAAATTCAAATAACCTCATCGACTTTAACTTAGTAATGCACACGTTGAGAAGGGGACAAGTTTACATCTATGTTTCTTAGTGACGAATAAAGACCTTCTAAAGAGTTGATGAGTCGACCTTGAGTAGATTTCTCGTGTAAGTCCTAAGAATCAGAATAAGTAACCCCTCAAAGAAATTTGTATGATATATATATATATATATATATAGAGAGAGAGAGAGATTGTTTCCTACCTTACATACTTGGTACATTTCTTTGTATTAATGTCTCATTGCTAGGGAACTGCATTTTATCCATACAGGTGCAGGTAACCAGTTTGACGAGTTCTCTTAACAGAGCGGATTAGGAATTCAGTAAAGGATCAGTAAGACTCCATCTCTTTTGGAGTGCAGTTGAGTGTCTAGGTAAAGTAGTAGATGTCTTCCACATGCTATGGGTTGGTCGGGACCCTGTCCAGACCACGTTTGATGTCAGTTATCTTTAGAGTCTTTGTAGACACAGATTTAATATTTCAGTATGTCAGCAGCCTTGCTAGTCCTTGTTTTATGTTTTGTTATGTTTACCCAGTATTAGTATTTATAGAGGCCTTCTCGGCCCACAGTAGCATATAGTAAAGACAAGTTTGGCCCAATCGGTCTATGTATACCTTAGTTACATCTAGCAACTATGAGTTATAGAGTGGTTCTCTTGGGCCTTTATGGCACTGGGTACCATCCATGCATCACATAGGCTAGGGTATGACATACACCTCAGACCATTACCTAAGGGCAATATCTTATTACACACCTCGGTCTATAAGCCGAGGGAATATTATATAATAAAATACATAGATAGAAGTTTCAGTACAGTT
This sequence comes from Anisodus acutangulus, assembly GCA_029783415.1. NCBI lineage: Eukaryota > Viridiplantae > Streptophyta > Magnoliopsida > Solanales > Solanaceae > Anisodus > Anisodus acutangulus. Next base: position 20,076,650 of record CM056509.1, read on the forward strand.
CTAGAGTTTCGTTGTTTGCCTCGAGTGAACACAAGTTATCAGAGTATCAGGTTTCTTCTTATGCCCTATTTTACAGCTTATGCTTTCATATTTCTATTCATGCTTTACATACCGGTACATATCTTTCATACTGATCTCTCTTTTGCTGGGGGACATTGCAGTTCATGCTGCAGGTTCAGAGGGGTCAGATGGACCTCCATAGTAGGAGTTGTTGAGCTTAACAGTCAGTTGGTATGCTTTTCTTCTTCTGGAGCTTTCTGGTAAGATCTTGAGGTTATACCTTAGGTACATAGAGATAATGGGAAGGTCGGGGCCCTGTCCCATCTATATGACTGTTTAGCTATTCGTATAGGCTCGTATACCTTTATGGTATGTTTAATTGTGATGTATGGCCTTGTCGACCTTATTTATATAGTTATATTGGGTTGATCTTACCTCGTTAATCTTTAGAGGTCTGGATTGTGTACTTTTTCTTTACAAATTGTGTACTTGTCCGCCCTCCCATTGGGTTGTTTTCATATTACATTCTAGTATGTCCTTGTTGGCTACTAGTTCCATACGTATAGGAGTCTAGTTTTAGGGTGGTATGCTCGGGCCAGTATGACACTGGGTGCCATCCACACCCCCTAGTTTGGGGTGTGACAAACTTGGTATCAGAGCAAGTTAGTCCTAGGGACTGTACGAGCCATGTCTAGTAGAGTCTTGTTTATGGGTGTGTTGTGCACCACACTCATAAGCAAGATGCTATCGGGCATTTAGGGATGGTTTATATTCTTTCATCTTATAGTTCGTGCAGTAGAGCTAAGTTGTGAGAATTTGAGTCTAACTCGTGCTTTACCCAATTTCAGTAATGTTGGTTACTAGAAAGACTTTGGCCAGTTCATATTCATGGCAAGTAAAGGAAAGATCCCCCCACCGAGTTATTGATATACCAAGGTGCGAGATAGACTATAACGGAGGAAACACTACAATCCTAGTAGGGTAAAATTCTAGTATTAAAATAAGGTAAGCATTGTTATTTCCGCCATTTGTAATGATAGGACTACAATGAGAAGTAGATATTCCAGCCCCCGATTTACTAACGTTAATAGATGTGGTTTTAGAAAAAGGTGAGCTTCTAGGATTTAGTAAAGGGTAGGACAACCCTTAATATGAGCAGTACTAAAAATAGCATAATTATATCAAAGGCCCCCCTTTAAAATATATATATACATGACATACCAACAATTGTTAGTCGAGTATGACTTTTACGGAATCTTGACATTACAGAGGCCAAGTACTGAATTCTCTGTCTGCAAGGTAAATGTTGCCCTTAGAAAGGCTCTTGTCCAGAGTAAGCAGGAGTAGTAGGTGTCTTAGAGATAAAGCAGGTCAATGAAAGAGACGTCAAAGGCAAGATGGTGTCGTGTTACAAGTATCTAAACTAAATGGAAAAATGATATGATAGTAAGAAGATGATACAAATCGAAGGGGGGTACCTGAGCAAATATGAAGTACGACCGAGGATCGTACGATAAGGTATGGTAATGCGACAAGTTCGTAACCAAGTAAACCAAGAGACAAGAAGAAGTACACAATTGTGAAGATAAATGTGTTATGAGACTAAGTATCTATTACAAGCTTGAAATAGTCTAATGACAATAGAATATACCGACCAGGTGATTTAGATTCCTGAGTCAGAAAGTATTGATATTGAAAGGTAACGTCAAGCAAAGTGTAAGGAGAGTTTCAAGAGGTTGTTTTTAGCAAAAAGGGTATTGAGGAAAGATAAGGTAAACACCTAGGTAGCAAGGGAATAAACTACATAAAGGGCGATCCTTAAGGATTATTAAGAAGGAAATCTACAAAACTAACGCTCTGATGAGCAAGTGAAAATTCCATTGGGAATAAGCATGACAGTTATGAACATGTGATTTTCTATCAAGGTGAACGACTCAACAGCCTAAGATGAGAGGGAATGGTCCAGAGGTAAGTTGTACATGGCTTGTGGATCACCAAATATAAAAAGGTGCTAAGACATGAATATTAATATTCATGAATAAAGACCTCTAAGTGTGAAAAGTAACCCTCCTCCCATAGGGAAGGTGATGCGATAAAAAAATCCATATATAGACTCACTTGATGGCTTAGTATGATGGCTTAGTAAGAAGATAAGGAAGTACAATGATAGATTTTAAGATGAATAGGATTATGTTATCCAGATTGTTGTGGATGTGTTGTGGTTATCTAAGGATATGTAAATATCGACGCTAAGGAAGAAATGATAGCGACCTAATGGTTAGATGGGTTAAGTGACAACAAGAGCCACCAGACACATGTGGCTCAGAAAAAGAAAACATGAAAGGTAATTAAAGACTGAAACATATGTAAGATCAAGAGGAGTATTCAGAATTAATGAATGAAAGGGAGTAACACAAAATTCAGCAAAAGATGATGCATGTAAAGCCTAGAAGAAGGCTAGTCCAGAGGCCGAATGAGTCATCGATTGGTGCAACATCTTATGCTATAGAACTATTTTAGAGTCTAAAAACATAACTTTACAAGGTAATCATAGCTTTCAGGAAACCATCCATATGGGAAAGTACTAGTGCAATGGACTAGTGTAAAGAGGACCAAATTGAAGTCTATAAAGCTCGAGAATAAAGACTAACAACTAAAGGTTGTCTCCCGAGCTGGTACTCGTAGAGTATAAGCGGAAATGGGGACAAGAAGGATAACTATGGGCTATTAAAGGTGCCCAAGACCCTATGATGATATATGATAAAGGGATTACAAGTTACTGCTATTAAATGTTAACTAAGAAGCGAGGGAAGAAAAGTTACTCCAAGTACATTAGTTAAGTATAGATTACAGAAGGGATAATCATTAACATAAACTTCTTCTAAGTGTGGGTGTGTATCCAATTAGAAATTACATCACATGTCTATTGTTAAATATACTGGTTGAATAAAGAACCATGATTAAAACCCAGAATGGGACTTTAAGCCAGATATATAAAGAACTCCCTGATGATATAGGTTGAGGTAAGTCATCGCATTGTAATGTGCATATTCATAATAAATGAGGAAATGAGGTCGTTTACCCTTGAAAGTGGTTAGGAAATCTAAGAAAAAATGTGGAGCCCATAACTTGGGGTCTGTAACAAAACAGGAGTATGACATAACATTCTCAATAACCATAAGGACCTTCAGTACACTTTTTGGCGATAAAAACCGAGATAGAAGATGGATATCTCTTATTAATAGTAAGGGTGTCCTCCAGAATGAGTAACAGTGATACAAAGACATATGAGTCTTGTGAATGAAAATAATAGGTTTTGGAGTTAAAAGTGTGAGTGGAGGCGACCTCAGATAATATGATAGAATATGGTCCTCCTTGAGAGGGAGATGGTTCAGATGCCAGATTACTACAAACAGAATTACCAACCAAAACTCAGTGGTGTTATCAGTGAAAGGATAACCTTATAACAGATCCGGTCCTAGACGGTTTAAAAAGAAAGACCGACAGAGCAAAGTGATAGTCTTCAGGTAGATGTGAGGTGAGATGTATAGGAAATTCAGCCTATCTAGAGATCAATGAAAAGAGAAGGTTAGTCAAAGAATTTAATCAGCTAGTAAATTTAAGGGTCCAGTTTTGAGATTCCAAATGATAATAGATTTATAGCTCAGAAAGTATCAACATCGCTCCTATGGTAAAGTAAAGAATAATCAATATTGGATTCAAGAGCCAACACTGACGGAAAGAGCAATTTCATAGCAAAGAAATTCAATATACGGATTGAGGGGAGATGAAGCTATATAATACCTAGGTCGAATGTCTATTCCATATCTAGCGAGTTGTTAAGGCCAAATTGAAATGGGGATGCGTTATTACCGCTATCATATTCTTCTTGGATCAACAAAGATGTACCATGGTACTAGGGATATGCATTGATATAGAATTGTGATAAGGAGCCTTGTTGACTTTTTAGAATAGCGACTCAGTGGACAGTTGGTAAAATTAAGAGCATCAAGGAAACAAAAAGGACCAGCATAAAGTATAGGGATCCTGACTTCAAACGAAAAGGGTGGCTCAAAGGTAAAGTTCAGTGGGAGGTTGCTCCATTCTTTTTTGGAATGTTACTCCAAATGATGGATGATTTACGAGATAATTCGCACAGCCAAGAATTAGAAGACATAAGAAAGACCTTATTACGGTTCATCCAAATAGATCTAGGCCAAGCGCTTGATTTACATGTGTGATGATATGTTACGGGTCAGTATGCTAGTGTTAAAAACAACAGAGGATGGTTACCCCCTATTATGAGTTGTATGTTATTGCAGTTATCATTTTACCATCTAAGTGACTCTGTATAGAATCTCGTGTGATTAGAAGTGCAAACCTCCTAACAATTTATCCAACGTACGAAGGTATAAAATATTTAAGCCTGAGTTACTAGGCAGTGGTAGAAGTACAGCTCCCTTATGAGCGAATGTTCAAGATTGTTACTATGAGATGCCTAAGTTTAAGGAGCATTGTCCATAATTGAGTATTCTTGAATATTTTATTCATAGTGAGTATGATGAAGTTCGACCAGAAAAAGAAGTTTAACCTCAGATACAGAGGGTCATATAAGATTATTCAAAAATTGCCTATAAGTTTAGGCTACCTCCAAAATTTAAAGAAGTTTGTTCGTTGGCAATGATAATGCATAAGTATGTATAAGACTCCCTTCGTATAACATCAGTCAAGAATTATTAGACTACAAAAAGTTTGTTTTATGAGAATGCCTCAATGTATATTCGAGATTATCAAACCCAAAAGTTGGGTATTAAAGAGGCGGCCTTCGATCTGGAATTTTGTGGAGGAACAATCAAGTAAAAGGGATGATTCAAAGGTTAAGAGAAACATAAACTATAGATATTCTCATTCATCCCAGTTAGATGGATATTCATGTGATACGACTTCCTGGTCTACATCCTATAGCGACAAAATTACTTTATGTACTTTCCAAAGGTGATGGGCATAATACAAGTATGACAGATGTGGCAGACGATGCCAAGACATGAGAGTTGATGTGATTTATGACTAACTTTTCATATCTTTTGATTCATAGATGGTTATGTGAGACCAACAGTATATTATATGGCCATGTGTGCCACTTTTTTTGGTTCTGGCTACTTGTCAAGTTGTGGGATAGACCTGTTTAAAGAAAACAATGTGCCAAAATTGAAATACGAGAGCTAAGAAATATTCAGTCCCCCCCTAATATTTGAGGACGAATGTTCTTAAGGGGGGAAGGATTTTACACCATGTCACTCTACGCGCGATCGAGAGTATAATTAGCCGATTTGAGATTTGGCAATCCAAGACCCCTCCTAAGGGTCTCCAATAACATAAATGGATGTTAATAAGGTTTACAAAAATTTATAAGTCAATTGGAACAAAGAAAGCACATATCGACAATGTTTGACGAAGATTGGACGATACTCTAAGCGTTCGCATGGCAGAAGCCAATCTATCTCGCAGATTCGGCCGCATCTCAAGGCAGCTATTTAGCCACTCTCCTGCCACCATATGCGGTGGAGGATGCATATATATATGCCCATATGAATTTCATATACTCCCGCATATGGGAAGCGGTGGGCAGTCTATTTAAGGCCAAGGATGATGGTTCATTTGTATTATTCCATTTTCGACCTTAAGAGATCCTAAACTCTCCCAAAAACCCTTTGAGGGCTCCTCCACTATTAAAGAACATATCCATGTGTAATTGAAGTGATTCCTCCCACAGAATATCAAGAACATCTCAAAAATCCTCACTATATAGCTAGACAAAGTTGGAAGTTCCTTAAAGGTAGAAGATAGCTTGTTGTGAAGGACTTTGTGGTTGGTCGGGGTAAGATTATAATACTCCTTAATGATATTTAACTTCTTGTAGATTTATTTATTAAGTTGGTAAATATAATTTGAGAAGAACTCAAGCTAGACACCATGAGGAAGATGTTGTAGTTGTTGGGTTGTGTTAACTAGTTCTTGAGATATTATGACTAAATATTATAAGGTGTTGTATTAAAGATTCATGGAGGAAGTAGTTGTGATACTACGTTGTTGTTATTTTTGTTAAAGGGGAATTAATAGTATATTGGTAGTCATGAAAACCATATCATGAGAAGTATGCCTTTTACATGCTCGACGAAATATCGTAATGAATCGATTCATGATCTATGGATTCCATCTTGACCCGAATCATTTATATTATGTAGATAATCATCCGTAAAGCTCTCGGGAGTTCGCAAGGAGTTGTTAGCAAAGAGAATGTATGTAAGGCTAAGCTTTCTTTTTAAGAATGAATCTTAGAAACAGTAATGATTTCCTAAATAATTATTGTTTAAAAGGTACTAAATCCATATCTACATGATTTGTATCAAGAGTATCCTCCCATATCAAAAAATTATCTCAGTATCTTAGCTTTCTTAGTTTCTTAGTATAGTCCATACTCCTTATTGATGGAGCTTCTCAAGCCATAATCTTATATATTGATAAATGGTCATTGTAAGGCAAAGGAAAGGATATATAAGAGCTAAAGGCTAAACGTCATTGTTAACATCAAAATAAGAGTTCTATTCACATGTTGTTTGTCCCTAGTTGGAAGCACTTTCTTGTCTCATTATTGCCTTTGTCTATTTTGATTGTCAACTAGTTATCAGAACTCAATAGACCTCTAAAAGAAGTTTTCCAAAGAGTCAAGATCAAGTCGACCAAGAGTCGTTTCAAAGTAAAGTAAAAAGATTTTATGAGTTTCAAAGGGGCCAAAAGTGCCATTACTACTACAGTATATCACTCAGACCACCGAACTAATATCGATGGGAATTTATATATATATATACACTATTTACACCATCGAGCAAATAGCCAGTGGGCAATTGTACATGTATATTATCCACACCCTGGGCTATAACCGGAGGGTAGGAATTTATATATGCATCATTACATACACATCAGACCATTACCCGAGGACTCGGGCTATAAGCACAGGGCAGATTATATACTAAAACACATATATAGAAGTTTCAGTATAGTTCCAGAATTTTATTATTCTCCCTGAGTGGCACACATGTTATCAGAGTATCAAGTTACTTCTTATGTCCTGTTTACAGCTTCTATTTTCATATTACTATTCTTGCTTTACATACCAGTGCATTTCTTTCATACTGATACCCTTTTTGTTAGGGGACATTGTATTTCATACTGCAGGTTCATATTAGGGCTAGATGGACCCCCACAGTAGGAGTTGTTGAGTCTCAAATGTCTACTGGTATGCTTCGCTTCTTTCGGAGCTTCTTAGTTAGATGTTGAGGTTATACCTTATGTACATAGAGAAAATGGGTATGTCGGGGCTCTGTCCCATCCAAATGACTATTCAATTATTCGTAGAGGCTCGTAGACCTATATGGTATGTTTAGTTATGATGTATGGCTTTGTTAGCCTTGTTTATATAGTTATGTTAGGTTGATCTTCCCTCATTAATCTTCAGAGTTTTGAATTGTATACTTTTGCTTTACATATTGTGGCCTTGTCGGCCCTCCCATTAGGTTATTGTTCAGATTACATTCTAGTACGGCCTTTTAGGCTAGTAGTTCCATACGCACAAGGGTCTGGTTTAAGAGTGGTACACTTAGGCTAGTACAGCACCGGGTGCCAGCCATACTCTCTAGTTTAGGGTGTGACAAAAATAGTGGAACCAAGATGTAGGTAGGCAAATAATGGTGAGTTTTATACCTATTAAGTTGACCAAAGGCTCCACAGAATGGGTGCTGGAATCAATATAAGGTCAAAAAAAGTCGATTAACCCTTGTCCGAGGCATCATCTGCGAAAGGCCTTAACCAAGAGGTGAAGGAAAAAGTGTTAATCTAAATGTGGCGACCAGGGTTGATACGGTAGAACAACATCTAATAATATCGAATGCTTCGGGAAAACTGTGCATATCTAATAGGGTAATTAAGCAACTCAGTCTCTATAGGATAGTAACATTAAAGATTGGGTCTAAAAACAATATTTGGATCAAAAATGTGTATCAGAAGGCCTTAAAGGGAACAAGAATGCGACACTCGAATAATGAAGAAAAGCACGAAAAAGGTTCCTCTTAAATGATGAACAATAGTTAATCGCCATGATAGGCACGGTTAAGATTTGGTGACATCATCTACATAGTATTCGGGAATGAAATACTAAAAGATGTAAGAGATTCTGGCATGACATTTTGTGACCAAAGTTATAGTTGACGACAGAAGTGCACGCCCGCTAGCAATTTGACCAATGTGCAGGCTAAGGGAACAAGTTGACCCAAAATGCATTGGTTAGCAGGTGAGAGTTAAATTCAAGTGATGGTAATTTCATGTTGAGAACTAAGGAATACAAAAGAGTCCTTCCTCATGTTGAGAACTAAGGAAAGTCCAAGATGAATATCGCTCGAATAGTCCATCTACCTAAGACCCACCGAGATATACCATGAAATCAAGGTTAGTACTTGAAGTTCAGCACGTAAAGGAATAAGCACTTGAAGTTGAAAAGATTATCTAAGAACATTAAGGGATCGCTGAAAATGGCGAACATGGAAATTATTAAAGATTACCTCATTATAATCGTAAGCTAGTTTAATCTGGAAGACTAATGAATAGCTCATCAATTTGTGTCGTGGCAACTAGGACTACCTTTTTTTACAAATATTCATTTTGGATTTCAAAAATTTCTATGCAACATTGTATATTAAGAAGATTACTTGCTTTCTTGAAACTGTTCTGAGATATCTTACAAGTGCTCTGTCTATAGTAAAACTTGTGGAAAATTATTTTGAAAAGGACTTGGGCACCCAGGTTAGCCTTATCCTTAAACGAATGGAAAAATTCAGACCGTTGAGGACATGTTATGAGCGGGCGTATTGTAATTGGAAGGAAATTGGGATAACCACCTAAAGGTTATCTATAATGTCAGCTATCGTGCAAGCTATTACAAAGATAACATATAAGGTTATATATGAGAAGAGTGGTAGGGCCCCTATTGAATGACTAGTAGAAAATCGCCCTTCATAATGGGATCTGACGTAATGTATCAGGTCCTAAAGAGATTAAAACTAGGTACCAATCGCTTAGAATCATTAGGGAATCGTGTACAGCTTTGTAGGAGAAGGGCTTAGAGTTCCAAGTAATGCTAGGAAATTCCTGAAGATCTTGCCTACAAAGGGTGTGATAGGATCTGGAAGAGGAGAAATTTAATCTAGAACAGAAGCAACCGTGGTGCATAAGCTTGGCAAAGAAGCCAAATGACATGCAGATTAGACACGCCCCTACCCATAGAACTCACCTATCTAATTCCCATGTTTTGGTGTTAAGGAAATATGTTATAAATCCTTCTCAGACCCTACCGGTGGTGAAGATGCAGATTAGAGAAGAGCCTATTGTATGGAGAAGTTCCAATATCAACAAGTCGGCTAGCTAAGTATTGACAATTGTAGTTTCGTAAACAAGTTATGTGGTACGATAAAGATAAGAAAGAAATGGTGTAAGATGTGTAGAAGAGGTGTGTTATGGCTTACTATGTGATTATATGGATAGACGTACGACCGTGTGGAACTAATATTGTAAAACATGTTGGATTGTTTGGTCTTGTGAGACAACATCTATGCATGGTAACTCAAAATAGTTCCAATTTCAAGGGGGCTCGGAGAACATAGGTATTGAGACCTTAAAGCTATGTTACCCAACATTCAATGATGAATGTTCTTAAGGGAGGAAGGATGTTACACCCCGTACCTTCGCACTCTGAATGGGCCGTAAGTTAGTGGGCATAATTCAATGGAGAGGTTGTTCTTAAGGATATAAATAAAGTGATTAAGTTAACTCATTGAGCGGTTGCTAAATTTTAAGAGTATCTAAGTCATTTGTGTTTGTATTCCTTACATTGTGTATGTCGTGATGATTTAATACAAGTTAGAAGAAGTTATGATGCCTATGGGAGGTTAAGGAAGGCTTTGGAAAAATGTAGAAAGTATACTAAGAGGTTTCGTGTTACACCCCGTCACTTCGTGCGCGATTGAGAGCATAATTAGTTGAATGAAGTTATGATGACTCCAGACCCTTTATGAGGGTCATTTATGACTTAGAAAGATGTTAAGAAGGTTTACAGAAGTATAGAAGTCATTTGAATTAAATGAAACATCTCTTAACGAAGATAGGATGATATGCTAAGCATTTCGCATTGCGGAACCCATTCTGCTTTGTGGATGAGCTCGTAGATCAAGGCCATTATTTTGACACCTCCTGCCACTATATGTGATGGACGATGCGGCTGCATATGCCCATATACGCCGTATATGGGAGGTGGTCGGCAGCCTATTTAAGGCCAAGTCTCAAACCATCCTAAATATTTCATTTTCGATATCCCTAGATGCCTACAAACCCTCTCCCAAGGTCCATACACCATTAAAGAACATTTCCATAAAGTTGTGATGTGAATTCTCCCTCAAGAAGCTTAGATCATCTCGAAATCGCCTCTTGATTGTTGAGAAGAGCTTGGGAGTTCTTGGAGATTGAAGGAAGGCTTTGTGCAGAGAATCTCTTGGATGGTTCAAGGTGAGATTCTTGCTACTCTTTAATGTTCTTAAACCCCTCCTTGGTTAGAGTGATCTTTTGTCAAAGGTAACTTATGAAAAGTTAAGCTAAACTCTATAGTAGAAATATGTTGGTTGTTGGGTTGGTTTAGTTGAGTTCTTGAGGAAAGTACGGATTAAATCTTGTAGAGTATGAATATTGTAATCTTGGAATTGTGGTAAGTAATAATGGAAGTATTATGATAATTTGACTACCATGAAAACAAGATAGGAGAATTGTGCATGCTAAGTGTTCGATAGATTGTCACAATGAAGAAATTTTGTAATTATTGAGTCAATCTTAATTCGAATTAGCTTTATCACGTAGGTTGTCATTCGTTAGGCACGTGAGACTTGGTAGGTCGGACATTGGCCAATCACGGGGTATGTTAAGGCTAACTCTTTCTTGTTTTTGGGATGACTCATGAATAACCGTACTGAGAATGAACGTCCCTCTAAAAAAGGTTCTACTCTTAAGATTTGAAAGTGCAAATGTCTTTCCTTCCTATTGAAGTATTTCATGAATCTTGTTTGTCCCTTGTCGGGAGTATGTTATTCACTTGATAGTATTTCTGATTATATGTTGTCTTATGGTTCTTGTTGGTTTCACGACAACGGATATGTATATAGTTACATAATGATAGTCGGAGGGTAACGACCTTATGTCACTCCAATCAGGTTCATGAGGCTCTTCTGAGTCTTTCACGCATCATATATATATATATGTATCTACTTTATAACACTGAGTCGCGCTATAGTCGGTCGGGAAGGCACTTATATGTGCACACCGCTGTAGTTGGGTAGTTTATGATAATGATAGCACCAAAGATCGGCTTAATGATGATGAGATAGCCCCAATGTGTGGCCTACATATACATATATACATACGTATAAGTTTTTAAAGGAAAGTATGCTTATCAGTCGCCCACAGTGGCACTCAGAGTTACAGGTTATCTCTCTCTTACTTCAGTTACAATACTGCACCTATTTACATTTATTTTCTTACTTATTCATTACATTTTTATACTGACGTCCCTTGTTATGGCGGTGCATTCTATGCCCGCATGTATGGATAGACGTACCGGCTCTTCCTCACAATACGTGTCTTGACCTAGCTGCTGATTGTCACGCTCATTTCTTCCGAAGTTGTCTAGAGTGTTGGTAGGTGAAGGTTGATGTATATATGTGTGTATTTTGGGTATGGTGGGGCCCTGTACTGACTTGTAGCTACTCTATGTTGTATTTAGAGGCTTGTAGACTAGAGTCCTATGTGTAGTCATTTCATATGGCCTTTCAGATGGTATGTTGCACTCATGACGAGCTTGTCGGCCTTAGTATGTATATATACATGTTGTTGGGTCATTTCTTCTTGTAGGATATTGCGTCATATCACTTTATAGCTATTGATTAGATGCCTTGTCAGCCCAAGTCTTGTTATGTGATCTTCAGGTACTACGACTTGTATGCTCAGGCCGTAAGGCACCGGGTGTCAGCCACACACCCAAGGTTGGGGTGTGACATAACCGAACCTTAAATCGATCTTAGAGAAGATAGTTGCACCCTAAAGGTAATCAAATAGGTCATCAATGCAGGGAATGAAATACTTTTTCTTGATTGTGACCTTCTTCAAATGCCGATAGTCGATACACATCTACATAGACCCATCATTCTTTTTCACAAATAACATCGGAGCACCCCAAGGTGAAACACTTGGCCTAATGAACCCTTTGCTCAACATGTACTTCAATTGCTCCTTCAACTCTGTCGGCGCCATCAGATATGCAGGAATAGAAATGGGCATGGTACCCAGCTCCAAGTCAATGCAAAATTCAATATGACGATCTGGAGGGACACTAGAAATTCTGCCGGAAACACCTCGAGAAACTCCCTAACCACTGGTACTGACTCAATAGAAGGTGTATCCATACTAGTATCGCGAACATATGCCAAGTAAGGCACTCAACCCTTCTCAACTATCCCTCTAGCCTTCAGATAAAAGATTACTTTCTTCAGCACGCAACTAACAGCACCCTTCCACTCCAACCTAGGAATCCCTGGCATGGCTAATGTAACTGTCTTGGCATGACAGTCTAAGATCGCATGGTAAGGAGATAATCGATTTATGCCCAAAATGATGTCAAAATCTACTATGTCTAGAATCATCAGATCCTCCCAAGTGTCATACCCCATCAGAGTTAAAACACGAGATCGGTACACACGATCTACCACCATCCAATCCCCAACAGGAGTAGAAATGCTAATAGGGAAATTAAGCGACTCACATACCATATCAAGACTCGAAGAAAAATAAGTAGACACATAAAAGTACGTAGAGCCTGGATCAAAATATGTTATAGCTGGCTAACGACAGACTGTAATAAACCATATGATGATGATATCATAAGTAACACTGAGAAGGACCACCCTTGGCCTGAGAACCTCCACAACCACCGCCATAGTCCAAATGAGAACCACCCCTACCTGACTGTGAACCACCTCTACCACTATGTCTACCTCCTCTAGTCGGCTGAACTGGTGCCTTAGATACTGATCCTTGAGAACCGGAGTGCTGACCATTGTGTCTGAGCCTGGGGCAGTTCCTCGAAAAATGACCCAACTCTCTACACTTATAACATGCTCAAGAAGACATTGGTGGTTGCGGTGAACTAGAATAACCACAATGACCAACTCGACCTCCAGGTCGGGAATAAGAACCCCAAGAGCTCTTACCCAAACTGTAGCTACCACAACTAGAAGAACTACCAGCCGAAGTCTAGATCACTACCTGAACCGACATGTTGAACTGAGGGCGATAACCCATACGCTGATAACCTCTACCTCCAAATGAGGTACCTCCAAAACTGTCTGAACTGCGGGGTTTCTTGCCTGATTTGTCCCCAAAAATCCTGATGCCTGATAGTCTCAACATTCCTGGAAGGATCCACCACTACTTGAAAGGTACCTCCTGATGATGCCACATGTATCGCTGCAACCCTAAGATGATAGGACAGACCTCGAATAAATTTTTGAATCCTCTATGTCTCATATGGAAAGATAGACAAGGCATGGCGAGACAAAGAATGGAACCTCATCTCACACTCCATCACATACATACCATACTTCTCCAACCTGTCGAACTACTCTCGCCTCTCCTCCCTCAAGCTATTGGAAACTAACTTCTCTAGAAACACCCAAGAAAACTCAGCCCAAGTAAGTGAAGGTGACCCAGTTGTTCTAGTATTAATAAACACCCTCCACCACTACTTCGCTTGTACGTTATAGAATTCTGATGGGTTATGTGAAATTGTTCACAAATGTTCTTCATCAGATGAATATTCATATTTACTCCATTATCAATTATTATAGGCTCTAGAATGTTGAATCGGCATATAATGTTGTTTTGAACAAAGTCAGCTACCACCTTCTTCGTTACTGACTTGTGAGAAGTAGCTTCAACCCACTTGGTGAAGTAGTCTATGGCGACAGGATGACACGACGTCTGTTGGATGCAGCTGGCTCTATGGCCCCAATAACGTCCATGCCTTGGGCTATAAATTACCACGGTGAGCGCGTGACATTGAGTTCACTTGGTGGGACTCTGATTAGATCTTCATGAATCTGGCACTGATGGCATCTTTGCATAAATCTACTGAAGTCAATTTCCATGGTAATCCAATAATAGTCTTTCCTTAAGATCATTTTGGCTAAGACGAACCCATTCATATGAGGACCACAAGTCCCGACGTGCACTTCTTCTAGCAATTTCGTGGCCTCTATGGCATTGACACATCTTAGTATCCCGAGATCAAGTGTTCTCCTGTAGAGTACTCATTTGTTCAAAACGAAATTATTGGCCATTCTCTTGATGGTTTTATTCTGGTTACTTGTGATATTCTCATGATACTCTCCTTTCTGCAGATATGTGCATATGTCGGCATACCAAGGTTTGCCATCTAGTTCTGCTTCTACATGTGAACAGTCAGCATGTTCTTCCCTAATGCTAATCTCTAGATGATCAATGTGACTGCTCTCGGGATGTTGTATCATGGATGTTATGGTTGTAAGAGCATCATCAAATTCATTCTGGGCTCTCGTCGTGTGCCTAAATTTGATCTTTCTGAACTTTTTGCATAACCTTTGTGCGAGGTTTACATACGGCAGGATTTTTTTGTTCTTTATAGTGCACTCTCCCTGAACTTGACTAATTAACAAATCTGAGTCTCCTCTCACCAATAATTCCTTAATATTCTTATCTAGCACTATGTGGAGATCTAGGATGCAGGCTTCGTATTTTACCATGATATTAGTACATCGAAACTTGAGCATTGCGGCCATTGGGTAATGTTGGCCCATTTTTGTGACTAGAACTTCTTCAATTCCTGAACCCTTGTAATTGACTTCACCATCGAAGAATATTCTCCAATCTGAGTAAGTTTCAATCGTGTCTCCCTTTATTGTCAACACTTCCTTATCCGGAAATATGTCCTGAGTGGATCGAAATCATTATCGACCAAACTCTCTACGAGCAAATCGGCCAGTGCTTGTTCTATAATAGCTTTCTAAATCACATATGTGATGTTGAATTCGCTTAAAATCATTTGTCATTTGGCCAGTTTTCCTATAGGCATGGGTTGGCGAACGTTGTGCTTTAAAGGATCTATTTTGGAGATGAGTTTGTTAGTGTAAGACGAAAAGTAGTGTCTCAGCTTCTAGGCTACCTATGTCAGAGCATAATATGTTTTCTCCACTAAGGTATACCTCGATTCGCATGAGATAAATTTCTTACTGAGATAGTAGATGGCTCATTCTTTCTTCCATGTTTCATCATGTTCTACTAACATGCATCCAAAAGAATTATCTAATATTGATAGATACAGCAATAATGGACTTCCCGGCCTGGGAGGGACCAACACTAGTGAATAAGAGAGATAGTGTTGAAGGCTTTTTGACACTCATCTATCCATTTGGTGGGTGCATCCTTTTTCAGCAACTTGAGAATATGTTCAACAATTATCGTGGACTGCGCTATGAAGTGCCCGATATAATTTAGCCTTCCCAGAAAACTCATAACATCTTTCTTAGTCTCTGGTGGTGGCAATTCTTGGATGGCTTTGATCTTCGAGGGATCTAGTTCTATACCCTTAAGGCTGACTATGAACCCCAACAATATTCTAGCAGGCACCCCAAATGTGCATTTGCTCGGGTTTAACTTCAAATGGAACTTCTAAAGCCTATCGAAGAACTTTTTCAAGTGTGATATGATTTGAACTCTCTCTTCATTTGATTATGATGTCATCCACGTAGACCTCTATCTCTTTATGCATCATGTCATATAAGATGGTGGTCATTGCTTTTATGTGAGTGGCGCGGGCATTCTTGACACCGCATAAAATTACACGATAGTGGTATACTCCCCATGGAGTGATGAAGGTTGTCTTCTATGCGTCTTCTTTGCTCATTAAGATTTTATAGTAACAAGAGAAGCAATCCATGAATTATTATAACTCGTGTTTCTCACAGTTGTCTATGAGTATATGGATGTTCAGAAATGGAAAATTGTCTATAGGATTAGCTCTATTTAGATCATGGTAGTCCACGCAAATCCGAATCTTTCCATCTTTATTTAGTACATGAACAATGTTGGCCAACCATGTCAGATATGGAGTTACTTCCACTACACCCGACTTGATATATTTCTCAACTTCTTCTTTGATTCTGATGCTCAAATTTGGTCTTGAACTATCAGATTTTCTGCTTGATCGGGGTGAAACCTTCATTAATGGCAGCTTGTGGGCCACTATGTCTGTGCTTAACCCGGGCGTGTCTGCATACGACCATGCGAAGATGTCAACATATTCTCTTGGTAGATTTATCAATTCCTCTTTTTGGGGTGCTTCCAAGTGCGCGCTTATCCTAGTTTCTTTTATTGTTTCCCCGTGTCCGAAGTTGATTACTTTGGTCTCATCCAAGTTAGGTTTCTGCCTATTCTCATATTGTCTTACCTCTTCGATAAGTTCCTTGGGTAACATGGTCTCCTTGTCGTATTCCTCGTATTCTCCTTCTTCTATGTCACTCGTCTCGCGATATGTCATGACATTATGAGTTATTTTATTACTATTACTGAAAAACAAGGCAAAGAACGGTTAGTGTATAAAATATATAATTAATAAGAAGATCTTTTTCATATAAACTGAGGCTTTCATTAATTTGATAAAAGAGGTACAAACTACTGAATCAGATAAACATCGAGTCATTTCCATTTTTTCAAACATTACAAGGAAGATAAAAGATGCAAATGTAAAACGTTCGGGCCTCAGTTTACTTTCACCATTTTTTCTTTGAAAGCAAATTAAATTCATTATCTCTACCGAGGAGCCAATAGGGGTAGAGGTCCGATTGGAAAGTTGCTAGCCCATATCAGCAATGCGGATGGTCGGTGCTTCAGAGCATTCTTCTAGTATCACGGTGCAATCTTTCTCTTGTAACTCAATGCTAATTCTCTATCCCCGGTGGTTAGAAAGAACTTTTCACGAATTAGTTGTGAATCGTTGGTTTTTTTAGGGTTAGGATTAAAAAAGACCAACCCATCTAGTATGAACTAAAAACTATAGAACTAATAACCAACCCATCACTTCGCATTATCTGGATCTAAAGAACCAGTCAAGATATGATATATAGGTCATATCTTTATAGCAACTAATTTTTTTTGCATAAACAAAAAAATAAATCTGATTCTAAGTTGTAAAGAAAACTAGACAAAAAATATGTGGACAAATGGAAGGATGAGATAAATAGAGAAAATACTAACCAAGCAAGACAGATTGAATGAAAGAAAGAAAAAGTAGCTCTGCAGCTCGCCCAGAAGAAGATAGACCCACCACTATAGATTTGTCAATCCCTGGGCTTAGACAAAGACATACCCGGCATACTAAGACTAAGATGAATCATCTCAGTTCCCGAACAGGCCTAGTCCTTAAATCCCTAAATTAAATAGGACTCTTATAATCGCGATCAGCGTCCCTAACCCTTCTTCTACATCTTAGCCACTATGCAACGGCATTTGGACTGGCAATGCCTGGTACAGGTTTGAAACTGGCTTGCATAATTTTAGAGGACCCCTCTTTTTCTGGTTCATTACAAAGGCTTCTTCAGAGTCTGGGACATACTCGAGGCCAAAACGGAAATCATTTTCTGGAATAGACATTAGTTCTGTTATACCATGTAGACCTCTACCTAAACCCTTGCTAGGTTTGAACCCATTCTGGAGCATGGTGGAGGAAATCATTTTGTAGACCAGTGTCATATGACTCTACTCATAATATTCTTTGTGGGTTGCTCCTACTAATTATACCATATGGAAATCCGTGTCCTTAGGGACTTCCTCGATCACTGGCATAAAATTAATGGGGAAGTTGTGGACGCTACCTTCTCCGTGAATTACCACCTCGTATTTTTCCCAAAAAAAAATTTAAAGATTGGTGCAGGGAAGATGGTCGTCCATGTGTATCCAAGGCCTACCTAACAACAACTTGTAGTTAACGGTGATAGCCATGACTTGAAACTCTATAGTGAAATTTATGGGCCTCATTTAGATATTAAGGTCCACTTTTTCGATAGGGTCAAGTTGAGCTTCGTCAAAAGTGCTTACATTCGTGTGACTCCAGCGTATTTTCCCAATGTCGTAACCCAATTGCTTGAGTTCAAGTCATATGTTGATACCGGCCACATTGTCAACCAATACTCAAGCTATAACCTTGTCTATACACTTGACTGTAATATAGAGAGCTTTTTTGTGTCATTCCTTCTTTCGGCAACTCTTCTGGAGTGAAAGAGATTTGATGGGCCCCGATGACATGACCTACCATGTCAGCCAGAGATTCACTACTTGTACCAGCAGGGACAAGTGCTTCATCCAACACTCTTATGAGAGCTTATCGGTGTTGAGATGAACTCGGTAGTAATGCCATTACCGATATCTGGGCTGGCATTTTCTTCAAGTGATTGATAATGGAGTATTCCTTAGGCTAATTCTCTGTCTAAAGTCTTCAGCATGTCCTTTAGTTATAGGACTTTTCTAATTCTCTTCTTTTTGAGGCGCTTCCTGTGCCAGGTCTTCAGGGGTATAGCACCTCCCGGATCATGTCATTCCATGAGCTACCGCTGCTTGGACACAAATTCTTTTCTTTGGGCTCGGATTATCTCTTGTGATACCTAGTCCACGATTGGTATTGGGATGAGCACCTTAAATCGAGGTCATTCATGAAGGGTGAGAGAGGCTACTGTTTTCTCTAAACTCTTAACCTATCTTTGGATAAGTCGTTTGCAGATGGCCCACTCTTTCTCTCTCTCAATCATATGGAGTGATTAACGCTATGATTTGGTAGAGGATTAGTTTTTAGGTTTGGTACTGCTATCTACAGTGTGATTTCTCTTTTGTCAATTAAGTCTTGTATCTTGTGTTTTAAGTTGATACGGTCTTCCATACAGTGTCCACTTCTGCCAGAGTGGTATGCATATATTTGGTCAGCTCGGTAGAAGTGACTCCTAAGATTGGCAGGTTATGGTGGAATTGTTTGAAGGGATCCAACGGAACTCAATCGTTCGAACAACTTGGTTCGAGTCTCAAAAAGTGGGGTAAAATACCTATGGAGGTTTCTTCTCAAAGTTTAGACGTGGAAAATCATATCTGGTCGAAGGTGGCTACTTTTGGTGATTTTGAGGGTCTCTATAAGCAGGTGCAGGCATTTTATAATTTGGTTGTGGAGCTTGATAAATGGGGACCAGTGTTTGGTAATTTGGCTATGGAGCTTGGTAAATGGGAACTGGTGTTTCATAGTTAGTCTGTGCATAGAAAACTGGCACAGGGCTGTACGGAGAGAGTATGTAACTATTTGGAGGTGGAGATTGATATATGTCAAAAAATGATTGTGATCCTTTTTTACTTCGGGTTTTTGGGCTATGTGTGTGCGAGATGTTTGTCACATCTTCTTTCTTCTTTCTCATAGCCTCAGCGGTGCTCTGTTGACCGGCTTTATTGGCTACGCTAATAATTCGACCATACTTGAGGTCGTCTTCTATGGCCTCTCCCATTTTTACCAACATAGAGAATGGCCTCCCAATAATAGACAACATACGGTCATAGAAGTCTGACTCTTGTGATCGGATGAATACGGAGACCAATTCTTCCTTGCTCATTGGAGGTTATACTCAGGCAGCTTCAGCCCTCCATCTACTTATATATTTGCGGTAATTCTCTGCGGAATTTTGTTTGACCTTTTCTAGGTAGTATAGATCAGACACAGTCTCCATGTTAAATCGGAATCTTTCCATAAAGTGTCATGCCATGTCTTCCCAGGTATTCCAGCAGCGTATGTCTTGCGCGGTGAACCATTTGGAAGTTGGTCAGAGTATGCCTATAAGTGAGCTTTGGGATTCCATATCCCACTGAACATCTTGAATTTAGGCACTTTGAAGCCTTCGGGTTGGTCCAAGTCTAGATGCATGCATAGATCAGCATAACATAGCAATGTCGCTTTCCACGATACTATGTTAGACTTTTCGAGCAAGTATACCACTTTTCATTCCATTTCATTGTCTCTCCTATCCTGTTCGGCTCTCCATGCCCTTTCTATTTATTCATAATAATCGAGTTTTGGGGAGGAGTCAATTAGAGTGATAGAGGTGTGGAAGAATACTGTAGGATTTATTTGGCAATTTTTGGGAATGCTAGTAGTTTTAGGTATTGGGTGAGTAGTGGCATTTGGATGTATGCTTGGGTTAGCAAGAGTAGGTGGTGGTGCCTGATATTAAAGCATCGAACATGAAGTCCCGGTTATTTTAGTGGCATTTAGCGGTGGTGGTTTTTGGTATGAAGTACTAATATGGGTAGCTTCATTGTCAGCTCGGGTGGCTGGCACAGTTCTGGTTGGGTAGGCTGGAAAGTTATCGGGTATTGGTTAACTCAAAGATGGAAAATATGGTGGGGGCCTTCTTGCTTCAGTGGTCACTTCTCTGGCGGTGTTGGCCATCTCATTCCTTATGACCTATTCCTGGAGGTCCGCAATTCTTCAAAATAGCGTATTGATCACATCATTGTGATGTGATGGTTCCTCAAGATCTAGAGGTGTAAGGTCCTCTATGACAAGTGGATCTTTGTTACGCCCGTCGTCCGAAGTACCAGTCATGTTTTCTTAATTCTATTCATGAAGGGATGTTGTTGTACCTTTTGATAACGTGAAGTATGCCAGCGTGATACGACACAGGTCGACTCCCTCTTTAAGATAAGAAAAACTCAAAGGCAATTGACATTAGTAACGTTAGTTAAAAAATACAAGATATTACATATAAGTTGCACATAGGAGCACATAGATTCATACGTTTAATTTGAACACTTGATTGTTTTTTTTCATTCCGGTGTATTTTGGTTATTTTGGCCATTTTAGTTTTGAGGGTTTCAGTTTGAAGTCTATGGTTAATTTGCTACCATGACGTTGTCGAGACCGACCTCTTTGAACATTCTTAATAAGAGGGGATTATCATTTATATAATATAGGGGCAGAGTCTTACATAGACTGCCTACGTATGCATCCATGGGAAGTCAGGCCCTTTCATAGTTCGATTTACATAGAAATTATCTCTAATTTCATTCTACCCGAACAAGTTCTTACACCAGGACCAATAAGGGCTTCCTACGTATCCCCTTTAAGACATCAGATCGGACATGGTTTATTTTACAAAAATAAAGGGGAAGGGATAACATTTGATTGAAAGGAAAGACGATGCCTAGATTTACCCAAATTATGACTTCTCCCTGAAGCCATGGCGGGTCGTCGTCCTTACGACCGCACATTCCCCTGGTGGATTTTCTCAATGGCACCGGGGTAGAACTACCCAGATCTGACCAATATTGACCAAGTGCTCTGGCTCAAACATGAAAGTTTCACACTCTTTGATGTCATGTCCAGGCGCTCCTAAATTGTATAAGAAGATCTTCCTCATCTCCAAAGTACTCAAGGAGGGTTTCCAAGTTGTCTTGACTAGATAAATATTTCCGATGCTAGCTAATATGGAGAAGGGCTTGCATACGAATCTTCAAAGACAATTAATTTATAGTGCCAAACTTGTGTATCAATGGTGATTCCTTCACCAAGCATGATGGGGCATGAACCAGTATGGAATATGGGGCCCATATATTGCGAATAGTCTTGTCATCGATCAACCTTATAATCCGTTTCTTCAAGGCCAAACACTCATTTGTGGTGTGGCCTAGTTGATTTGTATGAAAGGGGTACCTCTTGTGAGCATAGATGGGTGCACAAGTTGGGAGGACATCGTGGCTGAAACATGATGCTCTGGCAACTGTTAGTCCTTCAAACACCTCGATACTTCGCACCGGCCTTGGTGTGACTCTGAAGGGTAAAGAGTGAGAGGTGAGAGCAATTGCCCACCAGATAGGGGATGATGTTCAGGATGTCTCTTGTAGTATCCCATAGTAGTCGGTAGCATCAGAAGCGTTAGAAGTGGATTTCTCAGATGGTCCACTCAATTCTGTGGCGTATGGCTCAGGATCTTCCTCAGACACCTCAGTCTCTCACTTAAGTGTCTTGGATAGTGGTATGTAATCCTTTATCATTCCCTTGACCTCATCTGAGAACTTTCGCCCAAAGCGAGTCCTCGATTTCTTCATCGCTAATCAAATCAACAACCGGTGATGTGGCACTTTGGCTATCTTAAGCGTCCATCAGTAACAAATCAACATTTAGAGAGGTGCAAATTTTAGTTAGGTTTCGGTATTTTCTTGTGTTTTCCTTTGGGTTGGTGTCTGGAATGTGAGACCAATCAAGAGTTCGAACGGAACACATGAAAGCACGTAAATAATAATATCACATAGTCAAATAATCAAATAATTAACAATTGTAATATTTGCATTTCTAAACCTTTTTGGTTATACCCCATAGCTCCGCATTCCATCGCGTCATCGATTGATACATATTCCCCGGGAAGAGGTATGACCTTTTGAAAGGATAATAATGGTTTATAGCTTGTTTATGAAAGTTTCGGGGCATGTGAAATCAAAATGGATCAAGGGAAATATGTTTCGATGAAATTGGAAACTGGGTATATACGACGGCAAGGTTGACGGACCATCAAAATGCCAAGGTGAACCGTTAAAGTGCCTGAGATATTCTGATCTCAAGAGACAGATTGACGGTCCATATTGACGGACCGTCGAATATTTTGACAGACCGTCAAAATGCGAACTTAAACTGTCAAAGTTCCTGTACTTTTGAGATCTCATGAGGCAACTTGACGGTCAAGGTTAACAAACCATTAATCTTACCGTCAAGTTGCGGCGGTGGAAAATTACGGTCGGGTATATAAGCGGGTTTAACGATTTGAACATCATTTTCCACCAAAATCTAACCTAGAGCACCTCATAAATCTTCTCTAAGTATTCCACAACATCCAAGATCAATCCCAAGGCAAATCACGTAAGATTAACGTCATAATTCCCGCGGTAATCATAGAAATCATGTTCCTCGTAGTGAAGAAACTTTTAAAACCCATGATATTGGGGCAAGTTCCTATTTTGAGAGGATTTCGACACATCGAGGTAAATTTTATCCTCCTCTATCTATAATTGTAATTAATTGATGGTTTGGAGTAAGTTGTGAAAGGATTTTCTTAATCGAAACCCATAAACCTATGAAATTATTTTATATAAACTTGTGTGCTGATTTGCTTGAATTATAAGGTGATATTGATTAGTGAGTTGATTGTTGGTATTGTAAACCTCAAAAAGTGTGTTTCGGAGAATCATGGGATCGAATTAGATAGGTACCGTTTGTTAATAAGTCCAAGAATCCTTTGTGTTTAATATAATCGATAAAGATGCCTAAATGAACTTTCTTATCTGGAATATGGATCTGATATTGATATCAACCCCATTGTTGCAATAAATAATCATCAGTAAGGGATACGAAGACTTATTGGGCGACTTTTAACTTAGTGGATAAGGTATGTAAGGATACCCCTTTCTTTCAATAGCAAGGATCCAAAGAATTATCGTTCTTGAAAAGAACGTTAAGAGCTTCACTCTATTGCCTATCAAAGTCTCTTATTAAGAAGTGTTCATTGCTTATTTTTATTCTTATAATCCTTGTTATTGGTTACTAGTCTTGTCATAAGTCTTCACAAAGAAGCATTCTAAGGAGTCAATCATCGAGTCGACCACGGGTCATGTTCAGACAAAGCCAAAGAGTTTACGGGTGTAAAAAAAGGCAAATGAGTCATTGTTGTCATATTATATTATTGACACCCCTGATTCCCATTAGTATTGATATATTTCTTATTGGCATTTCATATCATGCATATAATTATGATCATCTATTAGATCGGGTTGCACATTCCGCAACATATACATATATTTGATCAGGTTGTACGTTCCACAACTTATACACGTATTTGATCGGGTTGTACGTTCTGCAACATATACATATAATGGATAGGATTGCGCATTCCACAACACATATATTAATCATTATGCATCTTGTATTACATATCCACATATACACCTAAAAGTAATGACATGTTATATACCTCACGCTGTGAGATGAGGGTAGTTTACACAGTAAAGGCCTATCCAAACAGGTTGTATTTGAGTTTTCGAGTTTCGTTATTCACCTCATATGGCATCCAAGTTGCTTATGCTTTCATTTATATCTTATCTCCTCATAATACTATTATGTTTTCTTTACAGTATATAGTTTTATATTATTATTCATACTTTATATACTTAGTACATTATTTTGTACTGACGTCCCTTTTATCGGGGCGCTGGGTGTTCATGTCGCAGGTTCTGATAGGGACTCAGCTAGACCACCACTATAAGAGTTGTCGAGTGCAGTTGTCCGTAAGTAAGCTTCATCTTCCCCGAAGCTTTCTGGTCTGTTAGTGAGTATGTTTTGTGGAGTTATGTACAATATGGATATGTCGGGGCCCTGTCATGGCCATATGTCAGTGTAGTTACTAGTAGAGGCTCACAAACTTGTTTTGGTATGTACAGTGTTGATAAATAGCCTTGTCAGCTAAGTTATCTTTTGTTAAACCATGTTATGACCTTGTCGGTCCTATTATGGATATACATGTTGGGTTGATCCCTCTTGTTCATTGTTGTTGTTGTAATATATCTTAGTATGGCCTTATTGGTCAGAAGTATATTCGTATGGAAGCCTGGTCATCAGAGTGGTACGTTTGGGCTAGAAGGGCATCAGGTGCCAGCCACACACATACACACCCAGTTTGGAGTGTGACAAATTTGGTATCAGAGTAGGTCAGTCTTAGGGAGTCTGTGAGAGTGTCTAGTAGTGTCTTTTTTTATGGGTGTGTTGTGCACCACACTTATAAACATGAGGCTGCCAGGCATTTAGGGATGGTTGTTGTTCTTTCACTTCCTAGATCGTGCTATAGAGCTAAGTTACATAGTTTGAGTCTAATTTGTGCTCTAATTTCTCTTTCAGTAATCATACCAGTTACTATAAGAGCTACTGCTAGTAATCGAGCTGGTGCTGATAGGGGTGAAGGTACCAGCAATTCCCCGCCCGACCAAGTTGATAGAATGGAAGCTCAAGAAGAAACACGCTCCCATGTATCACCAGTTCCACCCCCTTCGGAGGAGATTATAGGAGGTGCAGTACCTCCAGCTCCTTTGAATCTATTTCATCCAATTTCGCAGAATCCAATTCCTCTAGTTCATCCACCCGAGTCTTCTTAGCAAGGAGTGGAAAATGTCGTACAGCTATTAGCATATATACTAGCCACCCTGTAGCATCAGATAAGGGCTTCTACAGCATTGTGTCTTTTAATGGTATTGAGAGTTCTAGGACTCGGGAAATTCTCGGGTTGAGTCCATCAGTATTCACACGGACTAATCCAAATATGGACCTCTAAGACTTTATTGATCAAATGTTGCGGGTATTGCATGTGATGCATGCTTCGGAGATAGAGGCAGTAGTGTTGGCCTCTTTTAGATTATGAGATGTGGTTGTTTTATGGTATGAGTCTTGGGAGCGGTCTCGAGGACCAGATGCACCTCCATGTGTGTGGGAAGAGTTTTCAGATGCCTTTCTGGATCACTACTTTCCGTTAGAGGTATGAGAGGATAGAGTGGAGCAATTGTTAAATCTCAAACAGAGGGGCAAGAGTGTACGGGAATACAGTCTGCAGTTTGATTCTCTAGCTAGGTATGCTACAAATATTGTGGACACAATGAGGGCTCGAATTCATCGGTTTGTAGTGGGTTTGGATCCGCATCTAATTGGGGAGTATACGACAACCTCACTGAATAGAGATATGGATATTGCTAGAATTCAGGCATATGCTCAAGGTGTTGAAGATCGCAAATGGCAACTCCAAGAGGATAGGAGTGCGGAGAGATAGTTGACTAAGAGGGCTAGGTTAGCTGGTTCATTTGGAGAAGCATTGGGTAGCTCCAAGGAATAATTTCCTAGACGTCCGCCTCGGTTTGCTTATAGTGCTCCATCTTAGTTTCAAGGGCCTAGATATGACAGCCATACTCAGTTTTGGATAAGGCAAAGTATGAGAGCTTCAGGTTTTCAGGAGCAAAGGAGTTCGGGCCATATGAAACCACTATTTCCACTTGTGGCCAGTGTGGTAGGAGACATCCAGGACAATGTCATTAGGGTGTCGATGTGTGTTATATGTGTGGTGAACCTAGTCATTACATGTGCCAATGTCTAAATAAGGGTAGAGATAATGCTGACGGATCGACGACAGCATCTTCATCAAATGTACATCCGTAGAGTGGTGGGCCTCAGACCTTAATAGGTAGAGGTAGAGGGCGATGAGGAGCCTCTAGTTCAGGTGGTGCTTAGAACTATATCTGTGCTTTATCTAGTCGCTAGGATTTAGAGTCGTTTCCAGATGTTGTCACAAGTATATTATCCGTCTTCACCTATGATGTTTATGCATTGTTAGATCCGAGATCCAATTTGTCTTATGTTACGCCCTTTGTCACTAGCAAATTTAGGTTTGAACAAAAGCTGTTGTCAAAGCCATATGAAGTGGCTACACTGGTTGGTGAGATGATTATAGCAAGATGAATTTATAGGAATTGTACCATAACGGTCTGTAATCGCCCTACTTTGGCGGACTTAGCTGAGTTACCTATGATTGGGGTTGACGTTATTATGGGCATGGTTGGTTAGCTTTTTACTATGAAAATGTCGATTATCGGACAAAGATTGTCAAGTTCAGTTTTCCAGGCGAGCTGACCCTTGAATGGAAGGGCATTGCAAGTATGCCTAAATACAGGTTTATTTCCTGCCTGAAGACAAGAAAAATAATTTCTAAAGGTTATATAAATCATCTGGTTAGGGTCAGGGATGTAGATACAAAACCCCCAGCCCTTCAGTCTATCCCAGTAGTCAACAAATTTCCTAATGTATTTCCGGATGAGCTTCCGGGCATTCCTCCAGAACGGGAAATTGAGGTCACTATTGATGTACTTCCACATATGCAACCAATATATATCCCTACTTATCTAATGGCTCCGACCGAGCTAAGGGAATTGAAGGAGAAGTTGAAAGGATTTATTGGAAAAAGGTTTCATCAAACCTAGCACTTCACCATGCAACACACCGGTATTATTTGTTTGTAAGAAGGATGGTTCTTTAAGGATGTGCATCGACTATAGACAATTGAATAAGGTGACTATCAAGAACAAGTATCTATTTCCAAGGATTGATTATTTATTCGATCTATTACAGGGTACTAAGTATTTCTCGAAGATTGATGTAAGGTCAGGATACCACCAGTTAAGGGTAAAGGAGAAGGATATTCTGAAGACCGCCTTTCAGAGTATGTATGGCCATTTTGAGTTTTGGGTGATGTCTTTTGGACTCACTAATGCGCCAACATCCTTCATGGATTTAATGAACCGAGTCTTCAAGCCATTCTTAGATATCTTCGTGATCGTATTAATTGATGATATCTTGGTATACTCAAGGACAGAGGCAGACAATGCAGATCTGATGTATATAAGGAGGGGATTGTATGGTTAGTTGGGTCGGAGTTGGATTGGGACCGGGTGGATACCAAAATGGGGGTCAAATGGAGGTTGGTGGGTTTTCGAGCAGTATGTGTTTGGTGGGGAGTGTGTGGGTGAATTTGGAGGGTGTGGGCTAAGGCATTTGGAGGGGATAAACTAGACACGTTGTAGGTTATATTGGTGGTTGGATTGTGGTAAGGTGGCGGAAACTGATCGCGACAGTAAGGTTGGTGGAATAGGGGTGCGATCGGGAAGGTGGGGAATTAGTTGGGGGTTTCAGGTGTTTATGGGAGGAGTCAGTTGATGACCTTTTGGGTGTGAGTTGGGGAAGTGTTGGAGTGTATTGGGGGGCAAGGAATTAGGCAGTTTGGACAAGGATGGTACACAAAATTGATAAACAAATTCGTGTGCGGGTAAGGTAATGTAGGCCGAGAAGACCTTCAATGTGTTTGTAACAAGTGACCGGATAGAACATTGGCTTGGGTATAGTTAGATCACAAAATTTCTAACTAGACTTACACCAAGGGTTTGGCCCACAAAAGGACCAAGAGTTGGATCACAAAAGGTCCGACTAAGATAACGGCACAAAAGTTGAAAACTTAGCAAGTTTGAGTAACTCAAATATATTTTATAAAACTTCAATATCCCCTTACATCAATTAAATTTCCTATTTATACTATTTATAGACCTTCTAGAAGAGGAAACAAGAAAGACACAAACATGTACCTTGGTCGAATAGGGGAGATACCCGACCAACCCTTCATGTTCTCTAGGCCAACCTTTTGTGTCATCCATGTATCTCGGCCGAATAGGAGAGATGCTCGACCAACCCTTCATGTTCTCTAGGCCAACCTTTTGTATCATCCATGTATCTCGGCCGAATGGGGGAGATGCTCGATCAACCCTTCATGTTCTCTAGGCCAACCTTTAGTGTCATCCATGTAGATAAATGCATGAACTAGCTAGTTCATGAATTACCTCCTTGAGAGACGTTGGAAGCTTCTGTTTCTAGATGGTTCTCAGCTTAGTCATCCTATTTTATTACAAGGCCTAGTAATTAAGCTAAAATGGAAACTAGAAATTAAAAGCAAGCTAAAAGATGGTCTCGGCCAAGACCTACATAAAAGCCGAAAATTAATGGCACTTCTTGGATCTTCAAGTCTACTCCACACTCCATTCCACATTAAGCATATCACCATAGGACCATTGGCAATCTTTGGCACTCCTAGCAAATCACCTTGTGGCTTATGTTAGACACTTAAGCTCACATGCTTCTTTACATCATACTCCCCTTCTTTAACAGAATTTGCCCTAAAATTCTCATCATCTAAGTATGGTGATAAGTCTCCAACATTAAACGTTGAACTAATACCTCCATATTCGTCTGAAAGTTCTACCTTGTAGGCGTTTTCCCCGAACCTTGTTAATATCTTGAAAGGGCCATCTGTTTGAGGATGATGGGAGGTACTAAATAGCAACTTGTACCATGAAGTCTCCATAGTGTTTTCCATAAATAACTTAGGAACTTCACATCCCTATCAGACACAATAGTCTTAGGAATGCCATGCAATCTTACCACTTCCTTCAAATACAAGTCCGCAAGATGTGTTGTGTCATCGGTCTTGTGACAAGCAATGAAGTGAGACATCTTCGAGAATCTATCAACAACCACCATGATAGAGTCTTTGGCCCATTATTTTTTTGGTAAGCTGAGGATGAAATCCAAGCTCACACATTCCCATGGTCGCTATGGAACCGGTAAAAGAGTATACAATCCTTTGTGGAAGAAACTTTTAGCCTTTTGACAAGTGGAACACCTACTTACCACTCCATTTACGTCTTTATCAATCTGTGGCCAGTAAAAGTGTTCTTGTAGAATCTCCAAAGTCTTCACTGCCTCAAAATGTCCAGCTAGTTAACCCAAATGCACTTTATGTACAAGTAATTCTCTCATGGAACATTTGGACACACACAATTTGTTTCCATTGAAAAGGAAACCTTCTACTATGGAATAAGAACCATGAACTCCATTATTACATTCTATCATTACGTCTTTGAACTCAGAATCTCGTTCATAGAATTCTTTTAGCACTTCAAATCCCACAAGTTTTTGTTCAAGCATGGTCAATATTACGTGCCTCCGGAAAAGTGCATCTGCCACTATGTTGGACTTGCCATCTTTGTGCCTTGTAGAGAATGTGAAACTTTGTAAGTACACCACTCACTTAGCATGCCTTGGATTCAACTTTCTTTGCCCATATAAATACTTTAAGGATTCATGATCTGAATATAAGACAAAAGGTTTTGGCCTCAAATAATGTTCCCATTGGACCAAGGATCTCACAATAACATAAAATTCCTTGTCATAAGTAGAATAATTGAGTCATGCACCACCCAATTATCCACTAGAGAAAGTAATGGATCTTTTGTCTTGAATCAAGACGGCACAAACACCAATTCCACTAATATCACGCTCAATTTCAAATAGTTTCTCAAGGTCTAGAGCTAGTGCTTCACATATCATTCCCTTCAAGGTTTCCAAAGTTATTTGTGCTCCTTAGGACCATTTTAGCTCGCTCTTTCTCATTAGTTCGGTTATAGGGGCAAAAAGGGTACAACAATCTCGAATGAAACAATGAGCCAAACCATGAAAACTTCTTACTCACTTACATTCGTAGACTCGGGCCAACTCCGGATAGTTTCCACCTTGGATGGATCCATATGAATTCCCTCAGATGATATTATGTACCCCATAAATGGTCGTAGCACCTCATGTATGAGCCTCATGAAAGAGTTAGGAGCATTCCACAACACAAATGTCATCACAAGCCATTCGTACAAGCCATACTTGGTTTGGGAAGCCATCTTCCATTCACTTTCCTCTCGTATCCTCATTTGATGGTAGCCACTCCTCAAATCTATCTTGCAGAACAACTTGGCCCCACTCAATTCATCTGAAAGATCATCCAATCTTGGTATAGGAAACCTGTACTTCACAGTGATGTTTTTGACTGCTCGGTTATCAATACTCATATGCCAAGTTCTATCTTTTATTGGTACCAACAAGGTGGGTACAGCACATGGACTAAGGTTCTCTCGGACAAGGCCTTTGTCTAGTAATTCTTGCATTTTTTCTTTCAACTCCTTAGCCTCTTCCGGATAGTATCTATAGGTCTAATTGGTGGTAATCCGGGTGCAATATCATCCGAAATCACATTCTCATATTTCTTCAAAAGTTCCTTTGAGTCAGCATATTCAACCAAATCTCCTACAAGACTCTCCTTCTCCTCGCACACCAATGCACCTATAGAACTCCCCTTCTTCAATTCTTCTTCTATCTCCAATGCATTAAGCAAGAAGGCCTCGGAATTTTCCTTACGTTTCTTGGAATTTTGGATCTTCATTTTCTTCACCTCACTAGGTGACAATGGTATCAACCGGATCTTCTTATCATCCTTTTGAAAAGAATAGGTATTCTTTTCTCCATCATGTTGCACTTTTATATCAAATTGCAATGGCCGACCTAATAAAATATGATAAGCATCCATAGGTAGGATGTCACACCATATCTCATCTTCATACTTACCAACCCGAAAACTAACAAGAGCTTGTTTCATTACCTTTATCCCTTTGTCTTTGTTCAACCATTGGAGAGCAAGTGGCTTAGAATGGCTGCGGGTAGGTAGTTTCAATTATCCCACCATTTCCATAGAGGCCATGATGTATGTAAGAAAGGGTAAGTGAGGGTAAGAGGGTCGGGTCTTTGTTATATTCGGGTTGACCCAAAATTGGACACAAAAGGTGGTTCTCGGGTGGGGTATTACTATCGGGCATTGGGGTGTTCGATGATTGTTTCAGGTAGTTATATAGGGAATTGTGTCAAGGAGTTTTATGGGAGTGTTCCTGGTGTGTTGAGGGTTATCTTAATGATCGGAGTTTGGTGGTTAGATGGTGGAAAGATGGCGGAAGCTGGCTGAAATAGTGAGGTCTCGGTAATGGCTATCTTGTGGACTATTTGTAGTTATTAGGTTTGTGCGTGAAGTTGTGGGTAGTTTCGGATAGTGAGCATTAGTGGGGATGTTTATGGAGTATTATGGGATGAGGTAGTGTAAGAAAAGAAGTGGTTTAGACGAGGGATGAACATGTAATTTGATGAGCAAGTCCGAGTACAAATCAAGTCACAATCGATCGATATAAGGCTCTTGGATAGAGACACAATGGATTTACTGCTCGTGTCGACACCAAGTATATTGTGGTCAATTGGAAAAGGATCAGATTGAGATTTACTCACTAGAATGCTCAACACTAACCAAGTGAGGATGATCGGAACCTTAGAAAGTAACAAGATAAACGATCCTCCCGGAGGACCAACTAAGAATTACAACCCCGGGTTGAAACACTTAGCATAGTGAGTAAAAACTCAATTTTTATATATCAACAACAACTTCTTATTACATTGTCCTAAAGGTCTTATTTATAGTATCAAAAGGGACCATTCTAGAAGGGAAGTACAAGGGACACAAATACAAGCCATTCGGCCACGGTGGGAACGATGGAGGGGAAGGGATTTTCGGCCGAGGGGAATGAATACTGATCTCCCATGTACTGTAGAATGTTTCTCGGTGGCTTCCACATATGAACTAGTTAATTCTTAAATGAACTTCTTGTAGAGTATTGAGATTCATCTCCCCTTGGCATGCATCTTTGGCCGATCAGTTGGGGGATTGGTTCGACCAACTCTTCGGCGTCTTCAAGGTCATCTTGATGTCCTCCAAATAGGGAAGTTCATGCACAAATTATCCTCTTGAAGACCACACCTTCTAGATGATGTATTTGCCATTGCTACCTTGTTCAATCCTCGGACAGTCACTTTTTGGATGAAAACCCCTTCGGCTTAGTCACTCTTCCTACATAGTGCATTGAATGTGTCCTAAACAAAGCTAGGGGTTATTTCATGGATTTAATGGTGTCCTAAGTAAACTAGTAATTAGTCTAAGAAATTAAAGACAACAAATTAAAAGCATGGTCTCGGCCAAGACCAACACTTAAGGCCGAATAAATTCAATACTCTAAGACAATCAAGTGTTGTCTCCTAATCCGACCCAAATCCAATACATTTCTAGGCCTTTAAACGTGGGTTAATGGCTAGCCATTGGTATCTTCGGGGATTCACTCAACGACTTGAATTTGGGAACCAAGTCTGGGACCCTTCTTGCATAAATCTCCCTTTCTTCAAAAGAATTTGTCCTCAAATTCTCACTGTTCAATTATGAGGACATTTCATTAGCATACGATGTTGTATCTATGCCATCACCTGTACGTTGCTTCTTTTCTCAAAATTTGGCCAACAACTTGAATGGGCCATCCCTCAAATATTCCGCCCACTTGATCAATGAGCCATACGTCAAAGAGCCAAGTTGTGCACCCTTCGAATTTTTAACATATTGGTTCATGGGTTTTCGCTTTCGCCTAAGGTCAACATCAACCTCATACTCTTTTTTTAATGGTTCTTTAAGATCATCATAGGGATAGCAACACAATCATGGTCTCAGATTACATGAGGGGAAATCAAACCATAACCTTGGGTGTATTTAAAATCTTGAGCCAATCTTGGTATCCCTCGAATGGTTTAAGGTAAAGGTCATTGCACCCTCGGATTAGCCAACCCTTTGGTGTGATGATTATGGAGTAGCGTATGCTATCCCAAACTTTGAATGATCCCTCAACCATCCGCGCACACTATGTGGTGCCTCGACAATCATTGCTTGCTTAATCCCTTCTCGGGTCTTTCTTAGTTGGGAGTCATCTTTCAAAGCCATATCGGGCAGGACTTTTTCCCATTCAAGTCTCCCAAATAGTCATTGATCCTTGGCCACGGAGATTTATATCTCATGGTGAGGTTGTAGGATAATGGGTGGTCAATGTGCACATTCAAAACTTCATTTTTTTTGGCACCACCAAGATAAGTGCCACATATGGGAGAATGTACTTCTAATCATGTTCCTCGCTGAGTACTCCCCGGTCTTGCAACTTTTGTTTTCGACGCACCCGATTTTGGTGAGTAGACGATGAACTACTTGAAAATAAATCAAGGGTAAGTTCACTATCTCCCATCGATGAAACTTTGGACGTGGGGTCTTTCAGGAGTTCCTTGTAGGTGTTTTCCTCCACGCTTGCTCGTGACTAAGGGGGCATGGTCCCCATTATCAACATGATACAACGGGTTGGTAAAAAGGTCACAACCTTGTGTTGTTCCTACATTCTCTTCCTCAACGTTCATGGGACTTTCCTTCCCTTTGCACACCAACATCTCCATAGGACTCCCCTTCTTTGATCCCTATTCTTCCTTCATCCCCTCAAACACGAGAGTTGCGAATTTGGCTTGACGTCTTTGTGTGCTTTGGATCTTCATTTCCCTTACCTTGCTAGGTGGTAAAGGTCTTAATCGGAAATCCCTACCATTCTTATGGAAGGAGTAAGTGTTATCCTCCCGATCATGCATCGTCCTTCGTTCATGTTGCCATGGCCTTCCTAACAAAATATGACATGCATCCATGGGTAGGATGTCACACCATATTTCATCCTCATAGCCTCCAATTTGGAAGTTAACAAGGACTTGGTTTTCCACACTTAGTCCATTTGCTTTGTTCACCCATCGAAGGTTGTAGGGCTTGGGATAGATATGGGTCGGCAATTGCAATTTGTTTACCATCTCAATGGAATCCATGTTAGCACAACTTCCTCCATCAATAATCATGCTACACACTCAGTAAATGTTGGAGAACTCGGCTTACACCATCTTCCGCAAGGGTCTCACCCTCCTCTTGACTTTATTCTATGGCAAAGGTGTCTCCGTATTCCTAGTGCTCATCTAGTGTCATGACTCTAGGGTTGGGGCACTCTCTTGCAAAGTGTCCATGACCTTGACACTTGAAACATCTTGTGCCGCCTCTTTCAACTCTTTTGGCAACTTCTATCTTATTTCCCTTGTCCTTGCCCGTGTCATCTTTTTTATACAAGGGATTAGAAAAGGATATGCTAACCTTCTCCTTAGCACTTGTGGTCTTAGTATAAGGTCTTGTGACAACCTTCGTTTCTTGTCGCTCGAACCTAAGTGCTAGATGGCACACATCTTCAAATGTAATGTAAGTGGACAATTCAACTTTCTCTTGGATTGCCGCGCTTAGTCCGCCAATGATTCGTACAATGCGTTGCAGCTCTTTTTCTTCTAAGTCACACAACATTTCACACTCCCGGATATACTCTTCGACCTTAAGAACACATTGCTGAAGCTTAGTGAGTTTAGGTAAAGGTCTTGCTCATACTCTCTCGGCAAGAACTTTCTTTTCAAGTGCTTTTTTAACTTCTCCCAAGAATCAATCTTGGTCTTGCCATGTCTTTTTTGGCTTGTCTTTAGATTCTCGTACCACACGTAAGCATATGATTTTACCTTCAACGTGGCAACTTTAAATCATTGATGGTCGTCATATTGATTGAACTCAAATAGACTCTAAATGGCTCATAGCCATTCGATAAACTCCTCCAAGTCCATGTTTCTATCAAACGTCGGAAGATCGAACTGTAAGGTTCAGTCATTCCCCCTTTCAAGCCTCGGTTCCTCTTGTGCATCATCTTCAACATGTAGGGGGTTGTTTTGGGCAACTTCATCCTCAGATTCAACATCATTGATGACTATACGATTTGCGAATTCTCTTCTTATCAGTTGCATTTGTTCCGTAACCATTTCGGATAAGGTCCTCCTAAGTTTGTCATTTACTTATGTCATAGCGTCAAAGTGTGGGACGGGATTGTCTCGCTCTAATACCAATTTGATATATTTAAGGAGGGGTAATTTAGGGTAAGAGGGTCGGGTCTTGGTTATATCCGGGTTGACCCAAAATTAGACACAAAAGATAGTTCTCGGGTGTTCGATGGCTATTTCGGGTAGTTATATATGGAATTGGGTCAAGCGTTTTATGGGAGTGTTCCGGGTGTGGTGAGGGTTATCTTGATGATTGGGGTTTGGTTGTTGGATGGTGGAAAGATGGCGGAAGCTGGCTGAAATAGTTAGGTCTCTGTAAGGGCTATCTTGTGGACTGTTTTTGGTTGTTGGGTTTGTGCGTGAAGTTGTGGGTAGTTTTGGACAATGTGCTTTAGTGTGGATGTTTATGGAGTATTATGTAATATGGTGGTGGAAGGAACAAAGTGGTTTGGATGAGGGATGAACACGGAATACGAGGAGCAAATATGAGTACAAACTAAGTCACAATCGGTCGATATAAGGCTCTTAGATAGACACAAGGGATTTATTGCTCATGTCGACACCAAGTATATAGTGGTCAATTAGACAAGGATTATATTGAGGTTTGCTGACTACAATGCTCAACACTAACCAAGTGAGGATGACCAGAACCTTAGAAAGTAACAAGATAAACGATCCTCCTAGAGGACTAACTAAGAATTACAACCCCAGGTTGAAACACTCAGCAAAGTGAGTAAAACCTCAAGCTTTATATATCAACAACAATTGCCTATTACAATGTCCTAAAGGTCCTATTTATAGTAGCAAAATGGACCATTCTAGAAGGGAAGTACAAGGGACACAAATACAAACCATTCAGCCAAGGTGGGAACGGCAGAGGGGAAGGGATATTCGGCCGAGGGGAATGAATATCGATATCCCATGTGCTCTAGAACCTTTCTCGGTGGCTTCCACATATGAACTAGTTAATTCTTAAATGAATGACTTTGAGAGTTTTGAGATTAATCTCCACTTGGCATGCATCCTTCACCGATCGGTTGGGGGATTGGTTCGACCAACTCTTCGGCTTCTTCAAGGTCATCTTGATGTCCTCCAATTAAGGAAGTTCATGCACGAATTATCCTCTTGAATACCACGCCTTCTAGATGATGTATTTTCCTTTGCTACCCTGGTCAATCCTCATCCAGACAATGTGTCGTTGGTAAATAAGGATCGGTTTTTTAGCAAGGTATAGAATGTATCGTCAAATATTCAATATGATTCCACAAGATATAGTTTCGTTCAAGTAACGGATTCTAGCCAACTGATAGGATCTTCTGATCAATCTTTGAATCAATAGAGAACCTTTTCTTCTGTATGAATCGATATTATTCCATTCCAAATCCTTTCCGATACCTCGCAAGGAAAATATCATTTTGGATGAAAACCCATTCGGCCTAGTCACCCTTCCGACATAGTGCATTGAATGTGTCCTAAGGAAATCTAAGTGTTATTACATTGCATTAATGGTGTCCTAAGTAAACTAGTAATTAATCTAAGAAATTAAAAACAACAAATTAAAAAGCATGGTCTTGGCCAAGACCAACACTTAAGGCCGAATAAATTCAATACTCTAAGACAATTAAGTATTGTCTCCTAAATCGACCCAAATCCCATACATTTCTAAGCCTTTAGTCGTGGGTTGATGGCTAGCCATTGGTATCTTCGGGGCTTCACTCATCGACTTGAATTTGGGAACCAAGTCTGGGACCCTTCTTGCATCAATCTCCCATTTTTCGAAAGAATGTATCCTCAAATTCTCGTTGTTCAAGTATGAGGAAATTTCATTATTATACCATGTTGTATCTATGCCGTCACCCGGACGTTGCTCCTTTTCTCAGAATTTGGCCACCAACTTGAATGAGTCATCCCTCAAGTATTTCGCCCACTTGATCAATGATCCATACGTCAAAGCGTCAAGTTGTGTACCTTTCGAGTTTTTACCATAGTGGTTCATGAGTTTTCTTTTCGCATACGGTCGGCATCCACCTCATACTCTTTTTTTGAATGGTTCTTTCAATATCGCCATAGGGGTAGCAACACAATCATGGTCTCGGATTACACGGGGGGAAATCAAACCATAACCTCGGGTAGTATTTGAAGTCTTGAGCCAATTTTGGTTTCCCTCAGATGGTTTAAGGTAAAGGTCATTGCACCCTCAGATCAGCCAACCCTTTGGTGTGATGATTATGGAGTAGCGCGTGTTATCCCAAACTTTGAATGATCCCTCAAGCCATCCGCGCACACCATGTGGTGCCTCGATAATTATTTCTTGCTTAATCCTTTCTCGGGTCTTTCTTAGTTGGGAGTCATCTTTCAAAGCCATCTCGGGCAGGATTTTTCCCCATTCAAGTCTCCCAAATAGTCATTGATCCTTGGCCATGGAGAAGTATAACTCATGGTGAGGTTGTAGGACAATGGGTGGTCAATGTGCATATTCCAAACTTTACTTTGTTTTGGCACCACCAAGATAAGTGCCACGTAGGAGAGAAGGTACTTTCGATCATGTTCCACGTCGAGTACTCCCCGGTCTTGCAACTTTTATTTTTCGACACCCCCGATTTTGGTGAGTAGACAATGAACTACTTGAAAATAAATCAAGGGTAAGTTTACTATCTTCCATCGATGGAACTTTGGACGTGGGGTATTTTGGGAGTTCCTTGTAGGTGCTTTCCTCTACACTTGCTTTTTAGTGACACGGAGTGACTAAGGAGGCAAGGTCCCCATTCTCAACATGATACAACGTGCTGGTAAAAATGTCCCAACCTTGTGTTGCTCCTACATTCTCCTCATCAACGTTCACATGACTTTCCTTCCCTTCGCACACCAACATCTCCAATGGACTCCTTTTCTTTGATCGTTCTTCTTCCTTCATCCCCTCAAACACGAGAGTTGCAGATTCAGTTTGACGCCTTTGTGCGCTTTGGATCATTATTTCCCTTACCTTGCTAGGTGGTAAAGGCCTTAATCGGAAATCCTACCATCTTTGTGGAAGGAGTAATTGTTATCCTCCCCATCATGCATCGATCTTTGGTCATATTGCCACGGCCTACCTAACATAATATTTCATGCATCCATAAGTAGGATGTCACACCATATTTTCTCCGCATAGCCTCCAATTTGGAAGTTAACAAGGACTTAATTGTCCACTCTTAGTCTATTTGCTTTGTTCACCCATCAAAGGTTGTATGGCTTGGGATGGACATAGGTCGGCAATTGCAATTTGTTTACCATCTCAATGGAAGCCATGTTAGCACAAATTCCTCCATCAACAATCATGTTACACACTCAGTCATTCACCTTGCATCGGGTGTAGAAAATTTGTTCCCTTTACAATTCTTTAAGTTCTCCTAGTTGCATACTCAATACATGTTGGAGAACTAGGCAGAACACCATCTTCCGCAAGAGTCTTAGCCTCCTCTTGACTTTCTTCCACCTCGGGTTCTTCCACGTCAAAGGCGTCTCCAAAATCTTGGTGCTCCTCTAATGTCATGACTCTCGAGTTGGGGCACTCTCTTTCAAACTTTCCAAGACCTTGACACTTGAAACATCTTGTGCCACCTCTTTCGACTCCTTTGGAAACTTCTATCTTCTTTCCCTTATCATTGCACATATCATCTTGTTATACAAGGGATTGGAATAGCATGTACTAACCTTCTCCTTAGCACTTATGGTCTTGTGACAACCTTCTTTTGTTACCGCTCGAACCTAAGTGCTAGATGGCACACATCTTCAAATGTAGTGTAAGTGGACACTTTCACTTTCTCATGTATTGTCGCGCTTAGTCCACCAATGAACTATGTAATGCATTGCGGCTCTTTTTCTTCTAAGTCACACAACATTATGACCCTTTCAAACTCCCTGACGTACTCTTTGACCTTAAGAACACCTTGTCGATGCTTAGTGAGTTTAAGATAAAGGTCTTGCTCATACTCTCTCGGCAAGAACTTTCTTTTCAAGTGATTTTTTAAATTCTCCCAAGAATCAATCTTGGTCTTGACATGTCTTTTCGGCTTGTCTTTAGATTCTCGTACCACACGTAAGCAAATGATTTTACCTTCAATGTGGCAACTTTAAATCATTGATGGTCGTCATATTGATTGAACTCAAATAGACTCTAAATGGTATTAGCCATTCGATAAACTCCTCCAGGTCCATGTTTCCATCAAACGTCGGAAGATCAAACCGTAAGGTTCGGTCATTCTCCCTTTCAAGCATCGGTTCCTCTTGTGCATCATCTTCAATATGTAGGGTTGTTTTGGGTAACTTCCTCCCCAAATTCAACATCATTGATGACTACACGACTTGTGAATTCTCTTCTTATCAGTTGCATTTATTTCGTAACTATTTCGGATAAGGTCCTCATAAGTTGTCATTTACTTGTGCTATAGCATCAAAGTGTGGGATGGGATTGTCTCGTTCTGATACCAATTTGATGTATGTAAGGAGGGGTAAGTAAGGGTAAGAGGTTTGGGTCTTGGTTATATCCGGGTTGACCCGAAATTGGATACAAAAGGTGTTTTTCGGGTGGAGTATTACTACCGGACAGTGGGGTGTTCGATGGCTGTTTCGGGTAGTTATATAAAAAATTGGGTCAAGGCGTCATATGAGAGTGTTCCGGGTGTGTTGAGGGTTATATTTATGATTGGGGTATGGTTGTTGGATGGTGGAAAGATGGCGAAAGCTGGCTGAAATAGTAAGGTCTCGGTAAGGACTATCTTATGGATTATTTGTGGTTGTTGGGTTTGTGCGTGAAGTTGTGGGTAGTTTTGGATAGTGAGCTTTAGTGGGGATATTTATGGAGTATTATGGGATGTGTTGATGTAAGAAACAAGTGGTTTGGACGAGGGATGAATACGGAATGCGAGGAGCAAGTCCGAGTACAAACCAAGTCACAATCGATCGATATAAGGCTTTTGGATAGAGACATAAGAGATTTATTGCTCGTGTCGACACCAAGTATATTGTGGTTAACTAGACAAGGATTAGATTGAGGTTTTCTGAATACAATGCTCAATACTAACCAAGTGAGGATGACCGAAACCTTATAAAGTAACAAGATAAACGATCCTCCCGGAGGACCAACTAAGAATTACAACCCCGGGTTGAAACACTTAGCATAGTGAGTAAAAACTCAAGTTTTATATATCAACAACAACTTCCTATTACATGGTCCTAAAGGCCTTATTTATAGTTGCAAAATGGACCATTCTATAAGGGTAGTACAAGGGACACAAATACAAGCCATTCGGCCAAGGTGGGAACGAGGGAGGGGAACGGATTTTCGGCCGACGGGAATGAATACTGATCTCCTATGTGCTCTTAACATTTCTCGGTGGCTTCCACATATGAACTAGTTAATTCTTAAATGAACTTCTTGGAGAGTATTGAGATACATCTCCCCTTGGTATGCATCTTTGGCCGATCGGTTGGGGGATTGGTTCGACCAACTCTTCGGCGTCTTCAAGGTAATCTTGATGTCCTCCAATTATGGAAGTTCATGCACGAATTATCCTCTTGAATACCACACCTTCTAGATGATGTGTTTTCCTTTGCTACCTTGTTCAATCCTCAGCCAGTCACTTTTTGGATGAAAACCCCTTCGGCTTAGTCACCCTTTCTACATAGTGC
Organism: Anisodus acutangulus; assembly: GCA_029783415.1. Taxonomy (NCBI): domain Eukaryota; kingdom Viridiplantae; phylum Streptophyta; class Magnoliopsida; order Solanales; family Solanaceae; genus Anisodus; species Anisodus acutangulus. Next base: position 20,117,778 of record CM056509.1, read on the forward strand.
ATTGAATGTGTCATAAGCAAAGCTAGGGGTTATTTCATGGCTTTAATGGTGTCCTAAGTAAACTAGTAATTAGTCCAAGAAATTAAAGACAACAAATTAAAAGCATGGTCTCGGCCAAGACTAACACTTAAGGCCGAATAAATTCAATACTCTAAGACAATCAAGTGTTGTCTCCTAATCCGACCCAAATCCAATACATTTCTAGGCCTTTAAACGTGGGTTGATGGCTAGCCATTGGTATCTTTGGGGCTCTCTTTGTGTCTCCTCCTGTTCTTCAAGTTGAATAGTCAACACACGTTGAAGTACTAAACTTTCACCCTCTTCCGCAAGATCAAAATCTTCCTCTAGGTCCTTCTTGACTTCAGGTTCCTCAATAACAAAGGAATCCCCACACTCTTGATACTCGTCGATAGTAATTACCCGAGGGTTAGGACATTCATTTGCAAAGTGTCCTAATCCTTGACATTTAAAACACCTTTTTCTACTTCTATTCACCTCCTTTTTAACTTCTACTTTCTTTCCTTTATCATTCTCTACACTTTCTTGGCAATACAATGGGTTAGTAAAAGAGGTACTGTCCTTTTCTTTTACATTAGTGGGATTTACATAGGTTTTTGGGGTACCTTTCTTTCGTTGTTTTTCAAACTTGAGGGCTAAGTGACATACGTCTTCAAATATGTTGAATGTTGCAACTTCGACCTTCTCTTGAATCGCCACATTCAAGCCTCCAATGAATCGTGTAATCTTTTAAGCCTCCTTTTCTTCTAAGTTACAAAGCATGGTCAGTTTTTCGAACTCTCGAAGTATTCCTCAACTTTAAGAACTCCTTGGCGAAGTTTGGTGAGCTTGATGTATAGGTCTTGTTCATTCTCCCTTGGCAAGAACCTCTTCTTTAAATGTTTCTTTAGTTTGTCCCAATATTCATTCTTGGTTTTCCCATTCCTCCTCCGGCTTGTTTTGAGGTTTTCATACCACACAGAAAAGATTCCTTCAACTTCAATGTAGAAACCTTAAAACACTTGTGGTCATCATATTGCTTATATTCGAAAAGCCTCTCAATGGCCCTTAACAATTCAAGAAACTCTTTCGGGTCCATATTTCCTTCAAAGGTTGGAAGATCAAACCATAGATTTCGGTCATCTTCCTTTTCACGCCTCGGGTTGTCTTGGACATCTCCCCTTTCATGTCTCGGGTGGTTTTGTGCAACCTCCTCACCAGACTCAACATCATTAATCATGGCACGCTCCGCAAACTCTCTTCTCAAGAGTTGCATTTATTTCGCAATAAGGCCACTTATGGTCCTTCGAAGTTCTTCATTCATGTTAGCCATAGTGTCAAGGTGTGGGATGGGAAAGCCTTGTTCTGATACCAAACAGATGTATACAAGGAGGGGATTGTATGGTTAGGTGGGTCGGAGTTGGATTGGGACCGGTTAGACACCAAAATAGGGGTCAAATGGAGGTTGGTGGGTTTCCGGGCAGTGTGTGTTTGGTGGGGAATGTGCAGGTGAATTTGGAGGGTGTTGGGCTAAGGCATTTGGACGTGATGAACTAGACACGTTTTAGGTTATGTTGATGGTTGGTATGTGGTGGTTGGATGGTGGTAAGGTGGTGGAAACTTTTCAGGATAGTAAGGTTGGTGGAATATGGGTGCGATCGGGACGGTGGGGAATTGGCTGGGGGTTTCGAGTGTTTGTGGGAGGAGTCGGTTAACGACCTTTTGGGTATGAGTTGGGAAAGTATTAGAGTGTATTGGGGTGCAAGAAATTAGGCAGTTTGGACAAGGATGGGGCACGAAATGGATAAACAAATTCGTGTGCGGGTAAGGTAATGTAGGCCGAAAATACCTTCAATGTGTTTGTAACAAGTAACCGGATAGAACCTTGGCTTGGGTATAGTTAGATCACAAAAGTACTTACACCGAGGGTGTAGACCACAAAAGGACCAAGGGGTGGCCCACAAAAGGACCGGGGTTTGGACCACAAAAGGACCAAGGGTTGAACCACAAAAGGTCCGACTAAGATAACAACACAAAAGTTAAAAACTTAGCAAGTTTGAGTAAACTCAAATATATTTCATAAAACTTCAATATCCCCTTACATCAATTACATCTTTTATTTATACTAGTTCTAGACCTTCTATGAAAGGAAACAAGAAATACACAAACATGTATCTTGGTCGAATGGGGGAAATGCCCGACCAACCCTTCATAATCTCTAGGCCAACTATTTGTGTCATCCATGTATCTCGGCCGAATGGGGGAGATGCTTTACCAACCCTCCATGTTCTCTATGCCAACCTTTTGTGTCATCCATGTATCTCAGCCGAATGGGGGAGATGCTCGATCAACCCTTCATGTTCTCTAGACCAACCTTTTATGTCATCCATGTAGATAAGTGCATGAACTAGATAGTTCATGAATTACCTCCTTGGAAGACGTTGGAAGCTTCTCTTTCTAGATGGATCTCGGCTTAGTCATCCAATTTTATTACAAGGCCTAGTAATTAAGCTAAAAGGGAAACTAGTAATTAAGCTAGAAATTAAAAGCAAGCTAAAAGATGGTCTCGGCCAAGACCTACATAAAAGCCAAAAATAATGGCATTCTTTGATCTTCAACTCCACTCCACACTCTATTCCACATTAAGTAGATCATCATAGGACGATTGGAAATCTTCGGCACTCCTAGCAAATCACCTCGTGGCTTATGTTGGACACTTAAGCTCATGACATTCTTTACATCAAGATCATCACCGAGCGGTGTTACACATACTCCAAGACCGTAAGTTATACACTAATTTTTCTAAATAAGAATTTTGGTTAAACAGTGTTGCCTTTTGGGGCCATATTGTCTCCTCAGAGGGTATTAAGGTGGATACTCAAAATATTGAGGTCATGAGGAATTGGCCAAGACCCATGACTCCTACTGAAGTACATAGTTTCTTGGGTTTATCAGGATATTATTAGAGATTCATTGAAGGTTTTTCTTCTATCTCCGCGCCTATGACTAAGCTCACGCACAATGAAGCTAAGTTTCAGTAGATGTGGGAGCGTAGCTTTCAAGAGTTGAAGGACAGGTTGATATCTGCACCTGTGCTAGCCCTTCCTGAAGGTACTCATGGGTATGTGGTTTATTGTGACGCTTCCAGAGTTGCCTTAGGATGTGTCCTGATGCAGTATGAAAAGGTTATAGCATATGCTTCGAGGTAGTTGAGAAAATACGAGGTAAACTATTCGACTCATGATCTTGAGTTAGCAGCAGTAATCTTTTCCCTGAAGATGTGGTGTCATTCCTTATATGGAGTCCACGTTGATGTATTCATGGATCATAAGAGTCTACAATATATATTTCGCCAGAAAGAGCTGAATTTAAGGCAAAGAATGTGGATATTATTATTAAAGGAGATGTAGACATTTTATACAATCCCGAAAAGGCAAATGTCGTAGTTGATTCCTTGAGTCATAAGTCTATGGGAAGTTTGAATGGTATTGAAACTAACAATCTGTAAATGACTAAAGAACTACGTCGCTTAACCAGTTTAAATGTATGACTCTTGGACACGAATGACGGAGGAGCGATGGTGTAGAATACTGCATAATCATCCTTAATAGTTAAGGTGAAGGCAAGACAGCTTGAGGACACCGAGTTGGTTAGAATGAAAGAAGAGATCTCCCTACAGAAGAAGCCAATAATAGAGTTTACGGGAGATGGAGTTCTTAGATATCTGGGTTGACTATGTGTTCCAAATGTCAGAGGAATCCGAGAGCAAATTATGGCCAAGGTGAACCGTCAAAGTACCTGAGATTTTCTAATATCAGGAGGCAGATTGACGATCCACATTGACGAACCGTCAAAATGCCAACTTGAACCGTCAAAGTTCCTACATTTTTTAGATCTCAAGAGGCAACTTGACGATCCAGGATGACGGACCGTCAATCCTACCATCAAGTTGTGGCAGCGAAAAATTACAGAAGGGTTTAGAAGCGGGTTTCACGATTTGGACTTTATTTTTCACCCAAATCTGACCTACCTCTCTAAGGATTTCATAACATCCAAGATCAATCCTAAGGAAAATCACGTAAGATTAACGTAATAATTCCCACGGTAATCATAGAAATCATATTCCTCGTAGTAAAGCAATTTTGGAAACCCTTGATATTGGGGCAAGTTGCTTTTTTAAGAGGATTTTGATACATCGAGGTAAAATTTATCCTGTTATAGCTGTGTTTGTGATTAATTGATGGTTTGGAGTATGTTGTAAAAGGATTTTCATAATCGAAACCCATAAACCTATGAAATCATTGTATATAGACTTGTGGGTTATTTTGCTTGAATTATGAGGTGATATTGATTAGTGATTGATTGTTGGTATTGCAAACCTCAGAAAGTATATTTTGAAGAATCATGGGATTGAATTACATATATACCCTTAATTAATAAGTCCAAGAATCTTTTGTGTTTAAGGTTATCAATAAAGATACCTAAATGAAGTTTCTTATTTGGAATATGGATCTGATATTGATATCAACCCCGTTGCTGCTATAGATAATCATCATTAAGGGATACGAAGACCTATAGGGAGACTTGTAGCTTTATGGATAAGGTATGTAAGGCTATCCCTTTCTTTCAATAGCATGGATTCAAGGAATTATCATTTTCGAAAAGAACATTGAGAGCTTCACTCTATTGTCTATCAAAGTCTCTTGTTAAGAAATGTTCGTTTCTTATTTGTATTCTTATGATCCTTATTGTTGGTCACTGGTCTTGTCATAAGTCTTCAAAAAGAAGCATTCTAAGGAGTTAATCGTCGATTCGACAACGGATCGTGTTCAGACAAAGCCAAATAGTTTACGGGTGTCAAAAGAGGCCAATAAGTGATTGTTGTCACAGTATGTTGTCCACACCCCCGATTCCTATTAGTATTGATATATTTCTTATTGGCATTTGATATCATGCATACAATCATGATCATATATTGGATCGAGTTGCACGTTCCGCAACATATACATATATTGGATCGGGTTGCACGTTCCACAACTTATACATGTATTTGATCAGGTTCACATTTCGCAACATATACATAAATCATTGTGCACATTGCATTGCATATCCACACATACACCTAAGAGTAATGAAATGGTATATACCTCACGCTATGAGACGAGAGTATTTTACATAGTAATGGCCTATCTAGACAGGTTGTATTTGAGTTTCAGAGTTTTGTTATTTTCCTCATATGACATCCAGGTTTCTTATGCTTTAATTTACAGTTTATCTCCTCATAATGCTATTATGTTTTCTTTACAACTTGTACCATGTTTTAGTCTACTAACTTAAGATTAATTGATAAACACAGTCATCTCACAGATTTGAAGACTCAGAATCATAAAATCATATTTATAAGTTATTACATGCTTTTTCTAAACCACTATGATGCTTCAACGGTTCTTAAATTACTCAAACAAGTTTATCAACTTACAAGTACACTATAAATCACATAACTTAACTAAAACTTAATGAAATAGTAAGAAATTTAAAAGGAGAGGGAAGCACCCCTTTTAGTGGCAGCCTTGGTCGAGGTTGGGGCCTGTTCCTCACTCCACCACTCGATCAAACACTCACACACAAGAAAAAGAAAGATTTTAAAACTGATGGACTAAATTCAAGACTTAGGATTCCACCAAAGGGCTTGGAATCCAATTCACTCGAACTTAATTCAATTTTGATCGAAAATTAATCTCTTAAAATATATAAAAGCTCACAATTTCAATCGCCGATCTTTGATAATGAAAGGGTGGAGTTCAATTTATAGAACCCCCAAAATCCTAGAATTTGAGATAGCAATCGATGTGGGAGAACAGATTTGGGGGGAAGATTCCCTTCAAAAGTTCTCAACCAATCAAAATCACTCAATTCGAAAATAAAATAGACAAAAACTATAAAATTAGAGATGGCAGTGGATCCTGGACCCGATCCTAATCCGGTGGATCCAGATCCATTTTATAGAATATGGATCTTCAAAATTTGGACCTGACGGATCCGGATCGGACCCGGATCCATTTCTGACGGATCGGATCTGGATCTTGTATTTGAGATCCATATCCGGTCCAGATCCGACCAGTGAATCCGTTTTTTATTAAATATATTCATAACCTAGAATGTAATTTTATAAGTATTTTCTTAAAATTGCTAAGCACATCCTTGCAAGTTTAATTCTCAAAACAAGTTTAATTTATCTCTGCGTTAACTCAAAAACCAAAAAATAAAGAGGTAACTTCGATAATAAAATCAATGTTATATTAGTGAATGACTAACATCTCCATAGACAAGTAGTTAAAATTATATTCACTTCATTTGTGAAGATTCCAAGCACATGCAAGTTCTGCATTGTGGAAATACTAGTCAATATTTTCCACAACTATTGTCATTGTCCAACATTTTCAATTAATAGCTCACAATCAAAACGAATCAACGAACAAAATACCTCATATGAACATTTCAAAATTGAAACACAATAAATTATTAGCCAAGTAAAAATCATTTGTCAGTTCAAAAAAAAATTCTTAACAAGGTTACATTCTTAGCAAGGCAAATTTTTTTACATGTGGATCCAGATCTGATCCGTGGACCCGGTGGATCCGATGGATCCGGATTTGGATCTAATTTTTATCGATCCGATGGATCTGGATCCATGTATGAAAAACGGATCTAGATCTGGATCTAGTAGGATCCGGTCCAAATCCGATCTGTTGTCATCCCTACATAAAATCATAATAGATAAAGCAACTAAGAAGGGTAACCTCACCTCGGTGGGGGTGGGGTGCCTCTGCGGAGTAAGGGCAGGGGCCATTAATGCCCTTGCCCATTTGGACGAGTAAGGATTGCGAAGAAAGGCACGTGTATTTGGCATTGCAGAGAGGATGAAAGAAACAGCTAGGATTCTTTGTCCTTCATTGCGAAAGGGAAAAGAAAATTGGGGTGGGTCTATTTGGCTTCATGCATATAGAAGAAATTGGGATGGGTCGCGGTCTAATTGGGCTAGACCCGACCATTTTAAAAGATGAGAAAAGGGGCCCAATTTCGGCTTTAGATAAAATTAAAATGCAACGGCCATATTTTGCAAATGTGGCCAGTTTTTTAATTAAGAAATGACAAAAATATTTTTATTTTAACCAGTATAAATCAAAAGCTTCAAATGGAGCCCAAATTTGACATAATTTGGAAATTAAAATCTTAAATCATGCAAAATCTTTTTAATTCAAAATAAAATTATTTGAAATTAAGATGCAATTTAATTAAATATTTTCCCAATTTGACGGAATAAAATATTGATCATTTTTAAATTGAGAGTTTAAGTAATTAATTACATAATTATTACTTTAATTTTAAAAATTGCAATTTGATGATCACAATATTGTAAAACAAAACATAATATACAATAAGTATATTGGATGACATTTTGTCAAATGGAATGACAAAATATTTCTGGAATAATTTTGTAAAATTATTTATCTTGTAAAAGTGTATTTTACTCCGTCTGTGACTCGGGAATCCTGAATAATTAGAAAAACTTATTGGAGGATAAAAATTAGGTGTCAACAGTTGGTGCTTGGCCTCTGGCTAGTGTAGATACATGGGCTCTAGCCCTACCGCGACCTCTACCTTATCCTTTGCCTCTCTCTCGAGCAACAATACAGAAAACCGGTGGGGGCATAGGTGCGAGCTCCTGATCTCCTACCGTGGCTGAACGTTTCCTCACCATTTGTGAGAGAATGAAACAAGAAACTCTTAGAAACCATTAGAGTTAAGGACGCACGATAAGGAATGGAAAATTAGAATTTTCTTAGATGTCTCATAGCCTCTCGAAGATAAGTATAGACATCTTTGTACCGATATGCAAGACTCTACTAAATATTATTCTTGTACTTGTGAGGCCGATGAATCTAAAGCTCTAATACCAATTTATCACAATCCAAAATTAAGGGTCATGATAGCACCAACTCTGACGAGTCGGTAAGCCAATCAGTGCCCAAAACATTCCCAAAATCAATGAAAATAATAAGTACGAAAAATATAAGAAACAACCTTAAAGTCTTTAAATAAATCCATAAATAGTCAATTACTGAAGTAATGATTTTTTTCCAAAATCGAGTGTCACAGTACAAGAACTAACTAGAGATCAATACAAGTCTTGGGAATACATATGTCCCCAAATACATAGAAACTGTCTGAAATGAAGGACATAATATAAATGCATAAAAAAAAGAATTTGAGGCGAAGGATCATGTGGCAGCTCACCCTGCAGCTTCTCAACAGGCTAGGTAGTCACGAGTCCTGCTAGTGCTGGAAATTATACCTGCATATAAAAGGGTGCAGCAAGTGTAGCGTGAGTACAAGAATATGGGTACTCAGCACCATCGTAGACCGACCCTATCCTAAATGGAGGCGAGGGCTGATCTACCGAGGGCTACCACTATACCAACTGCCAAGTAATCCAACATAATAGCCATGATGCAAATATACTCATTTACGCAGTTCAAGCCTAAGTTATAGCACCTAACTCATCAATCAGTCAGGTATACACATAATTGAGTCACATGAGTAAAATCAACAGCTAAATAACTAATCAAGAGAATAATGAAATAATATGAATGCAATCAATAATATGCAAGATCTTTTCTTTCTTCTACCGGTACACACACGTTCGAACATAAATGAAGCGAGACCCATAGGGGACTCACGAGGTCCATATACCATACATGCTCACACACAATACCTAAGTATAATCACATAGCAAACTCACATAGTATCTGTTACTAATCACACAACTCTTATACTCGTCTATTGTCACACAGGTTATATACATTATGATGCATAATTATGATATGCACAACAACAAGAAGCAAATGGATGCAATACATGTTGTAACTCAGTCATTCGTATAGTAAATACTCGATTTTTAGCTTCTTAACTACTTTTAAACGAGTATAAAGAGATGATGGGGACACACAAACACATAACACATAGACATATAATAATAACGCGGATAGTACGAGCTTCATATCCAAATTCTGGATCCAAAGGATCGTACTATACTATCAGCTAGTGCCCAAAGCATGACATTCTTCTAAGTAATGTAAAGCTCAAATACCCATAACATGTCACTGGTACCTGATACGAGTGCTCGTCACCTCACAAGTATTGGGACCCCCTTATTAACCTCATCACTCATTCTTAATTAGTTCGTTTAGACCATCCATGACGCCTAAGATAAGGTCCATAGTCTCAACATGCCTGAAATAGGAATCTGAAATCACAAAGCCACCTGGACCTTTCATGTAGCCTCCGAACGATCTTAGTTTGCTCAAACACAGATTAAGCATAAGAATATGAGACAAACAATGCCCATATTACCTTCTAAAAAATGTGGGTCTAGAAAGTCAATCCAAAACCTAATTCTAAACCCAAAGGTTAAATTCATAATTGTATTGAGAAATCGAGGTCAATATGATCAAATTATTACTCTACGAAGTCATACGAACCCAACAGTATCCATATTAGCATGCTTTAAATCCAAACCCAAAAAGTCATCTCAAAAAGTGATTTTGAGCCGCGAAGGGCAAAATATGAAATTCATTCCAAAATTAGTTTACCCAATACTTATAGAGTCTATATACCAAAAATGAATGAAATCTATCCACAAATTCATGCTTAATTGAAGAAAGTCTAGATTTAAGCCTAAGGTTCATAAATCCCCTCTTTTTCCCAATCTAAATCATGATTCCTATGATGAAAATCCATACTAATCCATGAAATAGATAAAAGGAGTATTAGATTCTTACCCCAAGGTTATATCTTGCAAAATCTCTCAAAATCTTCTAAAACTGAGCTCCCAAAAGATATTTTACTGAATGAGGAGTCAAGTCACGATTTTTGGGGTTTTAAAATCGCTGACATAATTACACCGCAATCACGAGACACTGCTCTGACCCGGCCCATAAGCTACTCATCGCGATAACAATGAGGGCATCCGCAGATGCGTAGAATACCTACGAGACACATCGTGATCGCGACACATGTCTCGTTGTTGTGAAAGATGACATCAACAACTGGACACCAGATTTTTCTACTGTCTTCCAATCTTGGAATCGACCCTCAAAACTGTCCCGGGACCCTCCGGACACAAACCAATTATGCAAATCACTCCTAAAACACGCAACGAATCTCCTCGCGCACTCGAAATCATCATACGAGGTCATCTTAATAAAAAGTTCGACCAAAACCCTTATAAAATCTCATAAGACTTAGAATCTCAACTCAACGCCCAAAATACTCCCGAGTGCCTCGAGACCAGACCAAGAACTCTATTAGACCATATTCTACATTCCGGATTTGATAGAATAGATGAAACTTCGAAAAAGACACAAACGCCCTCAATGTTGACTTTAGTAAAGTAAAGGTTATTTCTCAACTTAAGACTTTTCAATTTTCACAAACTTACCCGAAACTCTCTCAAAACATCCGGGACCCATTTCAACAGTCCACCTGAGTCATAAATCATGTTCCGGAGCTTAAGGAACCATCAAAATTCAATTTCGGACATTTAGTCAAAATTCAACTCCTAGTCAAACTTTCCAAACATAAAACTTCCAAAACTAAAACTTGGATTTTCTTTTGTTATTCTCATCTGATTGCCTCGGGAATCGCGCCATCTATCCCCGCACATCAAAATCACCACAACAAGGCTAGGGGAAAGGATATTTGCGGGAAAATACCAAAATGACCTAACGGGTCATTACACATAACTTATACATGTATTAGTTATGCCTGTTTCTAAATTGCAAACCAAACGTCGTACAAATTTTATACATGAATAACTTACTTCCTAACTAACTACCAAACGCGGTATAAATATGCAGAAATTAATACATGAATAAGATTTCTATTTACTAGCTACCAAATATGGTTATAAATTATGCAGAAATTAATACATGAATAATTTTCTTCTTTTCCAGCTACCAAACGGCCCCTTAGTGTTGGTATTTGGCTTTATTGTTGGAACCTTTGTATACTTACTAATGATATTGCTTGCTGCCTTAGTAAACCTTTTCCTATCATCAAGTTGTATGAGATTTTTCTACCAAACCTTGACCAATATATATTTGTTCGGTATTTAATTTGTTGAGCTGAATTTCCTTTTCATTTGGGTGTTAACCTTGAGTATCACGAATTGATAGTGTTATGGTTGGACGTATAGAGAAGGAAAGTTGATCAACGAGTAAAGATCGAATTTTAAATTAGAAGAATTAAAATAATAATTCTTTAGCCTCATTTTGATTTGTTTTAATGATGGTGCAAAGCGTGAACAAACTTACTAGTTATTATAGATTACATGAATAAGCAGAAGTGATGAAAGAACAATAAGAAGAATGATAGTAGTATTAAAATTGAATTGAGGTACGATATCGCCCATATTGAAACTAGAGAGCAGCAGCCTTAAAAATTAAATGGACGACCCCTAACAAAACAAAGATGTAATGTTGAAACCCAATTAGGGTTATTCTAAGAAACATGCTCCAATAGCAGTATCTCCGGTGTCTGCTAACATATGTGTTCTACTGATGTTTTACTCTGAAAATCCAAAAATATAACCTTATTTTATTCCGTGTGACACTCTTTTTATTTTTTTAAACTATAAAAAATATTTTTTAATATTTTTTTAATTTGCTGGATATTAGTATTTTAATATTAAAATTAAATTATATTTTTTTCTTTTAGTAGTTATAAAGATGAAAAGTGATCATAATTTCGTTTAATTCAATAATTCGATGATCTATCACACTAAGTGCCTCACTAAAGGTTAATTAATATGCAGTAACCCTACGGGCATTAAATAATAATGAATATACTTTTATTAGTAGAACTTTGGGGGTCATTGGACTAAGAATGAGATCTACAAATTATAACTTAAGACAAGTTTAATTTAACATTATATTACGTAATAATTATTAATTAAAATATATTTTTTACCTCATGAAATTACTTATCCAAAATAAATTGATGAATAGATTATTTTTTTTAAATAAACACCGGCATAAAGTACACACATGAATCATGAATGTGATGATTTCGGTCAGCAGCACACCAAGGCCCAAGCCATGTTCTCTGCCATAGAACATTATTGAAACCTTTTCTTTTCGTTTTGGAGATTGTGAAGGGAAAACACTAAACCCTAATTCAAAGTACACCAACACAAATATGGAAGAGCAAAAGATGCCTTCCCCTATGGTTTGACGGTTGACCGTTCCGTTTCTGCCCACTCTGTTTTGCGACCCACGCTTGGTACGTTTCGTAAATATGTACCGAAATCAGCCCTAATCTCATATCCTTCATTTTAAAAAATCAAAAAGCAACAGCCAGCCTGGGCCAAACATAATAATACACCCTCCACTCACTGTCCTACTCTCTCCTCACTGTCGTGTACCCCACTTCCTTCTCAAATTTATAGCAAGTATTTACCTACTTATTTTCCAGTTTTCTCCCATTTCAATTGGCTATAGATGAAGCACGTATAGATTCTTTAAATATCATACAAGCAAAATTTGGAGGCAAGGTAGAACATCCCTTTCCAAAATCATATAGTATCAATCTTCTCCTCTTTAGTGGTTCATTTCATTGTCACGAAATGAATACATTATCCATTTTTTTCTTCTTATATATACATTAATTTAAACTAATATCTTTTCATATCAAATTCCCTATTTATACCAAAATATCAATGTTAAACTAGTTTGATTGTTTTCAATTTAATATAGTAATTACAGAGGTTCATTTCCACAAACCAAAAACCACACATCAATGTTAAACTAGTTTGGTTGTTTTCAATTTAATATAGTAATTACAGAGGTTCATTTCCACAAACCAAAAATCATACGTCAATGTTAAACTAGTTTGGTTGTTTTCAATTTAATATAGTAATTACAGAGGTTCATTTCCACAAACCAAAAACCACACATCAATGTTAAACTAGTTTGGTTGTTTTCAATTTAATATAGTAATTACAGAGGTTCATTTCCACAAACCAAAAACCATACATCAATGTTAAACTAGTTTGGTTGTTTTCAATTTAATATAGTAATTACAGAGGTTCATTTCCACAAACCAAAAACCATACATCAATGTTAAACTAGTTTGGTTGTTTTCAATTTAATATAGTAATTACAGAGGTTCATTTCCACAAACCAAAAACCACACATCAATGTTAAACTAGTTTGATTGTTTTCAATTTAATATAGTAATTACAGAGGTCATTTCCACAAACCAAAAACCACACAACAATGTTAAACTAGTTTGGTTGTTTTCAATTTAATATAGTAATTACAGAGGTTCATTTCCACAAACCAAAAACCATACATCAATGTTAAACTAGTTTGGTTGTTTTCAATTTAATATAGTAATTACAGAGGTTCATTTCCACAAACCAAAAACCACACATCAATGTTAAACTAGTTTAATTGTTTTCAATTTAATATAGTAATTACAGAGGTCATTTCCACAAACCAAAAACCACACATGAACTGGCAACTCTAATTGTCATGAAAGATAGTTTGTTAATTAATCCCCTCAGTAGCAGTAGCAGTTTCCGGGACTCCCGAAAGGGAAATCCCATTGTACTTCCAGACATGTAAGTCCATTTTTAGTTTATAGTTTATCTCCACGCATGTAAATTATGTTTGATGTTGATTATAAAAATCTTGCAGGATTGCAAGAAAGTATGTTTATAAACTGTTGTTTATTTTCATCATGAATCTTAAGTTGCTATTATAATCACTGTCATAATGTCTAATTACTGTTGAAATCAGTAGCATAGCATGTCCCAATAACATAGCATGCCTAGATATATGTGGTTATCTTGTTAACTTAGTATATGGTTCTCTGATGAGCTCCGTTATCTTGTCCATGGATTACTCAGAAATTCCTATGTCAATCGGTGGTTGATGAGTAGGCCTGTTGATGTCCGCGGAAGGACTGTTGTGGCCATTTTGGGTGTGAGTAAAGACGATAGACATAGCAGGGGTAAAGCTCAAAGGGAGAGATGAACAGTTAATAAGAAACAAACAAAACTAGGCAAATATGTGATTGATGAAACAGTAACAAAATATGAATGACAGGAATGATGAAAAGGAACCAAAAAAAAAAAAAAAAAAAAAAAAAACCTCGCTATGTCTATCGCCTTTACTCACACCCAAAATGGCCACAACAGTCCTTCCGCGGACATCAACAGCCTACTCATCAACCACCGCTGACATAGGAATTTCTGAGTAATCCATGGACAAGATAACGGAGCTCAACAGAGAACCATATACTAAGTTAACAAGATAACCACATATATCTAGGCATGCTATGTTATTGGGACATGCTATGCTACTGATTTCAACAGTAATTAGACATTATGACAGTGATTATAATAGCAACTTAAGATTCATGATGAAAATAAACAACAGTTTATAAACATACTTTCTTGCAATCCTGCAAGATTTTTATAATCAACATCAAACATAATTTACATGCGTGGAGATAAACTATAAACTAAAAATGGACTTACATGTCTGGAAGTACAATGGGATTTCCCTTTCGAGTCCCTAAATCAAGCACTCGCTATCGAGGGGATTAATTAACAAACTATCTTACATACGGTGTTTGTTTATACACAGGGGAGTTGGTTGCGAACATATGGATGGAGGAGGTGTTCTAAGGATGATTTGCGGAAAATAAAATTTATGTGCTATGCTCTGCGTTCTTCGCTCTCTTCGCTCTCTTCGCTCTCGATTGTAAGAGAGTTTGTAGTCTGCTATTTATAGGAGATATCAGGACTTCAGTGCGGATGTTAAGCGAAAAAGGAATCTTTCACTTTTACGCTTTCGTAGGGTGCTCATAGGGCCCCATCGTCACTTTCACTTTGTTGAAAAATTCGTCGTTGGTTTTGTCATCGTAATGTCGCAGTGTTATTTACGCTTTCAGTAAAGTTTGAAAACTTTGCCAAAGTAGAAATTGCTTTTGTCCTGGTCTGCTTTATGTCTTTGTCTGTCTTCTGCCTTATCTGTCGTCTGACAGTGTTGTCTTTATGTCAATTTTGTCTGCTACGTGTCTAAGTTGTGCAGGGCCACGGAGTCGAAACTCATTCCTGAGTCATAGGCTTCGTTTGGGTCCTGTGCATCTTGCTCGAAATTTTCATCTGATTCTATGTCTGAAATATGATCTTCCGGTACTCGAAAAGTATTACTTGGTCCTGAACTTTGTCCTGGATTTGGTAATTGGACCGGTGTTTCGTCTGTTAATTCTAACGAAGTTACATATAAATCTTTTTCTGCTACATTTGTCTGACTATCTTTTTGTTCTTGAAATAATTTTTCAAGTGTGTCTCTGATAATCTGTTCTATATTTTTTTGTTGTGTCTTTTTTGTCTGTCTGTTTCTTGTCTGTGATGTGGATCCCGTTAAAGTCTTTGGGAGCCTTCGTCTTGGTCTAGAGGAAGTAGCTTCCTCATTTTCACTTTTGGGCAAAGTGACAGCCATCAACGGGTTTGATGTGTCTTTACCGGCAACCGTTTGCACCGGACTAGTTGTATCTATACCTGATACAATAGGTTTCTTTGCATTCGAGAGGGAATGCACACCCTTCTCATCCATTTTTGAGGGCGATGGAGTACTCCTTGTCTGTGTAGGTTCCTCAATCTTGGTGGGATTGATTTGTGTCTGTCTGAGTATTAATTCTAGAGTAGTGGTTTTTTCTAGTAAGTGGGTATTTTGTAATTTAAGGTCTTCGTTGGTCTGATTTAGTCTTTTAAAAGCATCTGTCATTGCGCTGCAGTGGTCACAAAAGATGATGCGGTCTGTGTCTTTCTGGATTCTATATTGTGGGGTCTGGTTTTGTTGGTGTCTGAGAGCTGGAGTGAGGTAGTAGTTTGGTCCCAGTGTTCCTCTGGCATAGTCTAAGGCTTCTGTGAAGTCATTAAATCCTTTGAACAATGGGCTTTTAACATCTTTGATGGAATCAACTACTTCCAACCAAGTCTGGAAAACTCCATTTGTCTTTCCGTGTACCACAACATAAAACTTAAATTTTTTGTCTTTATTTTTCTCGTGAAAATAATAACATGTACTATTTAGTGTTGCCACAAAGTGGCTATTGTCTTTCTTATTGTGGGCTATCCACAAATTGTCTACTAAACATTTCTGTTGTTTGTCTATAGTATAGTCTGGTAAAACTTTAAATGTCATATTTGATAAAGGAAATGAAACTAAATTATTTTTACCAAAATAAATTCGTTCTAGAGCAGGTGTCTCAACTTGGGCCATGGGCCTGAAATTCAGGTTCCCCAATGCGGCTTGTCTATATGTGTCTGAGGGTTTGGCTGGGCCTTTCCCTTTATCCTTTGGAGTCTGCTGTGATGTACTCATTCTGATAAGAAATAACAAACGAGATTAGTGTCCGATTATTTTCATAGTTCCTCTCGTTTTGGTTATCGCTAGTCTACTTAGTTGGTCTGCTAGATTATTATCTGTTCCTTTGATATGTTCAAACACTAAATTATAAATGGATATAGTGTCTAAAAAGTTTAGCCATCTACGTCTGCTACTACTCTTATCATTAATTTTTTGGTGAAACTTGACTATAGCTTCACAGTCTGTTCTAACTAAAGTCTCTGATTTATTTAAAATATGTAGTCTAAACGCATTTAGGGCGTATATTACCGCTAATATTTCTACGTCTATACTAGTCATATTACCTTTCTCGCGATATTTGCCGCTTTGGTAGGCACATATCCGTTCTGTAGTCTTGCTACTGTATTTATTAGTCTTGGCTTTTAATACCGCGCCCCACCCTTCAAAACTCCCATCTGTTTCTATAATCAGATAGTCATTTTCTAGGGGCAAACTTAGATCCGGAATGTTCTGGATCCGTTGTTTTAATAGTTTTACTATTTTTACGTCTTCGGTATTAAATTTCTTTTGCCCTGTTGAACCAGTTTTGGAATATAGTGGTCCGGCAATTTTACCTAAGTCTTTAATAAAAGTTCTAGCGTAATTTAAAATACCTAGAAATTTCTGAAGATCTTTAGTATTGTCTAGTCTATCAGGCATTTCTAGAGCCTTTTTTGCTATATGAGGCTGGAGTTTGATTTTTCCGTCTCCAATGGTTACGCCTAAGAAGTCTATGTACTTTTTACACAAAACCATTTTCTTTTTACTTATGATTAGACCATTACTAACAAATAGTCTAAACACAGTCTGGAGATGTCCTAGATGTTCTTCCATATTTTTACTAAATACTAGGATATCATCAATGTAAACTATAGTAAAATTCTTATAGTCTCCGAATATATCATCCATCTTCTTCTGGAAGATTGGAGGAGCTGTCTTGAGGCCGAATGGCATTACTAACCATTCGAAATGCCCTTCTGGACAGGTGAAGGCTGTCCATTCTATACTGGCTGGGTGCATTTTTACCTGCCAGTATCCTGACTTGCAGTCGAATTTACTAAATATTGTCTTACCTTGTATCCTATTAATTAATTCCGTTTTGTCGGGTAGTTTATACCCGTTACTACGTGTATTATCGTTTAGTCTTTTATAGTTAATTACCATCCTAGCCTTACCTCTGACTTGCTCGGAATGGTTTCTTACTATAAAAGCGGCTGAGCGATGTTTGGAGGTTGACCTCCTGATGATCTCTAAGTCTAGTAGTTCTTTTATTGTGGACTTAAAGTCTTCTAAGTCTTGATTTGTTGATTCTATGGACGCAGTCTTTATTACGTATTCTGGATTAATTATATCCAATTCACATAAAATCTTATTATTTGTCCAATGTCTAAGGGGTTTTTCTCCTATGATTTCTAGCTTATCTAGGATTTTTACTATCTCGTCTAAGTCTTTTTGATTCTTTATTATCCCTATCTTGTCTAAACCTTTTTTAAAGTTTACAGGATCTGAGGATAATTCTATTAACGTGTAGTCTTTATCAATGTATTCGTCGTATTCTAAATCTTCTAGTTCTAATCTGTTCCCATCTTGGCAACAGAGTTTTTCTGTGTTACTACAATTATTAAAAGAATTGTCTTTGTTTAACTGATTAATCTTATTTGATTTATTCACCTGGGTTTCTATTCTTTTAGTCTGTACCGGTGAATACGTGCTATTTTTCTGAAAAATTATCCCGTCTCTAGTGATGGTACAACTACCATTACTATTTAACAGGAAATCTAGTCCTAAAATAAAATCTGTATTTATACTTAGATCTCTAGTTAAAATTTTGTTTATCTTATAACTAGGACTATAAAATTTGTCGCAAGTATTTATAAAACTTATACTTGCCTCTTTTATGTAATATCTATACAGATTATGTGTCCCATCCATTTGCATGGCTGAGGACGGTTTCTCTAATGTTTCTAATAAACTTGGAGGTACTATTTTCTTATTAAGTACACTACTGGTACATCCTGTGTCTATTAGGGCTAGCGTAGTTATTTCATAGTCTTTTATTTTTATTTTAGTTAAGAGTCTGAGAGAACTAAATCGTTTGTCTTCATTACATACTAACGTATTAAATAATTCTGAAGATTCTTGAGTTTCTGGTACTTCTTCATCTGAAGATTCTTCTATTATTTGTTTACCTTTTTCTAATTTAATAATTCTTTCTTCTAAGGTATTAATTCTATTTTCTAAGGTCATTACTCTTATAGGAATAGTTTTGTCTACTGGTTCTATAGTTCTTATTATTGCTTCTTGTTGTACTATAGTTATTTTAAATTCTTTTTGGAGGCATGTTATGCATCCTTCCATGTAGCATTTATTGCATCTGGCCCTTTTACTTCTGCTTGGGAACCATTTACAAATGCAACACGCTATGCTGTCTATACCTTTATTTCTTTCGAAATTATGGTCGCAGTCTACTTGTATATTCATTAAATTATTTAAGTCTTCTTGGAATTGTTCTACTCCTATTTCATTAATGAAATTGTCTGCTTCTGAATCTGAAGAGTCTATCTGATGGTTTTCTTCATTCTGTATATTTACTACAGAATAAATACTCTCCGTATCAGACATATACTCGTCTACGCTAATTAAAGTCTCTTGAAATTCTTCTACTAATTGAGCGTTCTTAGAATTATTATTTATCCTCTTAGGACATGTATTAGCTAAATGTTCTATACTACCGCACGTAAAACATTCTAACATATTCTTGTACGTTCTGTCATTTCTGTATTTTCTTAAGTGTTTGTTCTTATCTAGGTATGGCTTTTTTTTTGCACGTAGATCTTCTAAGATAATATTTTTCTTATCATATCTATCATTATAACCATATTTTTTCTTCTTTTTATATGGTTTCTTTCTCTGGGGTCTTTGTCATAACTCTGCGTTGTATAAATGGCGACTTTTACGTAAACTCAACTCATTCTGTTTGAGTTGTTTTGTATCTGTAAATTTGTACATTTTTCTTGTAGGATCTCCATTATATGTTGGATCCTATGTCCTATTGACCATTTAGCGTTGGGATTTTGTAGTATCCCTTCCCGCTTTCCCCAACGGTCTTCTATTTCTCGTCCTAAAGCTCCGGGGAGTTTATTAAAGAGCTTTTTGCCTAGTTCTTGATCAAATGAGTTACCGTTGATCGTACAGTAATAAAAGAAGTCATTTAAAAATTTCTTAATATATATCCAATTGCTTATACTAAGCTGTTCTAATTTAATTAGAGCGTTTTTCTGTAAGATTATTAGTCCACTATTCGGGTCTTCTCCAGTAATAAGAGTGTGAATCTTATTTGTGAAGTTATAGGGATTTGATCCCATTGACACCAATTGGTGGAATTCTTCGGGGAAACTTACTTTGTATGCTTCCCACAACGCTTTAGTTGATTCTCCTAGGAATGTCTCTAAGTATTTATACATTGTCTCTGAAGTCTGTTTCTACATAGCTTTGTATATAGTCTGCACTACGACTATACCCTTCCATATGTCTATTACGGAGTTCCACCTTTGTGGATCATGGCGACTATGTTGAGGATCTTTCCTCTATTTCCTCCTTCTTGGAGTACTATGTTCTCCTCTATAGGCATCCGTTTTCTGATGGTTTAACTTTGCTATAGGTTCTTCTAGGTTTCTCCATACCCTTCTCACAGTACGTTTCCTGTACTAGTATTCAACTTTGTGAGGTTCTCCTGTTCTCTGAAGCGGGAATTTGGGCTGGAAGTGCTTGCTTCCATCGCCTCCTTTAGACTTATCTCGAGAGATTTTTCTAGGTCTTGATTAAATCTAGGTCTTGAAAGTTTTATCTAAGTCTAGATTACTTTCTAATTACTGTATTATTAGCTAGTCCATGTATGGAAGAGAAATCTTCCCATATTTCTTCTAACATTTCATTTCTTTCTTTATCTAGTTGTTCTTGTCTATAACCTAGATTATGCATTCTTAATTTACATAGTTTAAAATGAGTTATTGTCTCATCTAAATCCATATTGTCTTCTTCTGACCTTTACACCTGAATAACATTTTTGGTTTTTGTTTTCGGGTTCTTGGCTTTTTCTATGGCTTCTCGTCAACTTGAAGTCTTCCGGAATTAATTCTATGTTCATTAAATTAAGTTCTTCTTCGCCTATAGTACTTTCTGTCTACTTAATCTTTTTGCGATTGTATAATTGTAATCTGTAAATCTAATGGAGGTCTCTCCATGTCTATTTGTATATTCCAGATGTGCATGGGGTTGTAGTAATCTTTCTTTGTTCGAAAACTGACTGAGATTCCATTCTAGCCCAGCGTATTCCTCTGGTTGTATCTTGGTTGGCTTAATTAAATTTATGCCTTTATTACTCATTAATTCTACTACATCATTAATCTTAATTTTAAATTTGGTATTACTATTGGTCGTCATCTTTCCTAGAAATCCTAGACATAATAATAAATTATTACCGCTATGCATTTCTTCATAGCCTTTAGTCTGGATACCGATCTTTATGTGTTTACCAAATTCTTTCAAATTTAGTAGAAAGTCTGGACTGATGTAAAATATCCCACCGTTGTCGGTCATATCTATTTCAGTCATTCCGATGATAGATTTTTTGATATCTGTCCATCGATCGTCGTATATCATTATTAGAACTTTACTCCCTAAGTTCTTCCTAGTTAATCCTTTGATGCCAATTATTATTAAACCCATGTGCATTAAAGTTCTTGGGTTATTTTTAATCTGTCTAAACGATTCTTTACTAACTAAGTCTAGGTTTTGAGTTTGTCCGCCTAATACGGATAACTGCTCTTCTCTATAGTGTGCATGCAATTTGTCTTTGTAGATGTAAATCTACGGTATTGTATAGGGTCTTTGGATTCAACAAATTTAGCCGATTTTGTTGAAAGATACTTATATCTCTTTACGTGTCTATAATCTCACTTAATTGTTTATTTGTTTCCTCTGGGGTTAAATGCATTTCAATATCCTAGATATCAAACTCGATCCGACCCTGTCTTCAGAGAAACTTTGTCTTGGTCTTTCACTTCCTGATCTAGTTGGAAGAAAGTCCATTTTTGAGATTTTTTGACTACTTTAATTTTGTCTTGTTTAGGAGTGATCTCTATTTTATTAAATTATCTATTGCTAAAGTTTCTTTTTCTTTTTCTTGATATCTTTTATCTCTATCTATAGTTTCTACGTAAATGTGCTGATCTAACTTCTTTACCCTATCTGTAAGGTGGTCTATTTTCCTATGTAAGTCTACTAGTAAGGTGGTAATTACGATACCTTGCTGAATTAAAATCTGATCTGATTTTTGAACGGGTATGTAATTTTATAGTAAATCGCATTAGGGAATTGATTTTCTATTATTCTCATGGCTTGTTCTTGGGTACTTTCTATACTCATGAAATGGCCTTGAGTCTTAATTCTTTATGACTTCTTCTAGTTTAAGAAACCTTTCTACTAAGTTTCTTTTTAATTCCTTACTTTCTTGACTTATTTTAATTCTATTTCTATTAAATTGTCCTTAAAGATTTTTTCTAAATCTTTTTGGGCGATCTTTACTATTTATCTTACTATTTAAATAGTCTAGATTTTTCTTTGTTTCACTAAACAACTTTTCTTGTCTTATGAGTAGTCCTTCTAATCTTTGCTGCTTTTCTAGATAATTACTATTATCTGTTTTTAATCTCTCGCTTAGATTAATTATTAGGTCTACTATTGCGTTAAGATGTCTATCTTCTCCGTGAAGCAAATGTTCTTTGATTCCGAAGTTACACTTTATAATACTATGAGTGCAGTAGAATTCATTATTTTTATCTACTTCTAGTCTTAAGTCTAAATACTCTAAGTGTTTTAATTGGTCTATGTTTATCCTAGTGAGACTGTCTGTCTTTTTAGTTTTCTACGTCTGAATTCTAACCACTGATCTATACTTTCTATATCGTTATGTATTGTTACTAAGTGCCAACGTAAATCTTTAACTAAAATTAAGTCTAAATTTCCTTCTAATATCCTATTATAAATACCTTCTGCGAATACGTCTCTATCTAAGTCTCTTACTATTGGTTGGACTTCTTCTAAGAAAAAGGCTATTATGTCTTCTATGGATACTTGGTCTACTTGGTCTGTATCTGGATCTGCCAGTCTTCTATTTCTTATATCTATAAGATGACTAACGTTTTCTATGGCTGCTAAGGCTTTAACGTATTTAATCTTTTTCTTAGCCTGTAATCTAATTAGGTAAATATTAAATCTAATTTGTTTAGCAAAGTATAAACTTCTCATTCAGAGTCTGCAACTTTATATTTGCGAGTTGTGTCCAATCAGAAACTTCTCGCTCTGATACCAGATGAAAAAAGGGGTCGTGTTTCAATAGGGTTGTTTCAATAGGTTGTGCAATCCTACTCAGTACTCTCCCATTGTAGCATTCCTTTCACATAAGTCTGATAATTTAGAGTCTATCTCCAATATAAAATAATTTTTTTTTTTTTTTGGTTACTATTCATCATCCCTGTCATTCATATTTTGTTACTGTTTCATCAATCACATATTTGCCTAGTTTTGTTTGTTTCTTATTAACTGTTCATCTCTCCCTTTGAGCTTTACCCCTGCTATGTCTATCGTCTTTACTCACACCCAAAATGGCCACAACAGTCCTTCCGCGGACATCAACAGGCCTACTCATCAACCACCGTTGACATAGGAATTTATTGAGATCGTTGTATGAACCATAAATTCCTATGTCAACGGTGGTTGATGAGTAGGCCTGTTGATGTCCGCGGAAGGACTGTTGTGGCCATTTTGGGTGTGAGTAAAGACGATAGACATAGCAGGTAAAGCTCAAAGGAGAGATGAATGGGCTAATAAGAAACAAACAAAACTAGGCAAATATGTGATTGATGAAACAGTAACAAAATATGAATGACAGGGATGATGAATAGTAACCAAAAACCAAAAAAAAAAAAAAAAAAAATTATTTTATATTGGAGATAGACTCTAAATTATCAGACTTATGTGAAAGGAATGCTACAATGAGAGAGTACTGAGTAGGATTGCACAACCTATTGAAACAACCCTATTGAAACACGCCCCCTTTTTCATCTGGTATCAGAGCGAGAAGTTTCTGATTGGACAAAACTCGCAAGATATAAAGTTGCAGACTCTGAATGAGAAGTTTATACTTTGCTAAACAAATTAGATTTAATATTCATATAATTAGATTGCAGGCTAAGAAAAAGATTAAGTACGTTAAAGCCTTAGCAGCTTTAGAAAACGTTAGTCATCTTATAGACATAAGAAGAAGAAGACTAACAGATCCAGATATAGACCAAGTAGACCAAGTATCCATAGAAGACGTAATAGCCTTTTTCTTAGAAGAAGTCCAACCATTAGTAAGAGACTTAGATAGAGACGTATTCGCAGAAGGTATTTATAACAGGATTCTAGAAGGAAATATAGACTTAATTCTAGTTAAAGACTTACATTGGCTCTTAGTAACAGTACATAACGATATAGAAAATATAGATCAGTGGTTAGAATTCAGACGTGAGAAACTAAAAAGACAGACAGTCTCACTAGGATAATCATAGACCAATTAAAACACTTAGAGTATCTAGACTTAAGACTAGAAGTAGATAAAAAATATAGAATTCTATCAGACCATAGTATTATTAAGTGTAACTTCGGAATCAAAGAACATTTGCTTCACGGAGAAGATAGACATCTTAACGCAATAGTAGACCTAATAATTAATCTAAGTGAAAGACTAAAGATAGATAATAATAATTATCTAGATAAACAGCAAAGGTTAGAAGAACTACTCATAAGACAAGAAAAGTTGTTTAGTGAAACAAAGAAGAATTTAGACTATTTAAATAATAAGATAAATAGTAAGAGATCGCCTAAAAAAGATTTAGAAAAAATCTTTAAGGACAATCTAATAGAAATAGAATTAAAAATAAGTCAAGAAAGTAAGGAATTAAAAAGAAACTTAGTAGAAAGGTTTCTTAAACTAGAAGAAGTCAAGTAAAGAATTAAGACTCATAGGCCATTTCATGAGTATAGAAAGTACCCAAGAACAAGCCGCGAGAATAATAGAAAAATCAATTCCCCTAACAGACGACTATAAAAATTACATACCCGTTCAAAAATCAGATCAGATTTTAATTCAGCAAGGTATCGTAATTACCACCTTACTAGTAGACTTACATAGGAAAATAGACCACCTTACAGATAGGGTAAAGAAGTTAGATCAGCACATTTATGTAGAAACTATAGATAGAGATAAAAGATATCAAGAAAAAGAAAAAGAAACTTTAGCAATAGATAATTTAATTAATCAATTAAATAAAATAGAGATCACTCCTAAACAAGACAAAATTAAAGTAGTCAAAAAATCTCAAAAATGGACTTTCTTCCAACTAGATCAGGAAGTGAAAGACCAAGACAAAGTTTCTCTCAAAGACAGGTCGGATCGAGTTTGATATCTAGGATATTGAACAGACGAACCCCAGAGGAAACAAATAAACAATTAAGTGAGATTATAGACACAGAAAGAGATATAAGTATCTTTCAACAAAATCAGCTAAATTTGTTGAATCCAAAGACCCTATACAATACTGGTAGATTTACATCTACACAGCACAAACACTATAGAGAAGAGCAGTTATCCGTATTAGGCGGACAAACTCAAAACCTAGACTTAGTTAGTAAAGAATCGTTTAGACAGATTAAAAATAACCCAAGAACTTTAATGCACATGGGTTTAATAATAATTGGCATCAAAGGATTAACTAGGAAGAACTTAGGGAGTAAAGTTCTAATAATGATATACTGACGATCGATGGACGTATATCAAAAAATCTATCATCTAATGATCGAATAGATATGACCGACAACGGTGGCATATTTTACATCGATCCGCACTTTCTACTAAATTTGAAAGAATTTGGTAAACACATAAAGATCGGTATCCGTACTAAAGGCTATGAAGAAATGCATAGCGGTAATAATTTATTATTATGTCTAGGATTTCTAGGAAAGATGACGACCAATAGTAATACCAAATTTAAAATTAAGATTAATGATGTAGTAGAATTAATGAGTAATAAAGGCATAAATTTAATTAAGCCAACCAAGATACAACCAGAGGAATACTGGCTAGAATGGAATCTCGATCGGCTTTCGAACAAAGAAAGATTACTACAACCCCATGCACATCCTGAATATACAAATAGACATGGAGAGACCTCCATTAGATTTACAGATTACAATTATACACCGCAAAAAGATTAAGTAGACAGTAAAGTACTATAGACGAAGAAGAACTTAATTTAATGAACATAGAATTAATTCGAAGACTTGAAGTTGGCGAAGCCATAGAAAAAGCCAAGAACCTGAAAAACAAAACCAAAAATGTTATTCAGGTGTAAAGGTCAGAAGCAAGACAATATGGATTTAGATGAGACAATAACTCATTTTAAACTATGTAAATTAAGAACAGACAATCTAGGTTATAGACAAGAACAACTAGATAAAGAAAGAAATGAAATGTTAGAAGAAATATGGGAAGATTTCTCTTCCATACATGGACTAGCTAATAATACAGAATTAGAAAGTAATCTAGACTTAGATAAAACTTTCGAAGACCTAGATTTAATCAAGACCTAGAAAAAATCTCTGAGATAAGTCTAAAGGAGCCGATGGAAGCAAGCACTTCCAGTTCGATTGCTTGTGAGAATGAGAAGGAGAACCTGTCACAGTTGAATACTAGTACAGAAACGCACCTGTGAGAAGGGTATGGAGAAACCTAGAAGAACTTTATAGCAAACTGCAACCATCGTGAAAACGGATGCCTATAGAGGAGAACATAGTACTCAAGAAGGAGGAAATAGAGGAAAGATCCTCAACATAGTCAGCCCATGATCCACAAAGGTGGAACTCCGTAATAGACATATGGAAGGGTATAGTCGAGTGGCATCATATACAAAGCTATGTAGAAACAGACTCAGAGACAATGTATAAATACTTAGAGACATTCCTAGGAGAATCAACTAAAGCGTTGTGGGAAGCATACAAAGTAAGTTTCAAGAATTCCACCAATTGGTGTCAATGGATCAAATCCCTATAACTTCACAAATAAGATTCACACTCTTATTATCGGAGAAGACCCTAATAGTGGACTAATAATCTTACGTAAAAATGCTCTAATTAAATTAGAACAAATTTTAGTATAAGCAATTGGATATATATTAAGAAATTTTTAAATGACTTCTTTTATTACTGCATTTATCGATCAGTAACTCGCTTGATCAAGAACTAGGCAAAAGCTCTTTAATAAACTCCCTGAGCTTTAGGACGAGAAATAGAAGACCGCTTGGGAAAGCGGAAGGGATACTACAAAATCCCAACGCTAAATGGTCAATAGGACATAGGATCCAACATATAATGGAGATCCTACAAGAAAAATGTACAAATTTACGATACAAAAACAGCTCAAACAGAATGAGTTGAGTTTCAGTAAAGCGCCATTTATACAACGCAGAGTTATGACAAAGACCCCAGAGAAAGAAACCATATAAAAAGAAGAAAAATATGGTTATAATGATAGATATGATAAGAAAAAATATTATCTTAGAAGATCTACTAAAAAGCCATACCTAGATAAGAACAAACACTTAAGAAAATACGTAAATGACAGAACGACAAGAATAGGTTAGAATGTTTTACGTATGGCGGTAGTATAGAACATTTGGCTAATACATGTCCTAAACGGATAAATAATAATTCTAAAACGCACAATTAGTAGAAGAATTTCAAGAGACACTAATTAGCGAGACGAGTATATGTCTGATACGGAGAGTATTTATTCTCAGAGTAAGTATACAGAATGAAGAAAATCATCGATGGACTCTTCAGATTCGTATGCATAATTTCATTAATGAAATAGGAGTAGAACAATTCCAAGAAGACTTAAATAATTTAATGAATATACAAGTAGATCAGACCATAATTTCGAAAGAAATAAAGGTATAGACAAAGATAGCGTGTTGCATTTGTAAATGGTTCCCAAGTAGAAGTAAAAGGGCCGGATGCAATAAATGCTACATGGAAGGATGCATAACATGCCTCCAAAAGAATTTAAAATAACTATAGTACAACAAGAAGCAATAACAAGAACTATAGAACCAAGAGACAAAACTATTCCTATAAGAGTAATGACCTTAGAAAATAGAATTAATACCTTAGAAGAAAGAATTATTAAATTAGAAAAAGGCAAACAAATAATAGAAGAATCTTCAGATGAAGAAGTACCAACTCAAGAATCTTCGTAACTATTTAATACGTTAGTATGTAATGAAGACAAACGATTTAGTTCTCTCTGCACTCTTAACTAAAATAAAAATAAAAGACTATGAAATAACTACGCTAGCCCTAATAGACACAGATGTACAAGTAGTGTACTTAATAAAAGATAGTACCACCAAGTTTACTAGAAACATTAGAGAAACCGCCTCACCATGCAAATGGATGGGACACATAATCTTTATAAGCACTATATAAAGGAAGCAAGTATAAGTTTTATAAACACTTGCGACAAATTTTATAGTCCTAGCTATAAGATAAACAAAATTTTAACTAGAGATCTAAGTATAAATACAGATTTATTTTAGGACTAGATTTCTCGTTAAATAGTAATGGTAGTTGTACCATCACTAGAGACGGATAATTTTTTCAGAAAAATAGCACGTATTCACCAAAGACAGACTAAAAGAATAGAAACCTGTGTGAATCAATCAAATAGAATTAACCAGCTAAACAAAGACAATTCTTTGCAATAATTGTAGTAACATTAAAAACTCATGTTGCCAAGATGGGAACAGATTAGAACTAGAAGATTTAGAATACGACTTAATACATTGATAAAGACTACATCGTTAATAGAATTATCCTCGAGATCCTGTAAACTTTAAAAAGGTTTAGACAAAATAGGGATAATAAAGAATCAAAAGGATTTAGACGAGATAGTAAAAATCCTAGATAAGCTAGAAATCATAGGAGAAAAACCCTTAGACATTGGACAAATAACAAGATTTTATGTGAATTAGATATAATTAATCCGTAATATGTAATAAAGATCTGCGTCCATAGAATCAACAAATCAAGACTTAGAAGACTTTAAGTCCACTATAAAAGAACTACTAGACTTAGAAATTATAAGGAGGTCAACCTCAAGCTATCGCCAAATGCTTTTATAGTAAGAAACCATTCCAACAAGTCGAGGAAAGGCTAGGATGGTAATTAACTATAAAAGACTAAACGATAATACACGTAGTAACGGGTATAAACTACCGTATTAAGACTGAATTAATTAATAGAATACAAGGTAAGACAATATTTAGTAAGTTCGATTGCAAGTCGATATTGGCGGTAAAGATGCACCCTCAAAGATAGAATGGGATGACCTTCACCTGTCGTAAGGGCATTTCGAATGGTTAGTAATGCCATTAGGCCTCAAGACAGCTCCTCCAATCTTCCGTAAGAAGATGGATGATATATTCGGAGACTATAAGAATTTTACTATAGTTTACATTGATGATATCCTAGTATTTAGTAAAAATATGGAAGAACATCTAGGACATCTCCAGATCGTGTTTAGACTATTTGTTAGTAATGGTCTAATCATAAGTAAAAAGAAAATGGTTTTGTGTAAAAGTACATAGACTTCTTAGGCGTAACCATTGAGAGACGGAAAATCAAACTCCAAAATTTCATATAGCAAAAAGGCTCTAGAAATGCCTGATAGACTAGACAATACTAAAGATCTTCAGAAATTTCTAGGTATTTTAAATTACGCTAGAACTTTTATTAAAGACTTAGGTAAAATTGCCCAGGACCACTATATTCCAAAACTGGTTCAACAGTAAGCAAAAGAAATTTAATAATCAAGACGTAAAAATAGTAAAACTATTAAAACAACGGATCCAGAACATTCCGGATCTAAGTTTGCCCCTAGAAAATGACTATCTGATTATAGAAACAGATGGGAGTTTTGAAGGGTGGGGCGCGGTATTAAAAGCCAAGACTAATAAATACAGTAGCAAGACTACAGAACGGATATGTGCCTACCAAAGCGGCAAATATCGCGAGAAAGGTAATATGACTAGTATAGACGTAGAAATATTAGCGGTAATATACGCTCTAAATGCGTTTAGACTACATATTTTGAATAAAGCAGAGACTTTAGTTAGAACAGACTGTGAAGCTATAGTTAAGTTTCACCAGAAAATTAATGATAAGAGTAGTAGCAGACGTAGATGGTTAAATTTTTTAGACACTATATCCATTTATAATTTAGTGTTTGAACATATCAAAGGAACAGATAATAATCTAGCAGACCAACTAAGTAGACTAGCAATAACCAAAACGAGAGGAACTATGAAAATAACTAGACACTAATCTCGTTTGTTATTTCTTAGCAGAATGAGCACATCACAGCAGACGCCAAAGGATAAAGGGAAAGGCCCAGCCAAACCCTCAGACACATATAGACAAGCCACATTGGGAACTCGAATTTCGTGCCCATGGCCCAAGTTGAGACACTGCTCTAGAACGTATTTATTTTGGTAAAAATAACTTAGTTTCATTTCCTTTATCAAATATGACATTTAAAGTTTTACCAGACTATACTATAGACAAACAAATGTAAATGTTTAGTAGACAATTTGTGGATAGCCCACAATAAAAAGACAACAGCCACTTTGTGGCAACACTAAATAGTACATGTTATTATTTTCACGAGAAAAATAAAGACAAAAATTTAAATTTTATGTTGTGGTACACCGGAAAGACAAATGGAGTTTTCCAGACATGGTTGGAAGTAGTTGATTCCATCAAAGATGTTAAAGGCCCATTGTTCAAAGGGTTTAATGACTTCACGTAAGCCTTAGACTATGCCAGAGGAACACTGGGACCAAACTACTACCTCACTCCAAATTTCCTCAGACATCAACAAAACCAGACCCCACAATATAGAATCCAGAAAGACACTGATCGCATCATTTTTTGTGACCATTGCAAAGGCAAATGACAGATGCTTTCAAGAGACTAAATCAGACCAACGAAGACCTTAAATTACAAAATACCCACTTACTAGAAAAAACCACTACTCTAGAATTAATACTCAGACAGACACAAAACAATCCCACCAAGATTGAGGAACCTACACGCATAAGGAGTACTCCATCTCCTCAAAATGGATGAGAAGCGGTGTGCATTCCCTCTGAATGCAAAGAAACCTATTGTATCGTATAGATACAACTAGTCCTGCAAACTGCTGCTTTAAGACACATCAAACCCGTTGATGGTCAGCTACTTTGCCCAAAAGTGAAAATGAGGAAGCTACTTCCTCTAGACCAAGACGAAGGCTCCCAAAGACTTTAACGGGATCCACATCACAGACAAGAAACAGACAGACAAAAAAGACACAACAAAAAAATATAGAACAGATTATCAGAGACACACTTGAAAAATTATTTCAAGAACAAAAAGATAGTCAGACAAATGTAGCAGAAAAAGATTTATATGTAACCGTTAGAATTAACAGACGAAACACCGTCCAATTACCAAATCCAGGACAAAGTTCGTGACCAAGTAATACTTTTCGAGTACCGAAGATCATATTTCGCACATAGAATCGGATGAAAATTTCGAGCAAGATGCACAGACCCAAACGGCCTATGACTCAGAATGAGTTTCACTCGTGGCCCTGCACAACTTAGACACGAGCGCATAAAATTGACATAAAGACAACACCGCCGACTACGTATAAGGCGTAAGACAGACAAAGACATAAAGCAGACCAGGACAAAAGCAATTTCTACTTTGGCAAAGTTTTCAAACTTTACGGAAAGCAGAAATAACACCTGCACATGATGACAAAACCAACGACGAATTTTTCAACAAAGCTGAAAGTGACGATGGGGCCCTATGAGCACCCGGCCGAAAGCAGAAAGTGAAAGATTCCTTTTTCGTTTAACATCCGCAGCTGAAGTCCGGATATCTCCCTATAAATAGCAGACTACAAACTCTCTTACAATCAGAGAGCGAAGAGAGCGAAGAGAGCGAAGAACGCGAGAGCATAGCACATAAATTTTATTTTCCGCAAATCATCCTTAGAACACCTCCTCCATCCATATGTTCGCAACCAACTCCCTCGTGTATAAACAAACATCGTATGTAAGATAGTTTGTTAATTAATCCCCCTCGATGCGATGGCAGTTTAGGGACTCCCGAAAGGAAATCCCATTGTACTTCCGTATATGTAAGTCCATTTTTAGTTTATAGTTTATCTCCACGCATGTAAATTATGTTTGATGTTGATTATAAAAATCTTGCAGATTGCAAGAAAGTATGTTTATAAACTGTTGTTTATTTTCATCATGAATCTTAAGTTGCTATTATAATCACTGGCCATAATGTCTAATTATGTTGAAATCAAGAGCATAGCATGTCCCAATAACATAGCATGCCTAGATATATGTGGTTATCTTGTTAACTTAGTATATGGTTCTCTGATGAGCTCAGTTATGCTGTCCATGGATTACTCTGTAAATTCCTATGTCAACGGTGGTTGATGAGTAGGCCTGTTGATGTCCGCGGAAGGACTGTTGTGGCCATTTTGGGTGTGAGTAAAGACGATAGACATAGCAGGGGTAAAGCTCAAAGGGAGAGATGAACAGTTAATAAGAAACAAACAAAACTAGGCAAATATGTGATTGATGAAACAGTAACAAAATATGAATGACAGGGATGATGAATAGTAACCAAAAAAAAAAAAATATATATTTTATATTGGAGATAGACTCTAAATTATCAGACTTATGTGAAAGGAATGCTACAATGAGAGAGTACTGAGTAGGATTGCACAACCTATTGAAACAACCCTATTGAAACACGCCCCCTTTTAATTCAGCAAGGTATCGTAATTACCACCTTACTAGTAGACTTACATAGGAAAATAGACCACCTTACAGATAGGGTAAAGAAGTTAGATCAGCACATTTACGTAGAAACTATAGATAGAGATAAAAGATATCAAGAAAAAGAAAAAGAAACTTTAGCAATAGATAATTTAATTAATCAATTAAATAAAATAGAGATCACTCCTAAACAAGACAAAATTAAAGTAGTCAAAAAATCTCAAAAATGGACTTTCTTCCAACTAGATCAGGAAGTGAAAGACCAAGACAAAGTTTCTCTGAAGACAGGGTCGGATCGAGTTTGATATCTAGGATATTGAACAGACGAACCCCAGAGGAAACAAATAGACAATTAAGTGAGATTATAGACACAGAAGAGATATAAGTATCTTTCAACAAAATCAGCTAAATTTGTTGAATCCAAAGACCCTATACAATACTTGGTAGATTTACATCTACAAAGACAAATTGCATGCATACACTATAGAGAAAAGCGCTTATCCGTATTAGGCGGACAAACTCAAAACCTAGACTTAGTTAGTAAAGAATCGTTTAGACAGATTAAAAATAACCCAAGAACTTTAATGCACATGGGTTTAATAATAATTGGCATCAAAGGATTAACTAGGAAGAACTTAGGGAGTAAAGTTCTAATAATGATATACGACGATCGATGGACAGATATCAAAAAATCTATCATCGGAATGACTGAATAGATATGACCGACAACGGTGGCATATTTTACATCACCCAGACTTTCTACTAAATTTGAAAGAATTTGGTAAACACATAAAGATCGGTATCCAGACTAAAGGCTATGAAGAAATGCATAGCGGTAATAATTTATTATTATGTCTAGGATTTCTAGGAAAGATGACGACCAATAGTAATACCAAATTTAAAAATTAAGATTAATGATGTAGTAGAATTAATGAGTAATAAAGGCATAAATTTAATTAAGCCAACCAAGATACAACCCAGAGGAATACGTTGGGCTAGAATGGAATCTCACTGTTTTGAACAAAGAAAGATTACTACAACCCCATGCAACATCTGGAATATACAAATAGACATGGAGAGACCTCCATTAGATTTACAGATTACAATTATACACCGCAAAAGATTAAGTAGACAGAAAGTACTATGAGACGAAGAAGAACTTAATTTAATGAACATAGAATTAATTCCGTAAGACTTGAAGTTGACGAAGCCATAGAAAAAGCCAAGAACCCCGAAAAACAAAAACCAAAAATGTTATTCAGTGTAAAGGTCAGAAGCAAGACAATATGGATTTAGATGAGACAATAACTCATTTTAAACTATGTAAATTAAGAACAGACAATCTAGGTTATAGACAAGAACAACTAGATAAAGAAAGAAATGAAATGTTAGAAGAAATATGGGAAGATTTCTCTTCCATACATGGACTAGCTAATAATACAGAATTAGAAAGTAATCTAGACTTAGATAAAACTTTCGAAGACCTAGATTTAACTGAAGACCTAGAAAAAATCTCTGAGATAAGTCTAAAGGAGCTGATGGAAGCAAGCACTTCCAGCCCACAAATTGCTTGTGAGAACAGAGAACCTGTCACAGTGAATACTAGTACAGAAACGCGTGCCAGGAGAAGGGTATGGAGAAACCTAGAAGAACCTATAGCAGCCGTTAAACCATCAGGAAAACGGATGCCTATAGAGGAGAACATAGTACTCCAAGAAGGAGGAAATAGAGGAAAGATCCTCAACATAGCTGCCCATGATCCACAAAGGTGGAACTCCGTAATAGACATATGGAAGGGTATAGTCGTAGCAGACTATATACAAAGCTATGTAGAAACAGACTCAGAGACAATGTATAAATACTTAGAGACATTCCTAGGAGAATCAACTAAAGCGTTGTGGGAAGCATACAAAGTAAGTTTCCCCGAAGAATTCCACCAATTGGTGTCAATGGGATCAAATCCCTATAACTTCACAAATAAGATTCACACTCTTATTACTGGAGAAGACCCGAATAGTGGACTAATAATCTTACAGAAAAACGCTCTAATTAAATTAGAACAGCTTAGTATAAGCAATTGGATATATATTAAGAAATTTTTAAATGACTTCTTTTTATTCTTTATCAGATCGTGGTAACTCGTTTGATCAAGAACTAGGCAAAAGCTCTTTAATAAACTCCCCGGAGCTTTAGGACGAGAAATAGAAGACCGTTGGGGAAAGCGGGAAGGGATACTACAAAATCCCAACGCTAAATGGTCAATAGGACATAGGATCCAACATATAATGGAGATCCTACAAGAAAAATATACAAATTCTGAGATACAAAAACAAATTTCAAACAGAATGAGTTGAGTTTCTGTAAAAGCGTCATTTATACAACGCAGAGTTATGACAAAGACCCCCAGAGAAAGAAACCATATAAAAAGAAGAAAAAATATGGTTATAATGATAGATATGATAAGAAAAAATATTATCTTAGAAGATCTACGGCGAAAAAGCCATACCTAGATAAGAACAAACACTTAAGAAAATACAGAAATGACAGAACGTACAAGAATAGGTTAGAATGTTTTACGTGCGGTAGTATAGAACATTTAGCTAATACATGTCCTAAACGGATAAATAATAATTCTAAAAACGCACAATTAGTAGAAGAATTTCAAGAGACACTAATTAGCGTAGACGAGTATATGTCTGATACGGAGAGTATTTATTCTGTAGTAAGTATACAGAATGAAGAAAATCATCAGATAGACTCTTCAGATTCAGAAGCAGACAATTTCATTAATGAAATAGGAGTAGAACAATTCCAAGAAGACTTAAATAATTTAATGAATATACAAGTAGACTGTGACCATAATTTCGAAAGAAATAAAGGTATAGACAGCATAGCGTGTTGCATTTGTAAATGGTTCCCAAGTAGAAGTAAAAGGGCCAGATGCAATAAATGCTACATGGAAGGATGCATAACATGCCTCCAAAAAGAATTTAAAATAACTATAGTACAACAAGAAGCAATAACAAGAACTATAGAACCAGTAGACAAAACTATTCCTATAAGAGTAATGACCTTAGAAAATAGAATTAATACCTTAGAAGAAAGAATTATTAAATTAGAAAAAGGCAAACAAATAATAGAAGAATCTTCAGATGAAGAAGTACCAGAAACTCAAGAATCTTCAGAACTATTTAATACGTTAGTATGTAATGAAGACAAACGATTTAGTTCTCTCAGACTCTTAACTAAAATAAAAATAAAAGACTATGAAATAACTACGCTAGCCCTAATAGACACAGGATGTACAAGTAGTGTACTTAATAAAAAGATAGTACCACCAAGTTTACTAGAAACATTAGAGAAACCGTCCTCAGCCATGCAAATGGATGGGACACATAATCTTTATAAGCACTATATAAAGGAAGCAAGTATAAGTTTTATAAACACTTGCGACAAATTTTATAGTCCTAGCTATAAGATAAACAAAATTTTAACTAGAGATCTAAGTATAAATACAGATTTTATTTTAGGACTAGATTTCCTGTTAAATAGTAATGGTAGTTGTACCATCACTAGAGACGGGATAATTTTTCAGAAAAATAGCACGTATTCACCAGTACAGACTAAAAGAATAGAAACCCAGGTGAATCAATCAAATAGAATTAACCAGTTAAACAAAGACAGTTGCTGCAATAATTGTAGTAACACAGAAAAACTCTGTTGCCAAGATGGGAACAGATTAGAACTAGAAGATTTAGAATACGACGAATACATTGATAAAGACTACACGTTAATAGAATTATCCTCAGATCCTGTAAACTTTAAAAAAGGTTTAGACAAAATAGGGATAATAAAGAATCAAAAGGATTTAGACGAGATAGTAAAAATCCTAGATAAGCTAGAAATCATAGGAGAAAAACCCCTTAGACATTGGACAAATAACAAGATTTTATGTGAATTAGATATAATTAATCCAGAATATGTAATAAAGACTGCGTCCATAGAATCAACAAATCAAGACTTAGAAGACTTTAAGTCCACTATAAAAGAACTACTAGACTTAGAAATTATAAGGAGGTCAACCTCCAAGCATCGCTCAGCGGCTTTTATAGTAAGAAACCATTCCGAACAAGTCAGAGGAAAGGCTAGGATGGTAATTAACTATAAAAGACTAAACGATAATACACGTAGTAACGGGTATAAACTACCAGACAAGACTGAATTAATTAATAGAATACAAGGTAAGACAATATTTAGTAAGTTCGATTGCAAGTCAGGATATTGGCAGGTAAAGATGCACCCCGCCAGTATAGAATGGACAGCCTTCACCTGTCCAGAAGGGCATTTCGAATGGTTAGTAATGCCATTCGGCCTCAAGACAGCTCCTCCAATCTTCCAGAAGAAGATGGATGATATATTCGGAGACTATAAGAATTTTACTATAGTTTACATTGATGATATCCTAGTATTTAGTAAAAATATGGAAGAACATCTAGGACATCTCCAGACTGTGTTTAGACTATTTGTTAGTAATGGTCTAATCATTAGTAAAAAGAAAATGGTTTTGTGTAAAAAGTACATAGACTTCTTAGGCGTAACCATTGGGGACGGAAAAATCAAACTCCAGCCTCATATAGCCAAAAAGGCTCTAGAAATGCCTGATAGACTAGACAATACTAAAGATCTTCAGAAATTTCTAGGTATTTTAAATTACGCTAGAACTTTTATTAAAGACTTAGGTAAAATTGCCGGACCACTATACTCCAAGACAGGGTCAACAGGGCAAAAGAAATTTAATACCGAAGATGTAAAAATAGTAAAACTATTAAAACAACGGATCCAGAACATTCCGGATCTAAGTTTGCCCCTAGAAAATGACTATCTGATTATAGAAACAGATGGGAGTTTTGAAGGGTGGGGCGCGGTATTAAAAGCCAAGACTAATAAATACAGTAGCAAGACTACAGAACGGATATGTGCCTACCAAAGCGGCAAATATCGCGAGAAAGGTAATATGACTAGTATAGACGTAGAAATATTAGCGGTAATATACGCCCTAAATGCGTTTAGACTACATATTTTAAATAAATCAGAGACTTTAGTTAGAACAGACTGTGAAGCTATAGTCAAGTTTCACCAAAAAATTAATGATAAGAGTAGTAGCAGACGTAGATGGCTAAACTTTTTAGACACTATATCCATTTATAATTTAGTGTTTGAACATATCAAAGGAACAGATAATAATCTAGCAGACCAACTAAGTAGACTAGCGATAACCAAAACGAGAGGAACTATGAAAATAACTGGACACTAATCCCGTTTGTTATTTCTTAGCAGAATGAGCACATCACAGCAGACGCCAAAGGATAAAGGGAAAGGCCCAGCCAAACCCTCAGACACATATAGACAAGCCGCATTGGGGAACCTGAATTTCAGGCCCATGGCCCAAGTTGAGACACCTGCTCTAGAACGTATTTATTTTGGTAAAAATAACTTAGTTTCATTTCCTTTATCAAATATGACATTTAAAGTTTTACCAGACTATACTATAGACAAACAACAGAAATGTTTAGTAGACAATTTGTGGATAGCCCACAATAAAAAAGACAACAGCCACTTTGTGGCAACACTAAATAGTACATGTTATTATTTTCACGAGAAAAATAAAGACAAAAAATTTAAATTTTATGTTGTGGTACACGGAAAGACAAATGGAGTTTTCCAGACATGGTTGGAAGTAGTTGATTCCATCAAAGATGTTAAAGGCCCATTGTTCAAAGGGTTTAATGACTTCACAGAAGCCTTAGACTATGCCAGAGG
Organism: Anisodus acutangulus; assembly: GCA_029783415.1. Lineage (NCBI taxonomy): Eukaryota > Viridiplantae > Streptophyta > Magnoliopsida > Solanales > Solanaceae > Anisodus > Anisodus acutangulus. The sequence goes on from CM056509.1 coordinate 20,156,083, forward strand.
AACACTGGGACCAAACTACTACCTCACTCCAGCTCTCAGACATCAACAAAACCAGACCCCACAATATAGAATCCAGAAAGACACTGATCGCATCATTTTTGTGACCATTGCGATTGCAATGACAGATGCTTTCAAGAGACTAAATCGGACCAACGAAGACCTTAATTTCCAAACTACCCACTTACTAGAAACAACCACTACTCTAGACCTCATACTCAGACAGACACAAATCAATCCCCCCAAGATTGAGGAACCTACACAGACAAGGAGTACTCCATCTCCCTCAAAAATGGATGAGAAGGGTGTGCATTCCTCTCTGAATGCAAAGCAAAACCTATTGTATCGTGTATAGATACAACTAGTCCTGGCAAACGGTTGCCAGTAAAGACACATCAAACCCGCTGATGGTCATCTACTTTGCCCAAAAAGTGAAAATGAGGAAGCTACTTCCTCTAGACCAAGACGAAGGCTCCCAAAGACTTTAACTGATCCACATCACGCATAAGAAACAGATGCAGACAAAAAGACACAACAAAAAAATATAGAACAGATTATCGAGACACACTTGAAAAATTATTTCAAGAACAAAAAGATAGTCGACAAATGTAGCGTAAAAGATTTATATGTAACTTCATAGAATTAATGCATTTAAACACCGTCCAATTACCAAATCCAGGACAAAGTTCAGGACCAAGTAATACTTTTCGAGTACCGGAAGATCATATTTCAGACATAGAATCAGATGAAAATTTCGAGCAAGATGCACAGGACCCAAACGAAGCCTATGACTCAGGAATGAGTTTCGACTCCGTGGCCCTGCACAACTTAGACACGTAGCAGACAAAATTGACATAAAGACAACACTGTCAGACGACAGATAAGGCAGAAGACAGACAAAGACATAAAGCAGACCAGGACAAAAGCAATTTCTACTTTGGCAAAGTTTTCAAACTTTACGGAAAGCAGAAATAACACCTGCACATGATGACAAAACCAACGACGAATTTTTCAACAAAGCTGAAAGTGACGATGGGGCCCTATGAGCACCCGGCCGAAAGCAGAAAGTGAAAGATTCCTTTTTCGTTTAACATCCGCAGCTGAAGTCCGGATATCTCCCTATAAATAGCAGACTACAAACTCTCTTACAATCAGAGAGCGAAGAGAGCGAAGAGAGCGAAGAACGCGAGAGCATAGCACATAAATTTTATTTTCCGCAAATCATCCTTAGAACACCTCCTCCATCCATATGTTCGCAACCAACTCCCCCTGTGTATAAACAAACACCGTATGTAAGATAGTTTGTTAATTAATCCCCTCAGTAGCAGTAGCAGTTTCCGGGACTCCCGAAAGGGAAATCCCATTGTACTTCCAGACATGTAAGTCCATTTTTAGTTTATAGTTTATCTCCACGCATGTAAATTATGTTTGATGTTGATTATAAAAATCTTGCAGGATTGCAAGAAAGTATGTTTATAAACTGTTGTTTATTTTCATCATGAATCTTAAGTTGCTATTATAATCACTGTCATAATGTCTAATTACTGTTGAAATCAGTAGCATAGCATGTCCCAATAACATAGCATGCCTAGATATATGTGGTTATCTTGTTAACTTAGTATATGGTTCTCTGATGAGCTCCGTTATGCTGTCCATGGATTACTCTGTAAATTCCTATGTCAACGGTGGTTGATGAGTAGGCCTGTTGATGTCCGCGGAAGGACTGTTGTGGCCATTTTGGGTGTGAGTAAAGACGATAGACATAGCAGGGGTAAAGCTCAAAGGGAGAGATGAACAGTTAATAAGAAACAAACAAAACTAGGCAAATATGTGATTGATGAAACAGTAACAAAATATGAATGACAGGGATGATGAATAGTAACCAAAAAAAAAAAAAAATATTTTATATTGGAGATAGACTCTAAATTATCAGACTTATGTGAAAGGAATGCTACAATGAGAGAGTACTGAGTAGGATTGCACAACCTATTGAAACAACCCTATTAGAAAACGTTAGTCATCTTATAGACATAAGAAGAAGAAGACTAACAGATCCAGATATAGACCAAGTAGACCAAGTATCCATAGAAGACGTGATAGCCTTTTTCTTAGAAGAAGTCCAACCATTAGTAAGAGACTTAGATAGAGACGTATTCGCAGAAGGTATTTATAACAGGATATTAGAAGGAAATATAGACTTAACTTTAGTTAAAGACTTACGTTGGCACTTAGTAACAGTACATAACGATATAGAAAACATAGATCAGTGGTTAGAATTTAGACGTAGGAAACTAAAAAGACAGACAGTCTCATTAGGATAACCATAGACCAATTAAAACACTTAGAATATTTAGACTTAAGACTAGAAGTAGATAAAAAATACAGAATTCTATCAGACCATAGTATTATAAAGTGTAACTTCGGAATCAAAGAACATTTGCTTCACGGAGAAGATAGACATCTTAACGCAATAGTAGACCTAATAATTAATCTAAGCGAGAGATTAAAAACAGATAATAGTAATTATCTAGAAAAGCAGCAAAGATTAGAAGGACTACTCATAAGACAAGAAAAGTTGTTTAGTGAAACAAAGAAAAATCTAGACTATTTAAATAGTAAGATAAATAGTAAAAGATCGCCCAAAAAAGATTTAGAAAAAATCTTTAAGGACAATTTAATAGAAATAGAATTAAAAATAAGTCAAGAAAGTAAGGAATTAAAAAGAAACTTAGTAGAAAGGTTTCTTAAACTAGAAGAAGCTGTTAAAGAATTAAGACTCGCGCTCATTTCATGAGTATAGAAAGTACCCAAGAACAAGCCGCGAGAATAATAGAAAAATCAATTCCCCTAACAGACGACTATAAAAATTACATACCCGTTCAAAAATCAGATCAGATTTTAATTCAGCAAGGTATCGTAATTACCACCTTACTAGTAGACTTACATAGGAAAATAGACCACCTTACAGATAGGGTAAAGAAGTTAGATCAGCACATTTACGTAGAAACTATAGATAGAGATAAAAGATATCAAGAAAAAGAAAAAGAAACTTTAGCAATAGATAATTTAATTAATCAATTAAATAAAATAGAGATCACTCCTAAACAAGACAAAATTAAAGTAGTCAAAAAATCTCAAAAATGGACTTTCTTCCAACTAGATCAGGAAGTGAAAGACCAAGACAAAGTTTCTCTGAAGACAGGGTCGGATCGAGTTTGATATCTAGGATATTGAACAGACGAACCCCAGAGGAAACAAATAAACAATTAAGTGAGATTATAGACACAGAAAGAGATATAAGTATCTTTCAACAAAATCAGCTAAATTTGTTGAATCCAAAGACCCTATACAATACTGGTAGATTTACATCTACAGCACAGCTGTACAGACACTATAGAGAAGAGCAGTTATCCGTATTAGGCGGACAAACTCAAAACCTAGACTTAGTTAGTAAAGAATCGTTTAGACAGATTAAAAATAACCCAAGAACTTTAATGCACATGGGTTTAATAATAATTGGCATCAAAGGATTAACTAGGAAGAACTTAGGGAGTAAAGTTCTAATAATGATATACGACGATCGATGGACAGATATCAAAAAATCTATCATCGGAATGACTGAAATAGATATGACCGACAACGGTGGCATATTTTACATCAGTCCAGACTTTCTACTAAATTTGAAAGAATTTGGTAAACACATAAAGATCGGTATCCAGACTAAAGGCTATGAAGAAATGCATAGCGGTAATAATTTATTATTATGTCTAGGATTTCTAGGAAAGATGACGACCAATAGTAATACCAAATTTAAAATTAAGATTAATGATGTAGTAGAATTAATGAGTAATAAAGGCATAAATTTAATTAAGCCAACCAAGATACAACCAGAGGAATACGCTGGGCTAGAATGGAATCTCAGTCAGTTTTCGAACAAAGAAAGATTACTACAACCCCATGCACATCTGGAATATACAAATAGACATGGAGAGACCTCCATTAGATTTACAGATTACAATTATACACCGCAAAAAGATTGCGAGACAGAAAGTACTATAGACGAAGAAGAACTTAATTTAATGAACATAGAATTAATTCCAGAAGACTTCGAAGTTGACGAAGCCATAGAAAAAGCCAAGAACCTGAAAAAACAAAAACCAAAAATGTTATTCAGGTGTAAAGGCTGTAAGCAAGACAATATGGATTTAGATGAGACAATAACTCATTTTAAACTATGTAAATTAAGAACAGACAATCTAGGTTATAGACAAGAACAACTAGATAAAGAAAGAAATGAAATGTTAGAAGAAATATGGGAAGATTTCTCTTCCATACATGGACTAGCTAATAATACAGAATTAGAAAGTAATCTAGACTTAGATAAAACTTTCGAAGACCTAGATTTAACTGAAGACCTAGAAAAAATCTCTGAGATAAGTCTAAAGGAGCTGATGGAAGCAAGCACTTCCAGCCCAAATTGCTTTGAGAGAATGTGAGAACCTCACACAGTGAATACTAGTACAGAAACGTGCTCAGGAGAAGTGGTATGGAGAAACCTAGAAGAACCTATAGCAAGTTAAACCATCAGAAAACGGATGCCTATAGAGGAGAACATAGTACTCCAAGAAGGAGGAAATAGAGGAAAGATCCTCAACATAGTCGCCATGATCCACAAAGGTGGAACTCGGTAATAGACATATGGAAGGGTATAGTCGTAGCAGACTATATACAAAGCTATGTAGAAACAGACTCAGAGACAATGTATAAATACTTAGAGACATTCCTAGGAGAATCAACTAAAGCGTTGTGGGAAGCATACAAAGTAAGTTTCCCCGAAGAATTCCACCAATTGGTGTCAATGGGATCAAATCCCTATAACTTCACAAATAAGATTCACACTCTTATTACTGGAGAAGACCCGAATAGTGGACTAATAATCTTACAGAAAAACGCTCTAATTAAATTAGAACAGCTTAGTATAAGCAATTGGATATATATTAAGAAATTTTTAAATGACTTCTTTTATTACTGTACGATCAGCGGTAACTCGTTTGATCAAGAACTAGGCAAAAAGCTCTTTAATAAACTCCCCGGAGCTTTAGGACGAGAAATAGAAGACCGTTGGGGAAAGCGGGAAGGGATACTACAAAATCCCAACGCTAAATGGTCAATAGGACATAGGATCCAACATATAATGGAGATCCTACAAGAAAAATGTACAAATTTACAGATACAAAAACAGCTCAAACAGAATGAGTTGAGTTTCTGTAAAAGCGTCATTTATACAACGCAGAGTTATGACAAAGACCCCCAGAGAAAGAAACCATATAAAAAGAAGAAAAAATATGGTTATAATGATAGATATGATAAGAAAAAATATTATCTTAGAAGATCTACGGCGAAAAAGCCATACCTAGATAAGAACAAACACTTAAGAAAATACAGAAATGACAGAACGTACAAGAATAGGTTAGAATGTTTTACGTGCGGTAGTATAGAACATTTAGCTAATACATGTCCTAAACGGATAAATAATAATTCTAAAAACGCACAATTAGTAGAAGAATTTCAAGAGACACTAATTAGCGTAGACGAGTATATGTCTGATACGGAGAGTATTTATTCTGTAGTAAGTATACAGAATGAAGAAAATCATCAGATGGACTCTTCAGATTCGTAAGGCATAATTTCATTAATGAAATAGGAGTAGAACAATTCCAAGAAGACTTAAATAATTTAATGAATATACAAGTAGATTGTGACCATAATTTGAAAGAAATAAAGGTATAGACAAAGATAGCGTGTTGCATTTGTAAATGGTTCCCAAGTAGAAGTAAAGGGCCGATGCAATAAATGCTACATGGAAGGATGCATAACATGCCTCCAAAAAGAATTTAAAATAACTATAGTACAACAAGAAGCAATAATAAGAACTATAGAACCAGTAGACAAAACTATTCCTATAAGAGTAATGACCTTAGAAAATAGAATTAATACCTTAGAAGAAAGAATTATTAAATTAGAAAAAGGTAAACAAAAAAAAGAAGAATCTTCAGATGAAGAAGTACTGTAAACTCAAGAATCTTAAGAATTATTTAATACGTTAGTATGTAATGAAGACAAACGATTTAGTTCTCTCAGACTCTTAACTAAAATAAAAATAAAAGACTATGAAATAACTACGCTAGCCCTAATAGACACAGGATGTACAAGTAGTGTACTTAATAAAAAGATAGTACCACCAAGTTTACTAGAAACATTAGAGAAACCGTCCTCAGCCATGCAAATGGATGGGACACATAATCTTTATAAGCACTATATAAAGGAAGCAAGTATAAGTTTTATAAACACTTATGACAAATTTTATAGTCCTAGCTATAAGATAAACAAAATTTTAACTAGAGATCTAAGTATTAATACAGATTTTATTTTAGGACTAGATTTCCTGTTAAATAGTAATGGTAGTTGTACCATCACTAGAGACGGGATAATTTTTCAGAAAAATAGCACGTATTCACCAGTACAGACTAAAAGAATAGAAACCCAGGTGAATCAATCAAATAGAATTAACCAGTTAAACAAAGACAGTTGCTGCAATAATTGTAGTAACACAGAAAAACTCTGTTGCCAAGATGGGAACAGATTAGAACTAGAAGATTTAGAATACGACGAATACATTGATAAAGACTACACGTTAATAGAATTATCCTCAGATCCTGTAAACTTTAAAAAAGGTTTAGACAAAATAGGGATAATAAAGAATCAAAAGGATTTAGACGAGATAGTAAAAATCCTAGATAAGCTAGAAATCATAGGAGAAAAACCCTTAGACATTGGACAAATAACAAGATTTTATGTGAATTAGATATAATTAATCCGCAATATGTAATAAAGACTGCGTCCATAGAATCAACAAATCAAGCCTTAGAAGACTTTAAGTCCACTATAAAAGAACTACTAGACTTAGAAATTATAAGGAGGTCAACCTCCAAGCATCGCTCAGCGGCTTTTATAGTAAGAAACCATTCCGAACAAGTCAGAGGAAAGGCTAGGATGGTAATTAACTATAAAAGACTAAACGATAATACACGTAGTAACGGGTATAAACTACCAGACAAGACTGAATTAATTAATAGAATACAAGGTAAGACAATATTTAGTAAGTTCGATTGCAAGTCAGGATATTGGCAGGTAAAGATGCACCCCGCCAGTATAGAATGGACAGCCTTCACCTGTCCAGAAGGGCATTTCGAATGGTTAGTAATGCCATTCGGCCTCAAGACAGCTCCTCCAATCTTCCAGAAGAAGATGGATGATATATTCGGAGACTATAAGAATTTTACTATAGTTTACATTGATGATATCCTAGTATTTAGTAAAAATATGGAAGAACATCTAGGACATCTCCAGACTGTGTTTAGACTATTTGTTAGTAATGGTCTAATCATAAGTAAAAAGAAAATGGTTTTGTGTAAAAAGTACATAGACTTCTTAGGCGTAACCATTGGAGACGGAAAAATCAAACTCCAGCCTCATATAGCAAAAAAGGCTCTAGAAATGCCTGATAGACTAGACAATACTAAAGATCTTCAGAAATTTCTAGGTATTTTAAATTACGCTAGAACTTTTATTAAAGACTTAGGTAAAATTGCCGGACCACTATATTCCAAAACTGGTTCAACAGTAAGGAAAGAAATTTAATAATCAAGACGTAAAAATAGTAAAACTATTAAAACAACGGATCCGTAACATTCCTGATCTAAGTTTGCCCCTAGAAAATGACTATCGATTATAGAAAGCAGATGGGAGTTTTGAAGGGTGGGGCGCGGTATTAAAAGCCAAGACTAATAAATACAGTAGCAAGACTACAGAACGGATATGTGCCTACCAAAGCGGCAAATATCGCGAGAAAGGTAATATGACTAGTATAGACGTAGAAATATTAGCGGTAATATACGCCCTAAATGCGTTTAGACTACATATTTTAAATAAATCAGAGACTTTAGTTAGAACAGACTGTGAAGCTATAGTCAAGTTTCACCAAAAAATTAATGATAAGAGTAGTAGCAGACGTAGATGGCTAAACTTTTTAGACACTATATCCATTTATAATTTAGTGTTTGAACATATCAAAGGAACAGATAATAATCTAGCAGACCAACTAAGTAGACTAGCGATAACCAAAACGAGAGGAACTATGAAAATAACTGGACACTAATCCCGTTTGTTATTTCTTAGCAGAATGAGCACATCACAGCAGACGCCAAAGGATAAAGGAAAGGCCCACCAAACCCTCGGACACATATAGACAAGCCGCGTTGGGAACCTGAATTCCAGGCCCATGGCACATGTTGACACACATGCTCTAGAACGTATTTATTTTGGTAAAAATAACTTAGTTTCATTTTCTTTATCAAATATGACATTTAAAGTTTTACCAGACTATACTATAGACAAACAACAGAAATGTTTAGTAGACAATTTGTGGATAGCCCACAATAAAAAGACAACGACCACTTTGTGGCAACACTAAATAGTACATGTTATTATTTTCACGAGAAAAATAAAGACAAAAATTTAAATTTTATGTTGTGGTACACGGAAAGACAAATGGAGTTTTCCGGACATGGTTGGAAGTAGTTGATTCCATCAAAGATGTTAAAGGCCCATTGTTCAAAGGGTTTAATGACTTCACGAAGCCTTAGACTATGCCAGAGGAACACTGGGACCAAACTACTACCTCACTCGGCTCTCGGACATCAACAAAACCAGACTCACAATATAGAATCCGAGAGAAGACACGATCGCATCATTTTTGTGACCATTGCGGTCAATGACAGATGCTTTCAAGAGACTAAATCGGACCAACGAAGACCTTAAATTACAAAATACCCACTTACTAGAAAAACCACTACTCTAGAATTAATACTGCACAGACACAAATCAATCCCACCAAGATTGAGGAACCTACACGCACAAGGAGTACTCCATCTCCCTCAAAATGGATGAGAAGGGTGTGCATTCCCCTCTGAATGCACAAAACCTATTGTATCGGTATAGATACAACTAGTCCAGTGCAAAGCGGTTGCGGTAAAGACACATCAAACCCGTTGATGGTTTGTCACTTTGCCCAAAAGTGAAAATGAGGAAGCTACTTCCTCTAGACCAAGACGAAGGCTCCCAAAGACTTTAACGGGATCCACATCACGGACAAGAAACAGATGCACAAAAAGACACAACAAAAAATATAGAACAGTTATCGAGAGACACACTTGAAAAATTATTTCAAGAACAAAAAGATAGTCAGACAAATGTAGCAGAAAAAGATTTATATGTAACTTCGTTAGAATTAACAGACGAAACACCGGTCCAATTACCAAATCCAGGACAAAGTTCAGGACCAAGTAATACTTTTCGAGTACCGGAAGATCATATTTCAGACATAGAATCAGATGAAAATTTCGAGCAAGATGCACAGGACCCAAACGAAGCCTATGACTCAGGAATGAGTTTCGACTCAGTAATTTTGCACAACTTAGACACGTAGCAGACAAAATTGACATAAAGACAACACTGTCAGACGACAGATAAGGCAGAAGACAGACAAAGACATAAAGCAGACCAGGACAAAAGCAATTTCTACTTTGGCAAAGTTTTCAAACTTTACGGAAAGCAGAAATAACACCTGCACATGATGACAAAACCAACGACGAATTTTTCAACAAAGCTGAAAGTGACGATGGGGCCCTATGAGCACCCGGCCGAAAGCAGAAAGTGAAAGATTCCTTTTTCGTTTAACATCCGCAGCTGAAGTCCGGATATCTCCCTATAAATAGCAGACTACAAACTCTCTTACAATCAGAGAGCGAAGAGAGCGAAGAGAGCGAAGAACGCGAGAGCATAGCACATAAATTTTATTTTCCGCAAATCATCCTTAGAACACCTCCTCCATCCATATGTTGCAACCAACTCCCCACATGTATAAACAAACACCGTATGTAAGATAGTTTGTTAATTAATCCCTCGATGCGATGCAGTTTAGGGACTCGAAAGGAAATCCCATTGTACTTCCGCATATGTAAGTCCATTTTTAGTTTATAGTTTATCTCCACGCATGTAAATTATGTTTGATGTTGATTATAAAAATCTTGCAGATTGCAAGAAAGTATGTTTATAAAGCTGTTTATTTTCATCATGAATCTTAAGTTGCTATTATAATCACCGCCATAATGTCTAATTATCGTTGAAATCAGTAGCATAGCATGTCCCAATAACATAGCATGCCTAGATATATGTGGTTATCTTGTTAACTTAGTATATGGTTCTCTGATGAGCTCAGTTATCTTTGTCCATGGATTACTCAGTAAATTCCTATGTCAACGGTGGTTGATGAGTAGGCACTGTTGATGTCCATGAAGAATTTGTTGTAGCCATTTTGGGTGTGAGTAAAGGCGATAGACATAGCAGGGGTAAAGCTCAAAGGGAGAGATGAACAGTTAATAAGAAACAAACAAAACTAGGCAAATATGTGATTGATGAAACAGTAACAAAATATGAATGACAGGGATGATGAATAGTAACCAAAAAAAAAAAAAAAAATTATTTTATATTGGAGATAGACTCTGAATTATCAGACTTATGTGAAAGGAATGCTACAATGAGAGAGTACTGAGTAGGATTGCACAACCTATTGAAACAACCCTATTGAAACACGCCCCCAATATAAAATAATTTTTTTTTTTTTGGTTACTATTCATCATCCCTGTCATTCATATTTTGTTACTGTTTCATCAATCACATATTTGCCTAGTTTTGTTTGTTTCTTATTAACTGTTCATCTCTCCCTTTGAGCTTTACCCCTGCTATGTCTATCGTCTTTACTCACACCCAAAATGGCCACAACAAATTCTTCCGTGGACATCAACAGGCCTACTCATCAACCACCGTTGACATAGGAATTTACAGAGTAATCCATGGACAGCATAACGGAGCTCATCAGAGAACCATATACTAAGTTAACAAGATAACCACATATATCTAGGCATGCTATGTTATTGGGACATGCTATGCTACTGATTTCAACAGTAATTAGACATTATGACAGTGATTATAATAGCAACTTAAGATTCATGATGAAAATAAACAACAGTTTATAAACATACTTTCTTGCAATCCTGCAAGATTTTTATAATCAACATCAAACATAATTTACATGCGTGGAGATAAACTATAAACTAAAAATGGACTTACATGTCTGGAAGTACAATGGGATTTCCCTTTCGGGAGTCCCGGAAACTGCTACTGCTACTGAGGGGATTAATTAACAAACTATCTTACATACGGTGTTTGTTTATACACGGGGAGTTGGTTGCGAACATATGGATGGAGGAGGTGTTCTAAGGATGATTTGCGGAAAATAAAATTTATGTGCTATGCTCTCGCGTTCTTCGCTCTCTTCGCTCTCTTCGCTCTCTGATTGTAAGAGAGTTTGTAGTCTGCTATTTATAGGGAGATATCCGGACTTCAGCTGCGGATGTTAAACGAAAAAGGAATCTTTCACTTTCTGCTTTCGGCCGGGTGCTCATAGGGCCCCATCGTCACTTTCAGCTTTGTTGAAAAATTCGTCGTTGGTTTTGTCATCATGTGCAGGTGTTATTTCTGCTTTCCGTAAAGTTTGAAAACTTTGCCAAAGGAGAAATTGCTTTGTCCTGGTCTGCTTTATGTCTTTGTTCCGTTTTACGCCTTATCTCGCTGCCCGGCGGTGTTGTCTTTATGTCAATTTTGTCTGCTACGTGTCTAAGTTGTGCAGGGCCACGGAGTCGAAACTCATTCCTGAGTCATAGGCTTCGTTTGGGTCCTGTGCATCTTGCTCGAAATTTTCATCTGATTCTATGTCTGAAATATGATCTTCCGGTACTCGAAAAGTATTACTTGGTCCTGAACTTTGTCCTGGATTTGGTAATTGGACCGGTGTTTCGTCTGTTAATTCTAACGAAGTTACATATAAATCTTTTTCTGCTACATTTGTCTGACTATCTTTTTGTTCTTGAAATAATTTTTCAAGTGTGTCTCTGATAATCTGTTCTATATTTTTTTGTTGTGTCTTTTTTGTCTGTCTGTTTCTTGTCTGTGATGTGGATCCCGTTAAAGTCTTTGGGAGCCTTCGTCTTGGTCTAGAGGAAGTAGCTTCCTCATTTTCACTTTTGGGCAAAGTGACAGCCATCAACGGGTTTGATGTGTCTTTACCGGCAACCGTTTGCACCGGACTAGTTGTATCTATACCTGATACAATAGGTTTTGCTGCATTCAGAGGGGAATGCACACCCTTCTCATCCATTTTTGAGGGAGATGGAGTACTCCTTGTCTGTGTAGGTTCCTCAATCTTGGTGGGATTGATTTGTGTCTGTCTGAGTATTAATTCTAGAGTAGTGGTTTTTTCTAGTAAGTGGGTATTTTGTAATTTAAGGTCTTCGTTGGTCTGATTTAGTCTCTTGAAAGCATCTGTCATTGCACTGCAATGGTCACAAAAAATGATGCGATCAGTGTCTTTCTGGATTCTATATTGTGGGGTCTGGTTTTGTTGATGTCTGAGAGCTGGAGTGAGGTAGTAGTTTGGTCCCAGTGTTCCTCTGGCATAGTCTAAGGCTTCTGTGAAGTCATTAAACCCTTTGAACAATGGGCCTTTAACATCTTTGATGGAATCAACTACTTCCAACCATGTCTGGAAAACTCCATTTGTCTTTCCGTGTACCACAACATAAAATTTAAATTTTTTGTCTTTATTTTTCTCGTGAAAATAATAACATGTACTATTTAGTGTTGCCACAAAGTGGTCATTGTCTTTTTATTGTGGGCTATCCACAAATTGTCTACTAAACATTTACATTGTTTGTCTATAGTATAGTCCTGGTAAAACTTTAAATGTCATATTTGATAAAGGAAATGAAACTAAGTTATTTTTACCAAAATAAATACGTTCTAGAGCGGTGTCTCAACTTGGGCCATGGGCACTGAGAATTCAGTTCCCAATGCGGCTTGTCTATATGTGTCTGAGGGTTTGGCTGGGCCTTTCCCTTTATCCTTTGGCGTCTGCTGTGATGTGCTCATTCTGCTAAGAAATAACAAACGGGATTAGTGTCCAGTTATTTTCATAGTTCCTCTCGTTTTGGTTATCGCTAGTCTACTTAGTTGGTCTGCTAGATTATTATCTGTTCCTTTGATATGTTCAAACACTAAATTATAAATGGATATAGTGTCTAAAAAGTTTAGCCATCTACGTCTGCTACTACTCTTATCATTAATTTTTTGGTGAAACTTGACTATAGCTTCACAGTCTGTTCTAACTAAAGTCTCTGATTTATTTAAAATATGTAGTCTAAACGCATTTAGGGCGTATATTACCGCTAATATTTCTACGTCTATACTAGTCATCAAACTTTACGGAAAGCAGAAATAACACCTGCACATGATGACAAAACCAACGACGAATTTTTCAACAAAGCTGAAAGTGACGATGGGGCCCTATGAGCACCCGGCCGAAAGCAGAAAGTGAAAGATTCCTTTTTCGTTTAACATCCGCAGCTGAAGTCCGAATATCTCCCTATAAATAGCAGACTACAAACTCTCTTACAATCAGAGAGCGAAGAGAGCGAAGAGAGCGAAGAACGCGAGAGCATAGCACATAAATTTTATTTTCCGCAAATCATCCTTAGAACACCTCCTCCATCCATATGTTCGCAACCAACTCCCCCTGTGTATAAACAAACACCGTATGTAAGATAGTTTGTTAATTAATCCCCTCGATGCAGATGTGCAGTTTCGGGACTCTAAAGGGAAATCCCATTGTACTTCCAGACATGTAAGTCCATTTTTAGTTTATAGTTTATCTCCACGCATGTAAATTATGTTTGATGTTGATTATAAAAATCTTGCAGGATTGCAAGAAAGTATGTTTATAAACTGTTGTTTATTTTCATCATGAATCTTAAGTTGCTATTATAATCACTGTCATAATGTCTAATTACTGTTGAAATCAGTAGCATAGCATGTCCCAATAACATAGCATGCCTAGATATATGTGGTTATCTTGTTAACTTAGTATATGGTTCTCTGATGAGCTCCGTTATGCTGTCCATGGATTACTCTGTAAATTCCTATGTCAACGGTGGTTGATGAGTAGGCCTGTTGATGTCCGCGGAAGGACTGTTGTGGCCATTTTGGGTGTGAGTAAAGACGATAGACATAGCAGGGGTAAAGCTCAAAGGGAGAGATGAACAGTTAATAAGAAACAAACAAAACTAGGCAAATATGTGATTGATGAAACAGTAACAAAATATGAATGACAGGGATGATGAATAGTAACCAAAAAAAAAAAAAAAAATTATTTTATATTGGAGATAGACTCTGAATTATCAGACTTATGTGAAAGGAATGCTACAATGAGAGAGTACTGAGTAGGATTGCACAACCTATTGAAACAACCCTATTGAAACACGCCCCCTTTTTCATCTGGTATCAGAGCCATAGAAAAAGCCAAGAACCTGAAAAAACAAAAACCAAAAATGTTATTCAGGTGTAAAGGCTGTAAGCAAGACAATATGGATTTAGATGAGACAATAACTCATTTTAAACTATGTAAATTAAGAACAGACAATCTAGGTTATAGACAAGAACAACTAGATAAAGAAAGAAATGAAATGTTAGAAGAAATATGGGAAGATTTCTCTTCCATACATGGACTAGCTAATAATACAGAATTAGAAAGTAATCTAGACTTAGATAAAACTTTCGAAGACCTAGATTTAACTGAAGACCTAGAAAAAATCTCTGAGATAAGTCTAAAGGAGCTGATGGAAGCAAGCACTTCCAGTTCCAGTCCGTTTCAGAGAACAGGAGAACCTGTCACAGTGAATACTAGTACAGGAAACGTACCCAGGAGAAGGGTATGGAGAAACCTAGAAGAACCTATAGCAGCCGTTAAACCATCAGGAAAACGGATGCCTATAGAGGAGAACATAGTACTCCAAGAAGGAGGAAATAGAGGAAAGATCCTCAACATAGCTGCCCATGATCCACAAAGGTGGAACTCCGTAATAGACATATGGAAGGGTATAGTCGTAGCAGACTATATACAAAGCTATGTAGAAACAGACTCAGAGACAATGTATAAATACTTAGAGACATTCCTAGGAGAATCAACTAAAGCGTTGTGGGAAGCATACAAAGTAAGTTTCCCCGAAGAATTCCACCAATTGGTGTCAATGGGATCAAATCCCTATAACTTCACAAATAAGATTCACACTCTTATTACTGGAGAAGACCCGAATAGTGGACTAATAATCTTACAGAAAAACGCTCTAATTAAATTAGAACAGCTTAGTATAAGCAATTGGATATATATTAAGAAATTTTTAAATGACTTCTTTTATTACTGTACGATCAGCGGTAACTCGTTTGATCAAGAACTAGGCAAAAAGCTCTTTAATAAACTCCCCGGAGCTTTAGGACGAGAAATAGAAGACCGTTGGGGAAAGCGGGAAGGGATACTACAAAATCCCAACGCTAAATGGTCAATAGGACATAGGATCCAACATATAATGGAGATCCTACAAGAAAAATGTACAAATTTACAGATACAAAAACAGCTCAAACAGAATGAGTTGAGTTTCTGTAAAAGCGTCATTTATACAACGCAGAGTTATGACAAAGACCCCCAGAGAAAGAAACCATATAAAAAGAAGAAAAAATATGGTTATAATGATAGATATGATAAGAAAAAATATTATCTTAGAAGATCTACGGCGAAAAAGCCATACCTAGATAAGAACAAACACTTAAGAAAATACAGAAATGACAGAACGTACAAGAATAGGTTAGAATGTTTTACGTGCGGTAGTATAGAACATTTAGCTAATACATGTCCTAAACGGATAAATAATAATTCTAAAAACGCACAATTAGTAGAAGAATTTCAAGAGACACTAATTAGCGTAGACGAGTATATGTCTGATACGGAGAGTATTTATTCTGTAGTAAGTATCTGAGAATGAAGAAAATCATCGGATAGACTCTTGATTGAAGCGAGACAATTTCATTAATGAAATAGGAGTAGAACAATTCCAAGAAGACTTAAATAATTTAATGAATATACAAGTAGATTGTGACCATAATTTCAAAGAAATAAAGGTATAAACGACATAAGCGTGTTGCATTTGTAAATGGTTCCCAAGTAGAAGTAAAAGGGCGGATGCAATAAATGCTACATGGAAGGATGCATAACATGCCTCCAAAAAGAATTTAAAATAACTATAGTACAACAAGAAGCAATAACAAGAACTATAGAACCAGTAGACAAAACTATTCCTATAAGAGTAATGACCTTAGAAAATAGAATTAATACCTTAGAAGAAAGAATTATTAAATTAGAAAAAGGCAAACAAATAATAGAAGAATCTTCAGATGAAGAAGTACCAGAAACTCAAGAATCTTCAGAACTATTTAATACGTTAGTATGTAATGAAGACAAACGATTTAGTTCTCTCAGACTCTTAACTAAAATAAAAATAAAAGACTATGAAATAACTACGCTAGCCCTAATAGACACAGGATGTACAAGTAGTGTACTTAATAAAAAGATAGTACCACCAAGTTTACTAGAAACATTAGAGAAACCGTCCTCAGCCATGCAAATGGATGGGACACATAATCTTTATAAGCACTATATAAAGGAAGCAAGTATAAGTTTTATAAACACTTGCGACAAATTTTATAGTCCTAGCTATAAGATAAACAAAATTTTAACTAGAGATCTAAGTATAAATACAGATTTTATTTTAGGACTAGATTTCCTGTTAAATAGTAATGGTAGTTGTACCATCACTAGAGACGGGATAATTTTTCAGAAAAATAGCACGTATTCACCAGTACAGACTAAAAGAATAGAAACCCAGGTGAATCAATCAAATAGAATTAACCAGTTAAATATATATATATATATATATATATATATATATATATTGTATTCTTGATATGAAATAAGGGCATGGAAAACATTTCTTTCATGATATCAAGAGCCAAAAACTAACCCCCAAACCCTTTACTATTCGGCCGCCTCTCCCCTAAAACCGAAAACCCTCCAAAACAAAAATCTTCTTCTTTTCAGCTTCCTTCTCAAACCCTAATTAGGGTTAGGGTTCCGCCAATCCTATACCAATCGACACCCTCCATTCTTGGTTCCTTCTCTTACCAAAACCTATACTTTATTTTCATTTTTTCATCTTCTCTCCACAAACAATGGTCAAACAACAAAAATTACATCCCGCTCTTGTCGTAAACCACGTCAAGAACTTTATTCCAATTATTCTTGAGATGGAAAAAGGGCAATATTCTTCCTGGGCAGATTTATTCAAAATCCATTGCCGAGCATACAAAGTTATACACCATATTATTCCTCCCAAGTCTTCATCGGAGACACCGTTGACAAAAATCTATGGTCTCGCTTAGATGTTATAGTCCTTCAATGGATTTACAGCACCATCTATAATGACATTTTGCACACAATTTTTGGAACCGAACTCTAAGACTCAACAAGCTTGGGAGCGTTTTATCTTTCAAGATAATAAAATTTATCGGGCGGTATATCTTGAAAACCAATTCACCAATGTCAAATTGAATGCTTTTTCAAACGTCTCCGCATATTGTCAAGAGTTGAAAATGCTTGCCGATCAACTTTCAAATGTTGGTGATTCAGTGACGAATCAAAGGCTAATTCTCAAATTGATTGCGGGACTGAATGAACAATTTGATGGTGTTGCTACGTTCATTCAACAAAGCAATCCCTTACCACCATTCTATGAGGCTCGTTCGAGATTAATTCTTGAAGAAACTCGAAAACAAAAACAGGCGACGGGGGCGGCAACCAATGACGACACCGCTCTTATTTCCACCAACAATTATACCGATGATTTTGTCTCTCAAAATTCTGGTTCGGGTAGTGGTACTAACCGACAAAGAATTGGCCAAAACAGGGTCAAATCATAACAAAAACAAAGGGAAAAATAATGATGGAAAGGGACGAGGTCGGGGTGACAGACAGGCCACCGGTGGCAGAATAACCGCGGCTGGCAGGGCCAAAAAGACCCTACTGGCAGCAGCCAAACCTGCCAGTCGGTGGGCAGTGAGGGCAGCACCCACCGTGGAGTTGGCAGCCCCAATAGTGGGCTGCTCCTCCCTGCCCGTACCCTACGACTTAGTGGGCCCGACCTCCTTCAGATTCTAGGAAGCTCGGGGTTCTCGGTTCTCATCCGCAACAAGCTTTTGCAGCCCATGAACCATCTTCCGCATGTTATGCTCCCACAGATATCGAACAGGCCATGAACAACATGAATCTCAGTGTTCCCGATGATTCGTGGTACATGAACACGGGGGCAACATGAAATATGATTACATCTCAAGGTACTCTTTCGTTTTATTTTAATATGAGCAGTAATAAAAATATTATTGTTGGCAGTGTGTAGGAATTTCCAATTCATAGTACTGGTCAATTAAACCTTCCCCCCGCCTACCTTTACATTTGAAAAATATCCTACATGCACCCAAACTAATTAAAAACTTGATATATATACGTTGTTTCACAACTGACAACAATGTTTCTGTTAATTTTGATCCGTTTGAGTTTTCTGTGAAGGATTTTCATATGAGGATACAACTAATGAGATGTAACACTGGAGATTTGTATCCCATCACTGCCACCAACAACAACCAAGTCACCAACCAATCAATCTTTGCTGCTATTTCTCCTATTTTATGGTATAACCGGTTGGGACACCCAGGAGCACCAGTGTTCAAGTTTCTTAGAAATAATAATTTGTTGACTATAACAAACTTGTGGACTTTCATATTTGCTAGGCTTGTGTGTTTGGGAAGCATATTAAATTTCTCTTTTCTTTATCTACTTTCAATACTGTTATGACATTTGATCTCATGCATAGTGATTTGTGGACATCCTCAATTTTAAGTTCGACAGGTCATAAGTATTATATGTTTATTTTGGATGATTATTCGAATTTTCTGTGGACATTTCCCATTGGAAAAAAAATCGCAGATCTTCACTATTTTTAAACAATGTAGTGTTTTCATCCAAACCCAATTTGAGAAGTCCATTAAATGTTTTCAATGTGACAATGGGAGGGAATTTATAAATGACAAATTTAAGGAATTTTATCACCAAAATGGAATGTCCTTGCTCTTTCATGTCCACCTACTTCTCCTCAAAATGGGAAAGCCAAAAGAAAAATCCGAACAATCAACAATCTAATTCGCACACTTCTTACGCATTCGTCCACACCGCTGTCTTTTTGGCATCATGCTCTTCAAATGACCACATATCTTTTAAACATTCTTCCTAGCAAATTCCTCTCAAACCTATCACCCACACAAAATTTGTACCATCGTATTCCTTTCTATACACATTTGAGGGTTTTCGGGTATTTATGCTATCCATTGTTTCCTTCCACAACTATAAACAAACTTCAAGCCCGTTCCACTTCTTGTATTTTTTTGGATACCCACAAAATCATTGTGTTATGATATGTCTAATGGAAAAATTATCATCTCTCATCACGTTATTTTCGATGAGTCCACATTCCCGTTTGCTACATCTCATGTGGAGTCTCCGCCTTCATACAAATTTTTGGACGTAGGACTACATCCATTTTTAAATTACCATCTAAATGGTCCATCTCACCAAGACCAACCCACTACTTCCTCGGCTGGACCAATAAAAAATGGACCACAAAACGTTACGGCCCAACAACAAAATGAAACTGGGCCAGTCCGAGTCAGGGAGCCTACTGCTCCCTCCTCTAAAGCCTCGGCCCAACTCATTTCTCATGACTGGTTGGACCAAATGAGGGAGCCCACTGCTCCCTCATCCAATTCACCAACTAGGCCAACATGCCCATTTCCACCAGCCCACACCATAACTCCCTCTCGGCCCAGTCCACCTACCGAAAGCCAACAACCCTAGTAATCTGTCTCGATCCAACCTAGGACCATTGAAGCCCGTGTTATGTACGGTATTTTCAACCCAAGTGTCATTTTAACCTAATATCTTCGATCCAGCCTTCACCACTTCCAAAAAATCCCAAAATGGCTCTATCATACCTGAATTGGAAAGATGTCATGTTAAACGAAATTGATGCTCTTATTAAAAATAAGACATGAGAGTTAGCGCCCCGTTCATCTAATGTGAACATAATACGTTCTACGTGGGTTAATAGTTATAAAAATAATTATGATGGCTCTTTTATGAGGCATAGAGCTCGTCTTGTTGGTGATGGCAGGTCTCAGTAGATTGACGTGGATTGCAGTAAAACATTCAGCCCAATAGTTAAACCAGCAACTATCAGGACTGTTCTTAGTCTGGCTCTGTCCAAATCATGGTCCATTCATTAGTTGGACATCAAGAATGCTTTTCTACATAGTCACATACAGGAAACAGTTTACATGCACCAACCTTTGGGTTTCCGAGGTCCTACTCATCCGGATTATGTTTGTTTGTTGGAAAATCATTATATAGTTTGAAGCAGGCCCCCAGGGCGTGGTATAACAGGTTTTCAGGGTTCATATCCACACTGGGATTCTCACACAGCAAGTCTGATCAGTCTTTGTTTATTTATAAGAAGGGAAATGATATGACATATATTCTTATCTATTTGGATGACATCATCCTCACAGCATCATCTGCGTTACTTCGCCGGTCTATTATGTCTTTCCTTGCTTCGGAATTTGCTATGAAGGATTTAGGCTCTTTAAACTATTTTTTGGGCATTGTTGTAACTCAATATACAGGTGGTCTATTTTTCTATCAAAAGAAATACACCGAGGAGATCATTGACAAAACCGATATGTCCTCTTGCAAACCGTCACACACGCCGGTTGATACAAAGGTAAAATTGAGTAACTCTACAGGTACTCCCTACAGTGATCCAACACACTACCACAGCTTAGCAGGGGCATTACAGTAACGCACCTTTACAAGACCTAATATCTCATATGAAGTTCAACAAGTTTGTTTACATATGCATGATCCGAAGAAAGAGCATATGGGGGCTCTTAAACGAATTCTGTGGTATGTTAAGGGTACTCTTAATTTTGGGTTGCATCTATATAAGTCCACCATTTCTGGCCTCACATCTTATACAGATGTTGATTGGGGTGGCTGCCCAGGCACACGACGTTCCACCTCTGGTTATTGTGTGTTTCTAAGAGACAACCTCATTTCATGGTCGTCGAAACGCCAACTGACACTATCTCGGTCGAGTACTGAAGCAGAATACAGAGGTGGTAGCTAATGTGGTCTCTGAATCATGTTAGCTCCATAACCTTCTTTTAGAACTTCATTGTCCGATTGAAAAAGCAACCGTGGTTTATTGAGATAATGTGAGTGTGATATACTTATCAGGTTACCCTGTCCAGCATCAACGCACAAAACACATAAAAATATCTTGTGTTGTCCGTGAAAAGGTTGCATGTGGACAAGTCCATGTTCTCCATGTACCGTCCCGTTATCAGATTACAGATATTTTCACGAAAGGTCTTCCACGCGTACTGTTTGATGATTTCAGGGACAATCTCAGTATATGAGAACCTTCCGCTAAGACTGAGGGGGACTGCTATGATAATTATATAAATAATCCAAAATTATCTCCATCATATCAAATCATACATTGTGTAATTAAATTAAATATTATGTAATTAGTATTGTAAATATGATTAGCATATTCTTAGGATAATCTTCTTTAATAGTAGCCTAAATTAATCTTGTATGATTGTATATATATTGTATTCTTGGTATGAAATAAAGGCACGGAAAACATTTCCTTCAAATTCCAATAATTATGTTTGATCCGAAGCCATGCAAATAAAAGATGTCTCAAAAAATAAAGAATAAATTGAAATGGTTAATTTATGCACATTCACAATGCTAAGATCTTTTATACTATTAAATCATTTAAAAATTAATTATAAATAATCGTGATGGTTAAATTTTTTAACAAATTTAACTTATTTGGTAAATTAACTTTATAGTGTCAGTTCTACTTAAACCGATGCTGCCAAATTTATTTACTTTATTTTCCATTATCAAATTATTCTTAATATACATAGTTGCCGGTTATTACAGGCCATTTTATATCTAATGGTGTAAAATAACAAACACAATCATTAATTGTATAAAGTTTTAACAAGAAGCTATTACATGTAAACTTGCAAATCTGTTCCGAAGTAGATGTACATAAAGGAAATAGATTTATTTATTAGTACAAGATTAAAGCAATTGGCTCGGTTAGATATATTATCTATGGGAGTGTGAGAAAGGAAAAGGATAAAGAAGGCAGAGCGCGTGACGATAGTTGAGGATGCCAGTGTGTAAAGGCCGTTAGGAGCAGGAGGCAATGTTTATAATTTCATGTCCCTATTATGTAACTCCTCCTTTTTCCCCCTTTTCCTATCTTTCTTTCTTTCTTTTGCTTTCCCTTCCCTCCCATTTTCCGCTTTTTCCCTCCCTTCCTCCCTACTTCCATCTCTGACCTAATTGTCTCTTTCAACAATCCTTCTTTTTCATCCCTTGTATATCCATATCCACTTAGAGTTTCCTATTGAAGAAGATGACTCCATCAGGTCAATTCGGGGACACCACCTACACTAAGGTGTTTGTTGGAGGTTTGGCTTGGGAGACTCAGAAGGAGACCATGAAGAAATACTTTGAACAGTTTGGTGATATCTTGGAGGCTGTCGTCATCACTGATAAGGCTACTGGAAGATCCAAAGGCTATGGATTTGTATGTACTACTTTTTCTTCTCAACAAAACAAACCTAATTCGCTTTTTTTTTTAATCTTTACTACTAAGTTATGGAGATCTGTTGTTGAAATAATATTAGAGAAAGAGATAATCACAGTAGCTGTAATCTTTGATGATTACGTTGTTAATTTCCGAAATAGGTAACATTTCGTGAGGCAGAAGCAGCCATGAGGGCTTGTGTTGATGCTGCTCCTGTCATTGATGGCAGAAGGGCCAACTGCAATCTTGCTTCCATGGGAGTTCAAAGATCTAAGCCTACTACCCCTAAACATGGTATATTTTCTCTTTTTTCTTTTTCTTAGAAAATGCTAAAACTTACTATTATCACACGTAGTCTTTCTTGCATATTTAGCTAATTAATTCAAATCAATTAGTGGATGTCATTATGTTTGACTAGTCGCTTCTTCACACAGCATGAATATTCTCCCCATTTTGGAAAAAAAGTTACTATAATATAAATTCTTTGTTAAGATTGTGTATGAGTCCACTTTATGATGTTCTTTGCTTTAGCACCACCAGTATAGCATGTGTAAGGATATGTTTTAGAAAAGCATGACAGCTCATTCTTCTGTGTAACAAATTACACTTTTTGCTTTTTCCATGCCTAGTTTTCATTTTTACGTTTCTTTCAAGTTAATTACTTAATACTACTATTATTCAGAGGAAATCATCTATTTAAAGATTTTACATTTATGTATAATATATTTAGGTGAAAATTTTCTTTATATTTTCACTATAAAATTAACGAACAGGAGGAGGCAGGAACTTTAGGGTGATGAGTGGTTTTCAAGGAGGCTTTCAAGCAGCAGCAGGTGGTGGGTTAGGAACAGCTTTTCCTTCAGCAGCAACCTTCCCTCATTATGCCATCCAACATGGGATCCCTTACAATCTTTATGGGTATGATGCTTTATTTTCTACAACGGTACCGTAATAAACAACTTATTTTATTGTTCTTTTTTTTTTTCGTTAGGAAGTAGGGGGTGGGATCACATGAGTGAGTCTTCACGTGCATTTGCCAAATCATTCCAACAAAACCTCATTATATTATCCACGCATGCTCATACTACCATTCTTTTCTCTCTATCATAGTAATGCCCCCCCCCCCACCACCACCACCACACACACACTCACTCACTGGTAATGTCGACATTATATTATATATACACAGCTCATCCTGGGACAAGAAGAAATGACTCATGCATTCATTGATATTGATATACTATCATCATGTTTGTTTTACAATTCACTCACTTTTCGTTAAGAAACCCAACTTCCATACCAAGTTTCACATTCTAATGTTTTTTTGTTTGTTTTTCTTGTGACAAACTGTCAGGTACTCTCCCTACTCGCCAGATTACACTTACCCTACGGTTTGTACCAATTATCTCCTTTTCTTTTCTTAGTCACTCTTATCTTTCATTTAACACTTCAACTACAATATGCATGTTACCTCTTTACCTCGTTAAAGGGATGAATTTACTGCTCCGATCGTTTCATTTTAGGTGCCGTGTTTGATTATGCACAAAATGATACACAAAAAGATTTTTGACTCATATAAGCAGTATTTTTAAAATCTAGTTTTACACATATTATGATATTTCTATAATTATAAAAGCTTTTCATTAAATATAAAATGAAGAATTTAAGTTAACAAATTTTTAAATATAAAATTTAAACAGACTAAAAATAAGACGTATAAAATTAATGGAAGCGAAGGAGTACGCATAAGTCAAAAAACCAGTTGTGCTGAAGCTTTTGGAATGCACGATATTCGAAGCCGGAAATGCATGTGGTTTTAGTCAAAAGCTGATTGTTGACCTTTACTTATTTTTTCCAATTAAAGAAGAAGGCGTGAATGTTGAACTTCAGCTTGTGGCATGCATGATATTTCCTCCTTTGCAGTCTCACTCACCCGTTAATAAACTTTGTCAGACTTCTGAGCAAATTTTCCGTCTATTTATTTTAATTTATTTGATATTTTTTTATTTTTTAAGTCATACAAGAAAATTTTGACAGCTATTCATTCGTATATTATTTATTAAAATTATTAATTATTGTGATTTATGAAGTAATATTTTTTTATGTAATTTCTAAATATATAAATTATTTTTAAAAAAAATTAAAATATTATATTTCCGAATTCAGGGTGAGTTTAACTCTTGAAATATGAACGGTGTCAAATGAATTGGAACAAATGGAGTACTTATAGTGGAGTTGAATCTTTTTCCAAAATTACTAAACCATCTTTTTCCATTCTATTTTGTATGTTAATTTTCTTTCTTTACAAGAGAATGACATCTATCACTTTTATTTTACCATTAAAGACATGATTTTATAGCTATAGAAATATTATGTCATGTTTAAAAGGACAAGTGTTAAAAATTTGACGAGAATCTTTTTTCTTTCTTAAGCTAGATCAACTGTGATATGGAATGACGGGAGTAGTATTAAGGTCGAGGATTTGCTAATAACTTATGTAACTCCATGAGAAGTCAGATTTGAAATCAAAAAGTTGGACATGATCTTTTGCCCATTTGGTGCACAGGCATTGGTATGAGAGTGTAATAGTTTTAATATGTGCAGGGTTACTATAGTGTGTATCGAGGAGCAACAAATCAATATCCAGTGTATGGGACTGCGGCGGCTAGTGGTGTGTTATCGAGTGCAGCTGCTGCGTTTTACCCGTACATGAATTTTGGAGAAGGAAGCGGTAATGGCGGCTACACAGCCAGCCAGGGCTATGGTGTTCAGTACCCACACCATCTCTTCCCCTATTCAGCTGCTACTGGCGCGGGTTACCCAGCACAGCACTATGGTACTCCCATTTCCCTCGCTCCCTCACCTGCATTGCATTCAGGTTTGTATATGAAACCCTTAATTAACATCTGATCATGGGAATTAATAAGGAGAGGTACTAATATCTTTGACAGTTTGTTTTGCTGTGCCACAGGCGTGACAATGACGCTGCGTGCACCCATTCCTCATCGTTAAGAGAGATCAATTGTATAATTGTCAAATGGTCAACAGAGATCGATACAACATTGATCTTATAATGCTACCTCCCCGAGGGATCTTTGGCCTAACCATGGTTCTCTTGCATCTTTCTCTTTCTCAAATGGAGCCCGGCCCGCGTATGGAACAAGGGCTTCTCCACAAGTTTAAAGCCCCCCATAGGGGTACCCTACCTTCAAACAAATGTGGAGTAAAATTAAATTATCCACATTTCCATTTCTTCTCTTGTATGGAAAGGGTCCTTCAGGAGAAACAAAGAATGCATATGCATCTCATCATCACCAACTCAAGCTATCAAAACAGCTTAGTTGGTGGTCATGTTTTTATCTTCTTCTTTTTATCTCTAATAACTTAGCTTGGAAAGGCTGAGCAAATTTTGCCTCTCAAGGGCTCAACTAAAAAGTTCCCAGTTTTAGTTTTGAAAAAAAAAACTTTCATGTAGATTTCAAGAATATTCCAACTTGTAGTCTTTTCAACTTCACCTTAATGTGGATCATGAAATGGCTAATCCCTCCAACTTAAGCTTTATAACTTGTAGATGTTATAGAAGTTTTGTGAAATCATGGCATGAGGATGTCCAAAGTTTTTGTTACTGCTAACTATTAAGTATTAACTAGTCTTAGGGTTTCAGAACTTAGACTAGGATCAATCACCTTTTGAAAATCTTTTAAAATTTTCATTTTGATAATCACACACTATGTGTCTAACAAGCCAGCAATCTCTCTTGAGGATAGGGGGGCTGTCTGAATTGACTGTTGATGTTTTGTTTTTAATGTTGTAAAAAGTCTAGGGGGGGGGGGGGGCTAAAATTGGGTTATTTTATCCCCATTTACTTTAATATAGGAGGGATAGTGGATAGTGTTGAATTTTCCTTTTCTTTGGTAAATCACTTTAGCTTTTATCATATTTCATTAACTTTTTAAGGAACTCCATTAAATGGTTATGCAGTTCCAATGCATGAGAAGTTAGTTACCCTGGGGAGATATTTTGGGGTCTCTTGGGTTCTTCTTCAACTAGACTCATCAATCATGGTTAGGACTCAGGTCATCTTCGCTCTCTCTTTCTATGTAATTAGGACTCAGGTCATCTTCGCTCTCTTTCTCTGTAATTTGAGCTGAAATTTGGTACTTTATATGTATAAGCCTATGATG
Organism: Anisodus acutangulus; assembly: GCA_029783415.1. Classification (NCBI taxonomy): domain Eukaryota; kingdom Viridiplantae; phylum Streptophyta; class Magnoliopsida; order Solanales; family Solanaceae; genus Anisodus; species Anisodus acutangulus. The sequence continues at coordinate 20,183,105 of CM056509.1, forward strand.
TTTGGATTGTAGTTACTAGGAAGAAGATTCATTCTCCATCATGGATGATTGAGAATGGATTGATACTACTTAAGCAACTTACTGTTTTTATTTCAACTATGCCCGAGACGACTTTGTTTTAATTTTGCTAATGCATCGTTTATGACGGACTAATGTTATCCGTCATCGTTTTGAACTATTTATCTTCTTATTAACTGTTATGTAATCCCCCCCCCCCCCGCCTGAGCACCTTATTTTACCTTTCTCTTTCATTCATTCTTTCTTTCTTTCCTTTTTTTAATTAGAAAAAGTTTACTCTTGGAGTTGTAACCTAGAATACATGAAGTGAAACATTATTTGGTTCAATATAACTGGGGAATTAAAGGATTCTCAAGAATCATCAAGTTAGCTTCCCGCCTCATTTCTGGCTTGTTTTTGTCAGAAGGAAGATATCAAAGGCGATCCTAGCTATCACCTCCAACTTTCTATTTCTGGTTTGCTTTGATCTATTACATAAAAAAATCTAAGTGGCGACCCCATCAGGAGATCCCAATTGCTAAGTCATTCTCGATTACAGGGGTGATTAGTATTACTCCTGTTCTTGTTTTTGGCAAGGTATAGCGGACATATCGTTTTATTTAAGCATATTTAAGTACTATTTCAAACACGTTTGAGGAAGTACGTTTATTTATATGAGAAAAGATGTATCGATCCGTCCGGTCGCTTTGAGTATTACGACCCTTTTTTGCTTAAGATGTACCAAGTGTTGGTTGGTACGTTTTGGTTAAGTGTGATGATTGTGGCCAAGTGTTGCTTTGGTTGTTTTGGTTGGGGTGTTTATTAACTTTAGGGCAAGGGATGATATGTCCCAAGGATAAAGGAACGGGGAGTTAATTGCCTGAACCGACACCAAGGAATTGGTGATCAATGCCACAAGGACGAGACCGGGGTTTGCTAGTTGCAATGCACGTGAACAAGCCTAGTGAGGGTGATCGATTCCCTTGTTGCTACCAAGGCTTAGACTAAGTTGGTTCACAGAAGTACCAATCTTCGTTTACCACCAAAGGTGTTCTTCAAGCTTGGGTATAAACTAGGTCACACAAGTCCTAATCTATACTTGCACCGAATGAGAGTTCGGTACTCCCGGGGCACCAACTAAGAGTATCAATCCCGGATTGAAACACTTAGAGAAATGAGTAAAACTCAACTTTTATATCAATAAACTCTCATCATTTCCTAAGGTTCCAATTTATAGTAAACAAAAGACTATTCTAGAAAGAATATAAAAGGCCACAACTTTGACATTCGGTCGAAGTGTGAAAGGGATTGGATTGGCTTGGGGACCAAGTTGCTTTTCGGCCATTGTGAGTAATGTGAAATGGTTTGGCTTTTCTTGGAGACAAGGTTAAGCTAAATTCCTTTCACATCCCTTTGTGGAGTCCAAGTTGAAGAGGGAATGGATTGTGCACTACAAAGATCGCATCTTCTTGGAATGGGTTTGGAAGCTTCCATTGCTTGTTCTTGGTTGACTAGGCATTTCGGCCAACCCTCTTCATCTCCCCTAGGAAGACTTTGAAGACTTCCATTCATGAATTTTTTTATTAGAAGCCTCATCTTCTAGAACATTCTTGTCCTTGCCAACTAGTCTTTCAACTCACGGCTTAGTCATATTCTTCGATGACCTTTTCGCCTAGTCATCTTGTGACAAGGACTCTCGGTGTTGCCATCCCTTACATGACCTATTAATTGTGTCCTACGGTAGTTATTCCATTTCCTACTATGTCCTAATCTAAGAGCTAAAAGATAAGCTAAGAAAGAACACAAAAGCTAAAAGAAAATATGGCCTCGGCCAAGACCAACAAGAAGGCCGAATAAATATCTTCCTTCTTAAAATCTTTAAGTCCAAACTTCAATCCCACTCCATATTCCATGCCAATTTAAGCATAATATCATCGGTTGATCAAACATCTTTGGAACCTCGAGCTTATCACCTCGAGGATCAAATGGGCACCTTGAGCTCACAGGGATTTTCCCATCAATAACAGCCTCTGTGGGCATCATACCATATAACGGTTAATGAATGTATGCATGATGCAAATGCGGTATACTAATGTCCACACAAGCATCTTCTCATAACCACCACACAGGCATCCGGTTATATCGTATAAGCCACACAAACTTTAATATTGGGCTCTTTTGTGATAGTCTGTACCAGTTGCAAGTGGTGTGCGTATATAACACCTTCCCTTTCCCCATATCCCCTATATTTACAATATTTACCATAGAGTAGTGTGCAGGGCACAAGTGGGTCTAGGGTAATATATGAATGCAATGCAAATGAATATGCATGAATGACAATAAATCATCCTGAGTGACATAATATCCTTGTACCTTCGGCTAACACTGTGAATATCAACATCTTTTTCATAGGCCACAATAAGGTCTTGGAAACATATTTAGACATGCTTTTAGCATAGAAATTAATAACATGAATATTCTTAACTACTAGGAGTAGAATAAATTATGGAGCAATATCACGGTTATACTTCGTTACATGGAACATGCCAAAAGAAAAATAATTTGCCTTAACATACCTCGAATTTTTTCCTTTCTATAACTCCTGTTTTGAATTTGCTGGAACAATTTCACATAAAAATCTAAAAATGGAGAACCCGAGTCACTGCCATTAATTCCCAGAACTCCATATCGAGTTTAAAACAGTGAAGATGATCAATTTCTTTTTCTTGTTACTGGAACGAAAAATGGGTATTTGGTAAGTTTTTAGAATGGAAGAAGAATATTGGATTCATTTTTTCTGCTTCCTAAAACAATTACAACATGGAGAATTGGTTTGGTATTAAAATGGGATGTTAAGGAGAATTGGTTCGGTAAATTAAAATGGGATGCTAAGGAGAATTGCTGGACGTTCTCATTTGATTCCCCAAAGCTAAGATATAAATTCGCTCTTGAAAGATGCCTTAAATGCAATTAATGAATGTTATGATTTGGTCTCCCACTTATCAATTTCACGAGCTGCCCTCCATTCAATTGTTTAGACTTAGTCATTTTGGGTTCTCTGGTTTGCTGCCACCACTTAGTACTACACCTTAGTCATTTAGAACCTTTTCTTTTAAAGCCACACGTACACGCCCCCACTAATCTTGTCCCATCCACTTAAATAAATTAATATCACAATTAATCAATCACACACTTAATTAATTATATGATCTCAATTCACTTAAATCTTAAGAACTTATAATACCTTCATGTACTTAATGTCATAATTTTGTGATATGACACTAGTCCATAACCTCTTTATGCACGCACCAAATTTATTTCCGATCCCTGTCGTCACACTTGTTACGTCCAAAATTATTCCGGGGTTTAATCTTTTTATATGCTAATCTCTTTATTAGCATACATAAATATAACATAATTTTTCTCAACGCTCGGGTCTATTTACACACGCCTAGCGATTTTACATACGCTTAGCGACTCAAACCGTGACCCAAAAGTATGGGATGTTACATCCTTCCCCCCTTAGAAATATTCATCCTCAAATGTTGGGGTGACATATCTAATCTCCGTCACGTAGCCTGAATATACAACTACTTCTTTCATGGCACCATATAATACAACATACATTAGACTTCTCATGTATTATAATGTTAGGAATTAAAACTCACCTTATGCTTCGTATGTTTAGATCAATTTCACGGTGTTACATTATCCCATGACTTGTCAAGCTTTGTTGTCTTATCATTATTATATCTCCCACCGATCGAGTGCTCATTCGCCCTACCATTACATTTCCCTTTCAAATTGCCTTGGGGAAAATCGCTTACCTCTAAGTACCTCTCATTCTCCGTTTCTGCACACCAGAGAATCGCCACATTCGACCGAAGAGTTCCTTCTGTCCCTTCCTCCACTATTGATTCTTATGCCGTTCTGGAATAATCATACCTTTGTGAGACTTGCATAATTATAATCTCATTCACCTTTATCCTTCTTGTTGTAATCCTTCATCCTATTCGTCACTAAGCGAAAAACATTTATGCCTTGATACTTAATCATGTCATTTCATTCATACTTATTAACTGTTTCCATATTTTCTACCCCCGTCCTTTGATTGTACCATAATTCTCATCCTCTATTGCCCCTATTATTATACGGAGGTTACTTTCATGAAGCTATTTGTGTGCTCACCCACTCCTTTGGATATCCTAACCTTTATCTAATATAATAACCCATTTGTTACTTAAGCAAGTTGTGATACACATTCTTCACCCCTCTTTTCTTTGCATGACTTGGTGATTTTCAAATCCCAAATGTCCTCGAGTTGCTGCTGAACATGAAATGAAATTGTTTCCTTGAATACAAGACAGTCGGGGCGGTCTCACTCGACCTTTACAACTCTGACTCAGAGATATCGGCATCATTGAATCCTTTAAATATCGTCGATCCCTGACTAATAAATTCTTTCAGTTATAAGCTCTCTGACTTCCCAAGGGGCCTATCTCTATCAAATGCTTCAGGATGAGTTCGTTCCTGAGAAGTAACCAATTGATTTAATTACGTACACCGGTCTCCTTACATCCCACTCAGATGGAGGCACGGTGGTAGGACTGATAGTGCATGAGCCTTCCTCAACTCCTCTAGTGCTACAGGATTCGTCGGTCCCTGTGAAAGCAACTTATTCCTATCCCCTGATGGATTTGTCTCAATGAAGAGCATACTACTCATATTTACAATCAATCCAACTTCAATCTCCCTGCTAATCTTAATCCTTCAGGAAGAAGGTATTGTTGTAATCATAGATACGATAAGGTCTACAGAGAAAATTCTTACAATCTTCTGCGTTCTGATGCTTAGTACTTCCTTTACCTTACTAAACATTTCGCTATCCAGGCTTGCATTATCTCTTCCATCTTCCGTTTATGAATGAGACAACTTCTCATAATCTCGAATCTTAACAATAATACTGCCCCTTCTGGCATATCAATCGTCTTGGTAGAAATCGCTTATTTACTGGCTACGAGTATAAATTAACTGAAGTCTTTTCGGTAATCGTCATTACTGAAGAGGTCTATGGCGCAAGTTAAACTCGGATTCTTAAGACTCAGCTCTACTACACGATTTATGAGATGAAATAATGGAAACCATCCCTAAATGTCAGGCAGCCTCCTGCTTATAAATATGGTGCACAACATACCCATAAACAAGACTCTACTAGACACGGCTTGTAGAATTCCTAGGACAGACATGCTCTAATACCAAGTTTGTCACGACCCAAATCGGAGGGCCGCGACGGGCACCCGGATCCCACCCGCCGGGTACCGCTAATCACACTATCATCACCGAATCACAATTAAATACGGACTAAACCAAAAGACCAGTATGTGAAATCTTTATCCAGAAAACCAACTTATATACATATACATACCCATACCAAAGCCAACAAGGCCATACAAGTCACTACACACAGAACACTTATCTACAAGTCTCTAAGAAATACATGACATCACAAGGACGGGACAGGACCCCGCCATACCCATATGCGTATGTAGAAATAGTGTACCACGACCAGACTACAACTTTGAAACAAATAGAGTGCTCCAACATCAGCTGAACCAGCAACCTACTAGCGTGAACCGTCACCCTCTTTAACTGAACCTGCGGGCATGAAATGCAGCGTCCCCTGACAAAAGGGACGTCGGTACGACTGATGTACTGAGTATGTCATGCATGAATAATAGCACAACAGGGATATACCAATAACCAAAACAGAAACAGCCAACCAACAGTAAATGCCTCTGAGGGCACTAATATATATGCCTAAATGTTATGCACAGTGCAATATACATATACCTCAGCCTCTTCGGCCATTTTCCTTACCATAACAGCCTCTGTGGGCATCATACCATATAACGGTTAATGAATGTATGCATGATGCAAATGCGGTATACTAATGTCCACACAAGCATCTTCTCATAACCACCACACAGGCATCCGGTTATATCGTAAAGGTTAATTGGAGGTATCATCCTGTCGATTGTTTAGTGGAGGCAACTTGGGAGACTGAGTCTGATATGCAGAGCAGATATCCTAGCTTGTTCACTTCTTCTGGTACATTTCCTTTGTTTATTATTTTTGTTTGAGGATGAACGGTTATTTAATTGGTATCTGAAGTAATGACCAATTCGGTTATTTTTAGCTAAAGACCCTTATTTGCCTATTTTACCCTTCACGCGGTCTCTGTGGGGGGTTTGTGATGTGTAGGGATGGGTAGAACAAATCTCGAGGTCCATTTATATGAGTTTCGAATGAAAATGCCTAAGTCTAGAAACTTAAGAGTTAGTTAGATTGGCTCAATGTTGATTTTTTGCTAGATGAGTTCATTTCTAGGTTATGTTACTTTTGGTAGTTCCAGAGAGTCATTTATGACTTAGTCGAGTCATTAGTTCACTTCTCGAGCTAATAAGATAAGTCTTCTGGCTTTATTTGTAAAATTTGGATAATTGGTTTTACTACGTGGTTCTTTATAAAGGTATGCCTTAGCTCGATTATTTATGAAATACGAGGGTATGAGTGTGTTCATAGCACTTCTTACCATATATGAGCATATCTATTTATGAATACATACATCATATAAGGCCTTAAGTAAGAGCTCCTAATCCATCAAGAATAGGGTCGTTACAATTCCGACTATCATTACAGAGAGTGCATATCATTTTACTTTTTCATACGAATCAACAAGACAGTACACATAATTTCAAGCTTTGGTGAAAACAACAAGGGGCTACAAGATGTCAATATAGACGAGATGTTATAAAGTGCGGGAGCTGGTCCCGACAATGAACAAACAACCATCTGATTTAGAATACTTCTTTCACATTTGATTTAGAAATCGATATACATTTGAATTCATGCCTTTGAAAGGAGGGTTAGCCTTACATACCTTTGTCGTCATAGCTGTATGAATCCAGTGAGTCCTCATATGCTCTACGAATAATTATCTACCTCATATAGGTGACTTGGATCAAGGTATAATCAATAAACCAAGAATCGACTCATTACGACATTTTGTTGAACACTTAAAGCGCATACAACTTCATCTTGCTCTACAATGGCAATCCAAAGCCTCTACAACATTACTAGCTCCGTTTACTCTCTCACACGATTCTTAATATTACCAACAACTACAAGTCACAATTTTCAGCCATGAAATACCTCAAGGGCTACGTTAAATCAGCCCAACAATCACTTACATAAGACTTCACCTCAAACAATATATCTAACGTCTATCTTGTGTTTTCTTTCAACTTTTACACTTATCCAAGACAAGTTTTAACTTAAGAACATGGAGGAGAACACTTTACTTACCTTACACAGAAGCTGCAAGTTGAAATTCAAGCTTTGTTTAGCTCACAACACTCCTCAACTCCATAGAACTATTCTTCTTCACTTTCTCAATGTTTGATGTTGTATTTATGTTAAACTACTTTAGATTTTCTGCTTGGGCCTTGAAGAAATGTTAGAGGGTCTTTTGGAAGGCTTAGGGACTAATCTTTGTCAAAATATGTGTTGGAATGAGCCCTCCAATGAATTTAAAAAATGCAAGGTCGGCCACTGCCTAGATGTACGCTTGACACATATGGTCTGTACATATCTATACGGTCCGTACTTTTGAGCGTATTTCCCAAACAGTAAGTTAAAATTTTCTCAAGATTGATACGTATAGGCCGTACCTTTATGTACGGTCCATACATCCCTTCGTACGTGTTACAACTTCGACGAAACTTGACGAAATGTATCCTCTTTGATTTGTTTAACATCCATGCTTCCCGAAAACTTTACAAACAAGTTTTAGTCCATCCTTTTACTCTCGTAAAGTCTCGTACCTTCCCAGAATGCTTAAGTTAGCAACATGACTTGACGTAAAACTATAGGTGTAACGTTTGATTTGAATATATAGTAAATACACATAGAAGTATATAGGTTATATGTTGTGTATACTTATTATAAAATAGTGTATATCAAGTATATCCCATGTATACCATCTATGTTTTGAATATCATGAATTGTTTTAGGCCTTGCCCATTATTTGTTTTGTTGAATTCCTCTACTCGTTGCTATATAATATTTGTGCCAGGAATATATGATTTATTTTTCCCTGTGTTGTGTTGCTACTGTGTACCTGAAATAGGACAGACCCATCCGTTCTTTTATATTTTGTTGACCATTGTACCAAAGGCAACTGAGTCAGTTTGTGCAAAGGACTATTTTCGGGCCAGGCCCAACTTAATTGATTTCAAAGATGAAATATCATTTAAAAGCTTATGTTTGAAGAAAGTAATTCTAAAGGGATATAGTTAACCTTCAAAATAAAAGGAAAACTTTATGAATAATACTTGTATAAAACCATGGCATATCATTTTAAAAAGGAGCTTATATCTTTTTCAAAAGGATTTTTAAAGACATATGAGGATAAATAAGACATGATACTTGGACTAAAATCAAGTGGGACTCTACTCAAAATAACTTTGAGTATGTCTTAGTCCGAAAAAATGAATTGACTAATTTAGCCCTATATGAGCCTTTCCAAATAAATTTCAAATCTTTTATTTTTTTTAAAAACCCCTTTTTTATGATTCTAAACCAAAGAAAATATGACATGCTATGACTTTATTTTGCAAGAATTTAAACACACTTTAAGCAATTAATCTCAATAAAATATACTATGGAACTCGCAGGTTAACTGTATTCTATGGATACTTAATATCGGTGTGTCTCACGCCTTCCTCAAGGAATCACCAGAACCCTTAACTCAAACTCTAGTTTTTAAAAGATTTTTGTGTGTTTGAGAAATTATTTTATGTGGTTTTCCTAATTACCTTATAAATTAGATGGCGATTCTAAAAAATAACAATAACCTCTTAGTAGCTTTTATGCCTCACGTAAAAGTGAACTGTAACAGATGGCAACTCTGGTAGGGATAATCCTAGGTTTTAACCATAAGGGTTAAAATACAACATGTTTTTACTTGTGAATAATTGCTTATGTATCCCAAAAAATGCTCTCTGGAAAAGTTCAACCCTAGCTGCCATCAACCTTTCATTGGCAGGATTGGACAACATATCAGAGGATAGCCAACGCCAGTGGCTTTTCCTCCTTCATCAGTTCCTAATATTACAGATTCCAACTTTCCACTCTCATAACACATCCTAATATACCTAAACCTATAGTAAATATTACCTCTCCCAGTTCAAGCGAGCCTAAGAATTTGCCTACACGAAATATCACATTTCCCAGTTCAAGCGAGCCTAAGAATTTGCCTAACGACACAAATCCTACAACATCTTCATCCCCCAAATATGCAAATCTTTTAATACCCTATACACCCCAATCGAATGAAATCCAGATAAATGCTCCACGAAAGTCAATTACATACGTTGAAGGAGAACCTTACATAAAGTGGAAGTCTTCTGAAGTTAAGCAATCGATCATGAAAGAAAATATACAATATGCAGTAATAGGGAAATTTTCATATGATATCATTGATACTAAGGAGTTGAAGACAATTCATTCAATACAGTGTGAAATAAAATGCTAAGTGACAATTGTGCTAATTGAGGAGAGACATCCTGAGTAGATTGAACCTGCAGGAGGATTATATAAATATGATGTCCACACCTACATATTATTTGAAGGTACATGAGAGATATTGTCAAATATGGCCTTTGACTTGGGATCCATGGTTTAAACAAAAAGAAACATCAATGATAGTAGCATGGATAATTCCCTGAATTAACTCCAAACTTCATTGCTAGAGAGGCAGTATTCTCACTGGTAGTTGCAGTTGGAAAGCCCCTTGCAGTACATCTTGTAACAACCAACAAGACCAGACCTAGCTGTGCAAAGGTGAAAGTGGAGTTAGACTTAATGGCAAATACATTCAAGTAGAATTAATATTGCTGAAGAAGATGACATGACAGACAATATTAATTCCAAATAGATAACCATAAATTATGCCTATGTGCCAAAATACTGTGAACATTGTAAATTGCAAGGACATGCTGAAAGTTAATGTAGAGCTTTACTTCCAGATCTAGAAAAGATGTTTAGGGAAGAGCTTAGGAAGGAAAAGAAGGAGAATGAAGAGGTTCTTAAAGCAAATTACAGAGGTAGAACTAGATGGAATTATCAAGGAAGGCAAGAATGAATGATAAGGAGAAATAAATACAACAAAGATAAGTCAGGAAGAATTGTTATAATGAATAGAAGAACAAAAATAAGGAAGGGGAGACAATGGTAACAAGAAATGCTTTTGTTGTGCTTAATGAAGAAAAGGAGGATAAATTGGAGAAATGGAGGCAGAACAGAGGAGCACTAAAGAATGGATTGAAATAGTTTTTTCTAGTACAACAAACAACACATCAGAGAAGTCAGAACAATATAACCAAGAGAAGGATGATAAGACAAGAGAGGTTGGCACTGATAAACCTTTGGAATTTCAAACAAAATTTGCCAAAGAGAACAATCAGTCAAAAAATCAAGGGGAAAGGGAAGAAGGATGCAAGAAAGATATGGAACTAAAAGCATATAATGTATCAGCAGGGTTATATGATGTAGAGCAGATACAAACAGATGAAGAGAAAATAATAAAAACACGATCAAATACAGGCAACCATCAAAACAAGAAGAGACAAGAGGAAAAAAAACTATGTTCATACAAAAGAGAAGTGTGAAGTCATCAAAAAAACATCCAAGGGTAGCAATATCAAAACACCAACAGCTACATGTAGCAGTTAAAGCAAGAAGGCACAAGGGGAGAAGGGCAGTCAAGGAAGTAACAACATAAAATAGAAAGTTGGCCTTACAAATGGAGAAGAATAAGGTTTATCAAATTGAAGAGCAAGGGGATACTTCTGTGAAATGGGACACTGGGCAAAAACGTGACGAACCTGCAGGAAAAAAAACACAAATAGCAACATCAATCATTACAAGGAGCAGAGTCAAGATAACATGTAGATAATTACACAAGAAAAGGAACCAGAAAAGAATACACTGAGATAACAAGAGCAGGAAGCGGGTAGGGATAAGGAATCAAGTGTTCCACCAAGAACTGGATATCAAACTTGAAAGGCTCTGAATGAATCTAATATTTTCTGATGAATGCACTAATCTGAAACATTAGGTTAGTGAATACTATGGAAACTTTTCAAAGATTGACAAAATGCATCTTAAATAACATTTTGGATTTATTGGTTTGTTAGAACCTTTCCAAGAACCTAACAAAATTGAAGAATACAAAAGGAGATTGAGCATAAATTCTGTTTTGGTGAACTTATCTAGTAAAATATGGAAATTTGTGGATGAAATGTTTGAGGTAGATGTGGTTGTTGATCGTACGGAACATTCCACTATTAAAGTCAAGAGTCAATGATTACAACAAGATTTGGTAATCACAATTGTGTATGCTAAATCTACACAAGTGGAAAGGCTAGATTTATGGGAAAGTTTAGAAGATTTGTCTGATGGCTTGACCAATCCATGGATGAGAAGGGGTGATTTTAATGTGAAAACTTCTGAAGAGGATAAATATGGGGACCTTCCTGTTATAGCAAGTGAACTACATGATTTTAAGTCTTGTACGTGTATGATTTGGGTTTCAAATAGAGTAAATATACTTGGTGAAATAGACATAGTGGGGAAGATTGTATTTTCAAGAAGTTGGATAGATGTTTGGGAATCAAATTATTCAAGGGTTGTATCCTAGCATAGAAATTCAGCATTTAATTAGAAATGGATCAGATCATGCACCTTTGTTTATATCTTATGCTGTTAATTCTATCCCAATCAAGAAGCCTCTCAAGTTTCTTAATTTTTGGGTTAAGAATGAAAGCTTGTTGGATACTATTAGAGAACATTGGCAGGCAGACGTTATGGTCAATCCATTCATTATTTTCCATCGCAAATTGAATAAAATGAAGATTGCTCTTTGAAAGAAGATACCCCTACAGATTTGAAAGAAGATTCATCGAAGTGAAGTGTTGCTGAAAAGAGCCATTTCGCCCTGGCAAAATCGTGTCCTCCCCAGCGGATGAGGGAAGTCTGGTCTAGCGAAGCATCTTTCTGCCTCGGAATTGAGGCGAGGTGTCAAGTAGCTCTGCCTCGGCAGCCTCATTCTCTGCCGCAGCATGTCTGCGCCAGCGAAATCGAGTCCGCTGCGGCAGAAGCGTTGTCTGTCAGCTTGTTAAAAAGCCCTAAATTAATTCATTTCCCCAAAAGTGTTTTCTTCATAATAGAAGCTTACCTAAGGAGCCTCTATGTCCATTTTGCCTAAAAATCCTTCTTGGAGGGTAATCCTTCTTTCATTATGATTGTTATTCTATGCTTATGGTGTTTAGGGTAAGCATGTAATGGGAAAGATGAATTGAAGACTCTTTTCATAAGTTGAAATTGAAAGAATCAAGAGTTTTTGATGAAAAAGAAGTGGGTAAAATCTGATTTCTTCTAAGTATTGTGTTAATAAAATGACCATGTTGTAGTGCTTAATTCGATTATAGAAACCTTTTCTTAATTGGGGAAGAACCTAGGGTTATAAATTGGGATTTTTTTGGTAATATGCAATTGAGGGACTAAATGATGTTATTTTTTAAATTAACTTTTGGTTATATCTGGTAATTGCGTTAAGGTCCTTTAGAGTAATAAAGTAGGGATTTCGACACCATTGGCCCGGGATGGAGGTTCAGGTGTCTTATATTTGGTTGAGGACTAAGTCCTTGTGTGTTGGTCTTGATTTTAATATGTAGAACTTGTGTGGTAGACTATGTCTGCTACGAGGAGTCCCGAAGAGTCTGAAACGTGCATTGAGGATCGACTGCTCGTGGCTCCTACTAAGCATTGAGGTAGGCTACGGTTTAGCTTTTCGAGACTTTGATATAACTGCATATTTAGTTATAAATTTCGAGGGGTATTAGGCGTGTTTGGGGGTCCATCTCAACGATTGTAATGAGCGTTTGAGTGGGTACCTGTTTTTAACTGTGATAATGGGGTTTGTGGAATCAGCCTTGTGTTGGTTTTGACTGTTGATTATTTGGGTTTGTCGCCATTGTTTCTTGATATGTTTACTCGTCACCCATGCTTTCATATGATATCCTGGATTATACTTGGAGTGTATACATGTAATGAATTCTTGAAAGCATGTGATATTTAATCTCTTTATTTGGTTACATCACAATGTATCGTGATATCATGCCTTATATTGTCATTTGCATTCATATGCTCGTGGCTCTGTGATATGGATATGAGAGTGGTATGGATATTATGTGGGCCTAAAAGGCGAGAAAGGTAAGAACACTTGTGAGATTATGGAGACATTGAGATGATATTGATACGCGGGGATCGGAGTTGCACTCCTGCAGTATGATATTGTTACAACCAAAAGCTGGGCTCCGTGATCTGATGAGTTATTCCGGAGCGGAGGGCTATATGGACTTCGCGGGTCCCTTATGAGTGTACGGATCATAATAATACCTTGACGTACTGTATACCAGGTTGAGAAAGGTACCTTGCATGTGCATTGCATCTAGATTCATACATTCATCCATACATTGATTACTTGTGGTGTAATAACGTGACTTGGGTTAGTGATTGGAAATAAGGGCGTTTTACTCATATCTGAGGTCATTGATTGAATTGATTGTGTGGACCTATATGGTTGCCTATTGGCTTTCTCTCTGAGGATTGGATGTGTGGCTACCCTTTATGTGTCTGGTAGTTAATGTTGAACTTATCTGTGTTAGTGGATTCATTGGCTTGTAATTGCTTAGTGGGTGACCGTGTCAATGGCTAAAGGGTCTAGTATGAATTGTGGGTATAACTGTAGGGTTGTGTTGTGTGTCTGGTTTAAGGATGTTTAATGTGTAATTGATGTGACCGGTAAAAGTAAGGGTCAGGGAACTACTTGTTAATTGTGGTAAGAGTCTAACGTACTAAAATAATGTTTTATTTGTAATTGTAATTGGCCACACTTTGGTTTAAGACTGGTGGTAATAATGGTAAACAAAGTGTTCTTCAACCTAGTGGATATATCATAAAAGGTCTAAGGTAATGGGGAAATGAATAGTGCATACTTGTGTTGTCAAACCGTCATAGTGAGCTCTAATATGATTCTGGCATCTTTAAGTCTATGTATGAGTTTAGGAAATTCCTTGAAACTATGAACTTATATGTACTTAAGTGTTTCATGGCTATGTGTGAAATAGTAGGTATATGACTTGTACAACTGGGTGTGATTGGTGCCAATATGAAATGGTAGTCTTACGTGTTATAAATCTTGTGTGTGTAGTGAACCTTTATATGATTAGGATGATGTCTTAATTCTATGATCTACTGTGTAAACAACATTACTTATTCTGCTTGTTGAATTGCTAGTGATAGGATTATGTGGTGTCAACTTGGTATTTATCTCTAATTGTGTAGCTTCCGTCGTTGTTGACTTATGATGTCTACGGGGGTACATTGTGTACTCATGCTACACTTGATGCATCTTTTCTGGATGCAAGTATTCGATCTATCAGGTTTCAGTTTGGAGCATGGGAAGCTGAGATAGACTGCCTAAATTCGGTGGCCTTAGTTTCTATCTTATGTAAACTATTTCTTTCATTCAGGCAGTATTGTTATATTCCACATTCAGTTGTGGTATTGTAGAGTCCTTGTATATGTCAGAGCAGGTTTTGGGAAAGAAAGTTTGTTGTACTAATCTGTTGTTCTTATGATTAAATGAATTTCTTTTCGATTGTAATTTTATTCTCTTCCGCATTATTTTAAACCTTCTTAAAGACTGTTTTGGGAAATTGGTTCACCTACCGGAAAGATTATGTAGGTGCCACCACGACGCCCGTGATTTGGGTTGTGACATAACATATAGACTCCGCAAGGGCAGCTTCTTCTATTTGATATAATTCCAGCTAGATCACTCTAGTGTAGTCAGGTCAGATTTCATAGAAAAATTGATCATAAAGGAAGAGGAGTCCATTAACTTACTTAAACTAGAGAGGGTATAAGGATCCTCAATGTCATGATCCAAACCGGAGGGCCGCGATGGTCACCCGGACCCCACCCACCGGGTACCGCAAATTGTACAACTAACTTCTAATCACAATTAATTACCGACTAAGCAGAAAAATATTATAGAAAATCTTAACCAGAAATCCAATTTTCATATATACGTCCATACCAAGGCCGACAAGGCCACACACGACAACTAACCACAGGACACCCGTCTACAAGCCTCTAGGAGTAGCAACATCAAAGGACGGGATAGGATCCCGTCATACCCATATGCGGATGCAAAAATACTGTACCACGACCAACTGCAACTCTGAAACAAATAGAGTGCTCCAACTTCAGCTGAACCAGCAACCTACCAGCGTGAATCGTCACCCTCTTTAACAGAACATGCGGGCATGAAACGCAGTGTTTCCTAACAAAAGGGACGTCAGTATGACTAATGTACTGAGTATGTCAGGCATGAACAATAGTATAACATGGATATAACAACTGACTAGCAGTAAATGCTTTTGAGGGCCCTAATACATATGTCTAAATGTTATGCACAATTCAGTATACTTATACATCGGCCTCATCGGGCATCTTCCTTACCATAACAGCCTCTGTGGGCATTATTTCATGTCGGCCTCTGTGGGCATAATATGTCTAAATGTCATGCACAATGCGGTAAATACATATATGCTGGCCGCACAAGGGCATCTTCCTCCCAATCATATATATATCTATATATATATATATATATTGGCCCTTAATCAGGCATCTTCATTCATTAAGCCACACAGGCTTTATCATTATCATATCCCAGCTGATCAGGTGGTCTACATTTCCCGTTTCCCATCCCAATATACGATCTTAGGTAAAACATGAATGTAATGCAAATGAAAATGCATAAATCACAATAAAATATCCTGAATGACATAATTTCCTTGTACATTCGGTTAACGCTGTAAATATTAACATCTTTTCTGTATGCCTTAATAAGGACTCAAGAACATATTTACACATGCTTTTAACATAGGAATCAATAATATGAATATTCTTACTTTTAGGAGTAGAACAATTTATGGAGCAATATCACAGTTATATTTCGTTACATGAAACATGCCAAAAGAAAGAAATAATTTGCCTTAACATACCTCGAATTTTGTCCTTTCAACAATTCCGTATTTTGAATTGCTGGAACGTTGTCTAAACTTCCACGAACTGCTATCATTTTTCTACTCACATTTGCTAACATTTACTCACCTACCTTAGCTTCAAAGGGTGCTATACCTAAAAATTAATGAGCGAACTTTTCTTACTTAGCTCTACTCGTCCTTAAACAGGAGAACATTAGCTAAGTGTTTTGTTTTAGTATATGATTTTATTATCCAGCAAATGACTTCTCAAAGCAATACATATAACCTCCCATATTGATCTCAAAATGGTTTATCATCATGTTGTTCCCCACTAGCCCATCTCACGTGTTGCACCCACCGATCACTTAGCTTAGTCATTAGGATTAATTACTATAATGTTACACGTACATAACTCCACTAAGCTCCCCCCCCCACTTACATTAATTAATCCCACAATTAATCAATCACACACACAATTAATTCATTGATCCCAAATCACTTAAATCTTGATAACTTATAAGACCTTCATATACTCAATGTCATAACCTTGTAGTATGACACAAGTTCATAACCACTTTGGAGACATATAACCATTATCATTAATCCTTATCGTCACACTTGTTATGTCCAAAATTATTTCGGGGTCTAATCCTTTTATATACTAACCTCTTTATTAGCATACGTAAATATAATATAAATTTTTTCAACGCTCGGATCTATTTACTCACGCCTAGCGATTTTACATACTCTTAACGGTTCAAACCGTGACCCGAAAATACGGGATGTTACATCCTACTCCCCTTAGAAACATTCGTCCTCGAATGTTTAGCTTAAGGTGTCAGCGAGGAACTGTGTATGCGGGCCCATTGCCTAGTGTCTTAGTAAGTGAAGCTCGTCCCAATCTTTATTGATGACCCCTAGCCACCCCTCAATTGCTCTCATGCGGATCTATACGGCGACCATAGCATGTTACACGAAAGCGTCGTTTTCTCTGTAGTGTTGTCACACAGCTGCCCGCCTAAAAGAGCAACTCGCTTTGTAGTGTTGTCACGCAAGATAAGCACGCCTCCCGCCTACTGGCCGGGCGAATCAAAGTTATCTTCCGGTCAACTGTCCACCCAATCAAGTGCAAAAAACACAGTAGAATCACGCAACGCACGCTGCTGGTGTGCTTCCTGCTCGCGAGGAAAGAAAGAAGAGCGACATGGTTTCCATTTATTCATCAAAAGAAACGTCCCTTTTGAAGCCAGAATTAATTTTCCCTGATACCTAACATAATGCATGAAAGGATCCTTGAATAACCATAGGGTAACCTGCAAATCCTTAGCAAAGCTTCCTTAGTTTTCTTATTTAGTTAGATGGTTAAAATCTAATCAATGGATGAACTAGAGTCCTTGAGAATCATTCAAAGACTTTCTATCCCCCGAGCACTCAGTGGAAGAAGAGGAATCAAGTCATGCAGTCTCCAATCCAATCCTTGCTCCCGCAGTCAATCCTTGGGGTTGATCTCCAGGTTCTGATTCTGTCTCATCTGATAATAGAAGTACCTCCGTAAGGACTCCGTCTCAATATCAATTCGCATTTGATGGCTATTTTACTTGAACATGGGGTGACATATCTAATCCCCGTTATGTAGCCCTCACACACTTGAACTTCTTCTTCGCTGAAGGCATTGCTGAAATTGTAACCACGAGACGGATTAAGAGTGAAATACTTATAACTCAGCTCTACTGCACGATTTATGAGATGAAAGAATAGAAACCATCCCCAAAATGTCATATAGCCTCCTGTTTATAAGTATGGTGCACAACACACTCATAAACAAGACTCTACTAGACACGGCTTGTAGACTCCCAAGGTCAGACATGCTTTGATACCAAGTTTGTCATGACCCAAACCGGGGCTGCAACGGGCACCCAAACCCCACCCGCCGGGTACCACTAATCGTACAACCAACTTCTAATCACAATTAATTACGGACTAAGCTGAAAACATTATAAAAAATCTTAACCAGAAATCCAAATTCCATATATACATACCCATACCAAGGCCGACAAGGCCACACACGACAACTAACCACAGGACACTCATCTACAAGCCTCTAGGAGTAGCAACATCAAAGGACGGGACAGGACCCCGCCATACCCATATGTGGATGCAAAAATAGTGTACCACGACCAACTGCAACTCTGAAACAAATAGAGTGCTCCAACATCAGCTGAACCATCAACCTACTGGCGTGAATCGTCACCCTCTTTAACTGAACATGCGGGCATGAAACGCAGTGTCCCCCGACAAAAGGGACGTCAGTACGACTGATGTACTGAGTATATCAGGCACGAACAATAGTATAACAGGGATATAACAACAACTGAAACAGGGTTGCTGAGTATCAAAAACTTATTACCCATAATCCTATTTTTTCAGAACGAGTTGAAGGCATAGGCATTATTGGGGGAGATGAAACATTAATTTGGGGTTTATCGGGACAAATGCTACGAGCTTCCGGAATAGAATGGGATCTTCATAAAGTTGATCATTATGAGTCTTACGACGAATTTGATTGGCTGGTTCAATGGCAATGAGAAAGGGATTCATTAGCTAGTTATTTAGTACAAATCGGTGAATTGACCGGCCCTTATCCAGGATGGTCAAAGGGCGAGTTCCTCGCTGCTTCAGTAAGCGGCCCACCTATCAACCCGTGCTTTCTAAGAAGGGCTTGGAAGAAGAAAATGTTATATGAACAATTGCGCTGGTCATAATAGATCGACCTCCCACCTTGACAGGGTAGTTCTCTAACCGATTGAACTACAATCCCAGGGAAAATAGGTGTACAACCTAAAATCAATTTAGATTCAAATCATTTAATTTCATTGTGTTGTAAGAAGTTAGCCGGACTTGGCCGTCCTTATGGGCATATTACATATCCTACTCGCATTACCAAGGTCTTCCACCTTCTAGACTCCTGGAAAAAAAAGTTGATTCCACATGTGTCTGGACCTGAACCGTGGTGGTGCTCTTCTACCGGCGATAATCTCCTTGTTCCGCCCTTCTTATTGGGATAGCATCCTTCAGGCTTTGCCTGCCTCGATTTGGGATGTCAGAACATCAACCGGATCAGAAATCGAATCCTAAAGTGACTTCGAAACATGTTTGAGAGCTTCTGACGGGAGATCTATGAATGTCTTGGCTCTAAGTCGTACAAAGACTTTTTTAATACCATATTAGTCATGCAAAAACCCTCTTTCGTGTCGAGATCTACTTCCTCGAATATCAACGCAGGGAGCCGCGAGGAGAGGACTTCCATTTCCTCAGATATTGGAAATCCTATTGTTGTGGATAAGGCCACCCATGATCGTATTAGGCCTGGAACAGCTAGAGTAATGGTTGAAGGTCGGCTTGTTGCAACCTTCATATTTCCTGCTGAGATCCCAGGTCTCCAAATGGGCAATCTTGGCCACCCACGACCTTGGCTTCGAATCCTTTTACTCCAGATTCAATGGAAGCAGTTGACTGCAGTCCCTGATCCCACAAACAAGGAGGAGAAGACGATCTGCAGCTGCAAATGTGCATGAAATATCACGTATTAAGAGCTGTTTGAATAGGTTGTGTCAACCTTTTCTATGAATTGCAATTGGCAGATCAAAAAGGGCATGCAAGGTCATTTATCTTAGGAAACAACTGGATTGGCTTTTCTAACTCTCTTTAAAAGAGAGTGTTATCAAATTCACTTGCCCTGTAACCTATTTTTTATTGATATTGATCTAGAATCAGCTATATCTAATTTCAGTGCCATATGAGTTAAGAGCTAGAGCAATAAAGTAAGGATAATACTCTTATCAAAACGAGCACTATACACTTTCTTAGTTTAGGGCAGAAACATACTCAATGAATGCAAAGCTAACCCTCAAAATGGAATATTACCTCAACTCAAAGGTTGTTTACTCAGATATTTCTTATGAAAGCGAGGGATTCATTTCAGGAGAAATCAAATCAGAAGCTATTTCCGCTCTACCATTAATTGTTGTTATTTTCGCACCCCTGTCCGGTGGTTTGAGAAAGAAAGTCGAGACATTCAAAAAGAGAGTTATGGCATTTCGAGGATTATAATATGGTCCTATTGATTCAAACTTTATGCTTGGCATGGAAATCTTGTTTCCATTGAAAGGGAGAGCAGTGGCCTGCACCACATTCACCGGTAAATTTCCCTCTATGGGGCGGGGTGTGGAAAGCACTATAAGTTTGTTGAATTCTCGACCAAAGGTGGTCTAGCTCAACATCAAAGTAGGAATAGATTCTATGAGTCGTGATCTAGTGTTGATAGGGGGCACGTCTAGCATTGAAAATCTCTATTCTTATTGAATAGTTCAAATAACTAGTTGAACATACCTATAATAGAAATGCGGAAGAAATATAAGTATGATACAACCATAAAATCCCCCAAGGAATCTAGTCTGTAGATACAAGAGCTCTAATGAAACGATACAAGTCTGGGAGTCAAGGAATCAAGTGCCAATTGAATATATACACTGCAAGTCTGTAAACATGTCTCTAGAACAGAAGTAAAGACAATAAAGAGATAGAGCAAATCCATGGCATGCTGGAGATAGTATCCTCACCCTGAAAGCTGGGGATCAACTACTCAAACTCAGACATGCAGTCACGAGCTAGTCATCGAATATGTATCTGCATCAAGAAAATGTACAGCAAGTGTAGCATGAGTACACAACGTATCCTCGTAGACATCATCAGCCAACAATGACGGAAGATACACAAAAAGAGATAAATACCAAGTTGCCACCAAGTAATCCTATACTAATCGGTCCAAATTCCAAGTAAAGTCAAATAGTGCACAGAATGATTCACAAGTTCACATATTTACTTATTCAATTAGAGTCCATAACCACTTATGTCATCCAGTACCAAAGAGTTCAAACAGTAATCAAAGTACCAAGTAGCAAGTATAATCCTTTTCATATCTAGATTCTAATCAAGTCATCAACAATCACTTCATATACAAGTCCATCCACAAACAATTAATGACGTGGTATATATATGTATGATATGAATGCAATGCATATGCCAGGTACCTTCATCAACCAGTATACAGTATGTCAAGGTTTTATTATGATCCATACACCCATGGAGGACCCGCAAAGTCCATATACCCATCCGGAATGTCCCATCAGAGCCTAGCCCTTGGCTGTAATAATACCATGCTACAGGCGTGCAACTATATTCCCCTTGTATTAATATCATCTCAGTGTTGCCATAATTTCATAGGTCGTCTTACCTTTCCACTCTTTTGGTCCCACAACATATCCATACCACTCACATATCAGTATCACAGAACCATGAGTGTATGAATGCAAATAACAATATAAGGCAAGATATCATGATAAATGAGATGCAACCAAGTATAGAGATGAATATCACATGCTTTCAAGAGTTCAATACACATATACTATCCAAGTACAAAATCAGGATATCATATCGAAAGCATGTGGTATGAGTAAACATATCAAGCAATTATGGTGACAAGCCCAACTAATCAGCAGTCGGAATCAACACGAAGCTGATTCCCCAAACCACATCATCACAGTTCAATAATGATACCCATTCAAACGTTCATCACAACAATCTGAGTGGGACCCCAAAACACACCTAATACCCCTCAGTATTTATAATTAATTATGCACTTCTATCGAAGTCTAGAAAAGCTAAAGCATAGCCTACCTTTATGTCGAACAGGAGTGCTAACCAATCAAGCCCCGGTGACCTCCTTACCCTTCTGATGCGCCTTGTGATAGCCGAAGTCTATGCACATACATACTACTCATTAATATAAAACTTTACACAACATACAACGACATAAACCTTACTAACAAAAATTCAAAATACCAACCCAGGCCCACGCCGTCAAGACTCGAACTTTAATACCCAAATACTAAGAATACATACTAGGTAGTCATATCATAAAATTAATTGAAAAATTATACACCTTTGAACCCTCAATTGAATAATATACAAAAAGCTCCAAATTGGAAAACCTATAAATCTTTCCCAATTGAAATGGGTTTCTATCTCTAAATTAAGCCTTACAGCATGATTGTCTAACAATACCCATCACTAATTCACAATAATACAAGTAAACTAATCCATAAAATATTCATTAATCGTTGATTTAACCCTCTTAAACTCATAAGAACTAGAAATTCATTTTCCACAACTTATAATTACACTAGACATGCTCGTCTATGGTAAACAATGATATGAACTCGTTCGTACCCTCAAATTTTACATTTAACCGAGCTAAGACATACTTTTCTAAAGAATCATCCGGGAAAAAACAAATATCCAAACATTACAAATAAAGTCACAAAATACATGTGATTACCTCGGGAAACGAACCAATAACTCGACCAAGTCATAAATGACCCTCCAGAACTACTGGAAGTGACAGAACCCGGAAAGAAACCCATTAAGACAAAAGTCAAATTTAAGTCAATCTAACCAACTCTAAGTTTCTAGTTTTGGGTTTTTTATTCGAAACTCATATAAATGGACCTCAGGATCCATGCCACCCATCTCCGCACATCACAAACCCCACGGGAAGGGTCAAACAAGTAATAAGAGTCTTTAGCTAAAAATGACCAGACAAGTCGTTACAATTATGCTTAGGTGAAAGCAAATGAATGATCTTCTAGCACTTAACCTATTCAAACAAGTCTTCCACATTCCAAAGGTTTCAAGGTCCCAGGTTTTGCAAGAAGAAACATGCACCACTGGCATTATAAAGCAGGGGCTTAATTTAAAGGTATACCTTGGTTCTAGACAGGTGCAACACACCTAGCAACCTAAATCAATGTAAAAAATAGGCAAGTTTAAACCTGCCCTATGAGTATAAACATCTCAACCTATATGGAGGATCTTAACATAAACCCTTGATTTCATAATTTATAGTCAGCAAGAGAAAACAATCCACTTATCCTAGTTGTTCTTTCATTAACCTTACTTAAATGTTGAAGTTTGAAACAAGGGTGAAGTCTACATTAACTTTCAGCTACATTCCAATACTTCCATACCAATACACCCACTACATTGAAACCTTAAGCATGCATTGACTACAGACAATAATTAGTCCTGTCTATTTAGAGATGGAAGGTCTGTTTATATGACAGATGTTGGCTAAAGCCAACACTATGTTTTCTTAGCAAGTAGACCAATAAATTTCATGGGATTTTCAAGATAACTTACTCATTACATGGGACATGACATATGATCTTTAACCTTATTTGTTTAACAGGAACACACATATGACTTAGTTAGATTACTCAGCTTTGACTAAACTGATTCAAATCCTCTAAGCTTCATATTAGTATTCAATAGCTTATGAACTACAACTTTGATCATAACATACAAGAATGATTTAGAATAAACATTTGGCTAATTGCCTAAGTTAAACTAGTTAACTAAAGCAACATGTAACTGATACATAACTTAACTACTTAAGTGAAGCATAAACTGGATAAATACGCGATCGAAGAACTAAGAACTAAGTTAATCATATTACTTAAGCTAAGGAAACCAGGCTTTAAATTAAGCAGGCACTCAGACTGAGTATACATGTACATATGTTTAGAGAATTTATATGACTTAAACTGAGCCAAACTAACATACCATTTTAACTGAAAATCAAGAGCTAGAGCAAAATGCACAATTGTGCACCATACAAGTTGACTTAGCCATTCTTTAGGTAACTCACACAATCAACTCACTAACAGAGCAATCAAATAAACAATAACATGCTAAAACCAGTTCTGTAACCAAGTCTTAACTAAACTACCAAACATAAAGCATAACTAAACTGCTAATCATACTTACCCAACTAAACATAACTAAACACAGTTAATCAAAACATAACTGGTGCAACAAGAATCTCAATACTCATACAGAATTTAAAAGGAGAAAGACGGAGAATTACCTTTTTTTAGACAGCCTTAGATCGAGATCCATAGTTGAGAGATCCTTTTGGCTCTTCAAACACTACGACTCAACCACAAAATCAGAAAAAAAAAGTTTTAGTGAAAAGACTTAGTTGATTTAAAGGGTTTCAGTTTTAACAAAACCAAATTCCTAAGCAAACAACTTGTTCAAGGTTGTATGCATGAAAAATGCTCAGTCCAAAATCACTCATCAGTTGAGAAAGGGGTCCCTTATATAGGATCCCAAAATCCCAAATTATAGGGTTTGGGTTCGATGTGGGACTGTGGATTTGGGGGGAAATTTCCCTCCCAAATGGAATCAACCAATCAAAAACAAGTGTTTAAAAACCAATAGGACAAAATCCATTAAGAAATTACAGATGAAAGAAACAAAAGAGGGGCAACCTCACCTTGTGGTTTTGCCATTTTCAGCAACCTCTCATAGAAAGAGAAAAATGAGAGTACAGAGCTTTGTCTCGAAAAAGAGGAAATGGGATAGGGTTTGGGTGTGATGCATAAAGAAAAAGGAATTGGGCTGGGTCTAGTCCAATTGGGACAGACTTGGCCGATTTAAAATAATAGTGGGGCTTGGCCTAATTTCGTGAATTAAAAAGGACAGGGACGAGCCATTTTTTGTAAAATCTGGTCTTAATTGCAATTAAGAAAAAGCCCAACAATTTTGAGTATTCCCTATTTGAAACATTAAAGGCAATTGGTCATTTCGAATGTAACCGCAATTGATTGACATTTAAATTTAACCAGTTTTGAAAGTAATTGCAATTAAAGCTAATGAAATTGTAAAATTGTGACTTAATTGATTATTTATTAAATTTTAGTAGAATTTCTTGACTTAACATAGTAAAATACCTGCCAATTGATCATTAATAGTTTTAAAAAACTATTTTAATAATTATTTTCACTGTTTTGATTTTAAATTTGGATAATTATAATTGAAAATCTAAAAATATACAAATTACAAAATATGATATACAATAGTATACTTGATGATATTGTGACAGATAAAATGGCCAAATGTCACCAAAATAATTTTGTAAAATCATTTTTGACTTGTATATGTATATTTCACTCTGTTTGTGACTCATGAAATTCGAATAATTAAATAAAATTATCAGAGGGTAAAAATTAGGTGTCAACAGCTGCCCCTTCATTATTCGGGATGGAAAAGCCATCCCAGATCAACAAAATTTGACAACCCTGATTTTTTACCAACCAAGTCAAAATGCATTTTTTTCAAAATTATTGCCAGACCCTGGTTTTTGAGTTTTCGACATATCTCCGCCTATATCAGAATTGAAGTCACTTGTAGTTTGACTCGATTAAACTTCTACTTCAATTTTCAAAAATAATTTCTGGATCCTTCAGTGTCAAAATTAAGAGGTCCTGAAATGATCTGTTCGAACATGACCGATCCTCTGGTATTAAGTCCGCCTACATATCCATGGTCTTCGGGAATCAAGTCACTTGTAATTCGACTCAATAGGTTGAAAAGGGTATCCCTTATACGAGAATGCATTTGTCTAATTTTGATAAAACATTTTCGGTATGTTCCGACCGATCGCGAGATTTAAAAAAGAAAGTAAAAAAAAGCAATAATTTTTAAAAATTGATTTGTGCCTGAGTGAGGCGCGGAGCGATCCCCAATTTCTGTCCAAAGAGCTTGACCCTCGTTGGCACCTTATCTCAACCGGCTGCCTAAGATAAAGTTCTATGTTTGCTCTTGATGTATCTAGATTCTGTCCTGATCGACTTGCATCATCTCCTTAGCAGCTTCGAACCTGTTTCCATTCGTTGGGAAATGACGTGGTCAATTGTACATCTCTATTTTACCACACCCGCATGGTTTTGTCATTATGTCCTAATGGTTTGATTTTCCCGAGAGGGTGACCCTCTTGACACCGTTAGCTCGTATGACCTTCTTTTTTAGTGGGTGACCCTCTTGACACCGTCTGACTCATGTGACCTTTTTTTTGTGGGTGACCCTCTTGGCCCCGTCTTGCTCATATTTACTTTTTGAATGGCCTTTTTTAAGTAGATGACCTTCTTGGCACTATCTGGCTCGTATTTTCCTCTTTATTGACTTTTTTCAAGCGAGCAACCATCTCATCACCATTTGGCTCGTATTACTTTCTCATTTTGTTTTTCTTCAAATGGAGGACCTTCTCAGCACCATCTTTCTAGTACAATTCTTCATTTGACTTTTTCCGAGGGAGTGACCCTCTTAGCACCGTCTGGATAGCATGATTATTTGGCGATTAGTTGAGAAAAAGTGTCCTTCTACAACCTTGTGATAATGAATGGCCCTCTCAGCATGCACGTTATGTGAATGAATGGCACTCTCAACATTGTTTGCATGAATGACCCTCTCGGTGTTATTTATATGAATGACCCTCTCGGTATTATTTGTATGAATGACCCTCTCGGCATTATTTGTATGAATGGCCCTCTCTGCGTTGTTTGTATGAATGGCCCTCTCTGCGTTGTTTGTATGAATGGCCCTCTCTACGTTATTTGTATGAATAACCCTCTCAGCATTATTTGTATGAATAACCTTCTTAGCGTTGTTTATATGAATGGTGCTCTTAGTATTATTTGTATGAATGGCTCTCTCAGCATTTTTGTATGAATTTCCCTCTGGACAATGTTTGTATGCATGGCCCTCTTGGCATTATTTGTATGAATGAACCTCTTGACATGTTTGTATGAATGGTCCTCTTGGCATTGTTTGTATGAATGACCCTCTCAACATTGTTTGTATGAATGAGCCTCTCAACATATTTGTATGAATGGCCCTCTTGGCATTTTTTATATGAATGCACCTCTCGGCAAGCAAACTAATGTTTGATAGATATGACCCTTTTGGCTGAGTTATCTTTCTTTCATCCCTTATGTCAGCTATGACCCTCTCAGTCAGATAGCCCTTTCGTTCATTTATATTAGTTATGACCCTCTTGGTCAGACGACCGTTTTGCTTATTTGTATAGCCCTCTTGGCTTGATTGTGTCATCCTTGCAATGTTTCATCCTTATGTGTAGCCCTCTTCGCTCGATAGCACTTTTGTCCTTTTATGTCCCACTTGGCTAAATTATGCCGCCCTTGTGGCGTTTTTTCCATTTATGACCCTCTTGTCCTAATTGTGCATTCAGCATGAGTCAGGATTTTCTTCGATGATCCGCACTTTACCTATTTTTCATCATGAACAAATAGGTTAGGAAAATAATAGTCATCCTCTTTACGGCGTTGGGAACTTGCACCCACAGAAAGAGTGTTAGTTATATATAAGGTCGATCAGTGTCATCGACTCCTCTCGTGCCATTCCTTTTTCTACTCAGTGGCGTTCTTCGCTCAGACCTCTCTTGGATTCGGTAATATGATAGATGAGCTTCTTTTTAAAACAAAATAAAATGAAAATTTTCAAAGCGTTTATGATAATTTTTTCCATGTTTTGATCATAAAATAAAATATAATTTTGAAAATTTTATTTTGTCGTCATGGCATGTGCATTTTGAGCGAAAAGCTTTAGTTGTCCGCGATATCTTGTGGTGGAATTCTGGCTTTATCTAGTGGAATTTTTAAGAACGTCTCAAAATCTACCCTAGTTTGAGATCTATGTTGGCGAACTCTTGTGCCGAATTGTTCTGAAGGAATTTTTGAGATCTTCTCATTCTGTCGCAGTTGAAGGTTTAGGTCGGCTGACTCTTGTGCCGAACTTTGTAAAGGCATTTTTTAGGTCCTCTAAAAAATTCTTCTCAAGTGGCTTTATAAGGGTTTCTTGGTTTTTTTTTGCTACGATCGAGCTCAAGGAGCGCCAACGTATCCTATTGCAGTAGAAATTGGGTCGAACATAGTTCAAAATAAAATGATTGATTTTTCTAATAATGTGTATGAGTCCTACATGGACTACCTACGTATACCACATAGGGAAATCAGGTCATCGCATAGTTTGTATGAATGACCCTTTGTCATAAGAGATAGGTCTTGGTGTAGTGATTACAAACAAAGGTACGATTACAAATTGAAAAGCATGTCCTCACGCGTAATATCTCTTGATTGCATCTGAATTGATTGCTTTAGGCCACTCTTGGCCGTCCATTTCTGCTAACATCACAACTCCTCCGAATAGTACCTTGCAGACCATGTAATGACCTTTCTAATTTGGTGTGAATTTTTCTTTGTACTCATCTTAGTGTGGAAACACGTGCTAGAGTACCAACTATCCTATCTGAAAGAGTCAAGTTCTTACTCACTTTTTGAAGTCATAAGTCATCCTTTGTTAGTATAACTGGTTGTGGTATACGATGATTATTCTTTCTTATCGATCGAAGATAGTTGCTCGCATCGGTTTCGGACACACTCTGCATTGTCCAACTCTGATTTTTGGATAATTCTGAGTGATGATATTTCTACCTCGACATGTATTACTGCTTCAGTGCCATAGACAAGAAAGTACAAAGTTGCCCCTATTGAAGTCATGGCTATTGTTCTATGTCTGAGCAATGCGTAGGGCAATTGTTCGTGCCAGCACTTGAAGTTGTTTATCATTTTACATAATATCATTTTGATGTTCTTGTTGGCGGTGTCTGTTACTCATTCATTTGCGACTGATAGGAAGTATAGTTCTGATGGATTATTCATAACTGTTCACAAATGTCTTTCATCAGATGATTATTCAGATTTGCTCCGTTGTTGGTTATAACGGACTCTAGAACACTGAATCTGCATATGATATTGTTTCACACAAAATCGGCTACCATTTTCTTCATCACTGATTTCTGGAATGTGGCCTCCACCCACTTAGTGAAGTAATCTATTGTGATCAGAATGAACCAATGTCTGTTAGATGTGGCCAGTTCGATAGGTCTAATGAAGTCCATTCCCCAGGCGATGAATGGCTAAGGCGAGCCCATGGCATAAAGTTCACTTGGTGGGACTATGATCAAGTCTCTACGGATTTTGCATTGATGACATCTTTGTATGAACTTACTGCAGTCAGTTTCCATTGACATCTAGTAATATCCTGCTCACATGATCTTCTTAGCTAGGACAAACAGATTCATGTGAGGACCATAAGTCCCAACATGTACTTCTTCTAACAATTTTGTGGCATCTACACATTTGAGTAACCCAAGATCAGACGTTCTTTTGTAGAGCACTTCCTTGTTCAGGAAGAATCAATTTGCCATTCTCCGTATGGTTTTCTTTTGATTGCTTATGGTATTTTTGGGATACTCTTATTTTTTCAGTTATATTTTTATATCAGTGTACCGTGGCTTGTCATCAGATTCCTCCTCCACATGAGAACAGTAAATGTGTTCTTCTCTCAAGCTTATCTCAAGTGGGTTAATGTGGCTACTTTTGGGATGTTGTATCATAGATGCCATTGGTAGCAAGAGCATCGGCTAACTCATTTTGAGCCCTCGATATATGTTTGAAGTTAAATTTCTTAAACCTTTTGCATAACCTTTGTGCAAGGTTCACGTATGGAAAGATTTTGGTGTTCTTCATGGCCTATTCTCTTTTTACTTGGTGAATCAGTAGATCTGAAACATCCTATTACCAATAGCTCATGTATGCACATGTCAAGGGCCATGCAAAGGCCTAAAATACAGGCCTCATATTTTTCCATATTATTGGTGCATCGAAATTCTAGCTTTGCAGCCATCAAGTAACGTTGTCCCATTTCTAATACCAAAATCGCTCTGATTCCTGAACCTTATAGTTGACCGCACCATCGAAGAACATTCTCCAATTTGAATAGGTCTCAGCTATGTCTTTGTCTACTGTTAATACTTTCTCGTACGAGAAATAAGTTTGGAATGGTTCAAAATCTTTGTCGACTGGACTCTATGCGAGCAGGTTTGTCAGTGTTTGTCCCTTGATGGCCTTTTCAACCATGTATGTGATGTCAACTCACTTAAAAGCATCTGTCATTTGGCTAGCTTCCCTATAGGCATGGGTTGACGGAAGATATATTTCAATGGATCCAATCTGGAAATGAGATGGGTAGTATATGACAACAAGTAGTGTCTCATCTTTTGGGCTACCCATGTCAGAGCACAACATGTTTTTCCACCAAGGTATATATGGCCTCACAGGCGGTGAACTTCTTGCTCAGATAGTATAAGGCACGTTCATTTTTCCTGGTTTCGTCGTGTTATCCTAACACACATCCAAAAGCATTATCTGATACTAACAAGTATAGCAGTAATGGACTTCCCGGTGTATGGGGAACTAAGACCAGTGGGTTGGTGTCGAATGCTTCCTGACACTCTCCAGTCCATTTTGTTAGCGCATCCGTTTTCAGCAACTTGAGTATAGGTTCCACAATTATCTTGGACTGAGCTATGAATTGTCCTATGTAATTCAGCCTTCCTAGAAAATACATGACTTCTTTCTCGATCCTCTTGGATGGCTTTGATTTTTGACGGGTCTAGTCTATGCCTCTTCGACTGACTATGAACCCAAGTAGTTTTCTGGCGGGACCTCCAAATGCACATTTAGCGAGTTTAGCTTCAAATAGAACTTTCGGAGTCTGTTTAATAACTTCTGTAGGTGTGTGGTCTGGTCTAAGATTTCTTTGACTTGATTATGACATCGTCCATGTAAACTTTATTTTCCTTATGGATCATGTCATATAAGATGGTAGGCATAGCCCTCATGTAAGTGGCACTGGCATTTTTTAGGCTAAACGGCATTACACGGTAGTGGTATACCTCACATGGTGTAAGGAAAGCCATTTCTGTGTATCCTTTTTGTTCATCAAGATTTGATGGTATCCCGCGAAGTAATCCATGAATGATTGCAACCCGTGCTTCGCATAATTATCGATGAGTATATCGATGTTTAGAAGTGGTAAATTATCCTTAAGACTAGCTCTATTAAGGTCCTGGTAGTCTAAACCAATTCAGATCTTTCTGTCCTTCTTCGGTACCGGCGTGATGTTGGCTAACCATGTCGGGTATGGATTTACTTCCACCACTCCAGATTTGATTTATTTTTCAACCTCATCCTTGATCCGGATGCTCAAGTCTGGCTTGAATTTCCTAGTTTTTTGCTTAACTGGGGTGAAGCCTGTGTTGACGTGAAGCATGTGGGACACTATGTCAGTGCTCATCCCGGGCATATCTGTGTATAACAAGCAAAGATGTCCACATACACTCTTAATAATTCTATTAGTTCCTCCTTTTGAGGCGCTTCCAAGTGCGCGCTTATCCGGGTTTTCTTAACCGTCTTCTCATCTCCTAGATTAATTACTTTGGTTTCATCTAGGTTGGGTTTCTGTTAATTCTCAAATTGTTCTACTTCTTTGACGAGACCTTCAAGCAATATGATTTCCTCATCATATTCCTCGTATTCCTCTTGTTTGGTGTCACTGGACTCACTCATTTTGCGACATATCATGACATTTTAAGTTTTTATAATTATTATTACTGAAAAAAAGCAAATCAAAGTAGGGTTAGAATAAAATCACATGTGTATGTAAAGAAAAAGTTGTTTTCACGTAAATTGAGGCTTTATTAATTTGATAAAAAGTACACTTTGGTCCTGACTCAGATCAACACCAAGTCATTTCCATTTTTAAAACATCACGGGGGTATTTTAAGTGCAAATGGTGAATAATAGGGCCTCAGTCAATTCCCACTGATTTCCAAAAAAAATAAAATTCATCATCTATACCGAGGAGCCAAGAGCGGGTAGAGGTCCAGTTGGACAGTTGCTTACCCGGATCAACATCGTGAATGGTGGGTGTATCATTTCATTCCTCTAGGATCACGAGGCATTCTTCCTCTTGGAACAACATCCCTAACCCTTCTTCAGCATCTCTATCATCGGACATTGGCATTCAAACTGGAAACCACTGTTACAAATTTGGAATTGGCTTACGCAAGTTCAGAGGGCTCCTTCTTTTTCCGCTGGCTTCAGAGGCCTCATCAGTATTGGGGACATATCTCAGTCTGAAGTCAAAGTTATCAGCAAGGATTGGGATGAGCTCTACTATGCCATGCAAATCTCTCCCCAAACCTAGTCCGAGTTCAAACCCATTCTAGAGCATAGTGGATACGATCATTTTGTACACTGCTGCCATGGGGGCCTGTCTAAAGTCTTCTTTATAAATGACTCATACCCGTTCCATTATGTGGCAGTCTGTACCCTTGGGAGCTTATTAGATCACTGGTACAAAATTGTTTGGATAGTTATGAATGTTATTCTCTCTGTGGATCATGACCTCATGGTCTTCCCACATGAATTTCACAGATTGATGTAGGGATGATGGTACCGCTCCAGCCATGTGGATCTATGGTCTCCTCAATAACATATTGTAGTTGCCAGTAATTGCCATGACTTGGAATTCAGTAGTGAATTCAGTGGGGCCCGTTTAGATACAGAGATCCATTTCTCATATGCGATCATGTTGGGCTCCATCGAAAGCTCTCTCATTTGTGCGATTATGGCGTATTTCCAAATATCATAGCCCAATTGACTGAGAGTAGATTCGAGACAGATGTTGAGGCCAGCCCCATTGTCTACCGGCACTCATGCCACAATCTTATTTTTGCATTTGATGGTTATGTACAATATTTTATTGTGCGACATTCCTTCATTGGGTAATTCCTCTTGAGTGAAGGAAATTTGATGATGTTCTATGATGTGGACCATCATATCAACAAGATTTTCACTACTTATGCCCGCAGGGACATAGGCTTCATCTAGTACCATCATCAGAGCTTGGCGATGTTGTGAGGAACTTAGCAGTAACGCCAACACGGATATCTGAGTTGGTGTTTTCTTCAGATGTTTAACCATGGAGTACTCATTGGGCTGCATTCTTTGCCAAAATTCTTCAGCCTCAGCTACTATGATTACTCTTTTGGTTTCTTTCTTTTCTTGGCGCTCTTTGTGCCAATTCCTCAGGATTGTAGCATCTCCCAAATTGGGTCATACCATGGGCAACTGTAGCTTGGACGATGAATTCATTCCTCAGAGCCAATAACATATATTGATACACTTGTGCTATGACTGGTGTTGGGGTCAAAACCTTGAATTGAGGGCACTCCTTGATGGTAAGAAAAGCCATTGTTTGCTCAAATGTTTTGACAATCTCCTAGACTAATGGTTTGCACATAGCCCAATCCTCTTCTCTTTTGATCATATGAATGGTAATATTGCCATTATTTGGAAAAGGATTGGTGTTTACATTCGACGCAATTGTTTATAGGGTGATTTCTCTTTTGTCAATCAGATATTGTATCTTGTGCTTCAAGTTGATACAGTGTTATGTACTTTGTCCATTTCTGCCAGAGTAATAAGCGCATGTCTGATCGGCTCAGAAAAAGTGATTTCCGGGATTGGCAGGTTTGGGAGGGACAATCTGGATCAGACCATCGGCGCTTAGCCTTTCGAATAATTGAGTTCGTATTTCAATCAATGGGGTGAATACCTGAGGTAGCTTCTTTTTTAAGTTAGGACATGGCAGCCTATATGCGGCAATGGGTGGTTGATTTTGGTAGTTTGGTTGTTGATGATTTTTTAGAGCTTGGTAAATAGGTGCATGGTTTGATAATTTGGCTATAGAGCTTGGTAAGCAGGAGCGGGTGTTTAGAAATTTGATTATGGACCTTGGTAAGTGGGTGTGGGTGTTTGGAAGTTGGGTTGTGCATAGAAGAGAACACATGACTGTATGGTGTTGGCAGGTAAGTGTTACGGGGTGGTGACTGGTATATTTTGAGAGGAGAGTGTGGCCCCTCTCAGTTTTTGGGTTTGGGGCTATGTGTATACAAAACGTTCACCACATCCTCCTCCTTCTTTCTCAAGGGTCCTTCGGCGCTTTAGTGAGCAGATTTGTTGGACACACTGATGATTCTACTAGATTTACGGCCATCTTCTATAGCCTCTCCCATCTTGACCAATTTAGAAAATGGTCTTCCGTCCATGGAAAGCATTCGAACGTAGAAGTTCTATTCTTGTGATCGGATGAAAATAGATACCAGTTCTTCCTCGCTCATGGACGGTTATACTCAGCCGGCTTTCGCCCTCCACCTACTTGCATACTCACGATAATTTTTGGTGGATTTTTGCTTGACCTTTTCTAAGTAATATCGTTAGGTACAATTTTCACGTTGAATCGGAACCTTTCCATGAAAGATTCTACCATATCCTCCCAGGTGGCTCATCAGCGCATGTCTTGTGCAGTAAACAACTCGAAAGCTTCTCCGGTCAGACTTCGGCTAAATAGCCTCATGAGTAGAGCTTGGTTTCTCTTTACTCCGACCAATTGGTCACAGTAAGATCGTAGGTAAGCTTTGGAGTTCCCCGACCCATTGAATACCTCAAACTTGGGCACTTTGAAGCCCTCAGGAATATCCAAGTCGGAATACATGCAAAGGTCGTCATAGCTTAATCAGTTGCTTTTATGGTGGCTCGCGTAGACTTTTCGAGCAGCTCTATCATCTTTTGCTCCATCTCCTTATGACATTTTTCTTGTTCGGTCCTCCAAGCATTTTCCATCTCCTCGTACCAGTTCTAGGAAGAAGTTATTTGGAGTGACAGGGTGTGAAAGGACGTGGTTGGATGTGCGGGGTTATTTTTGGGTGTACTAGTGGTTCGTGAAGTAGGTAGGGTAATAGTTACTGGCGGATGATAGGATTGATTTGAGCAGGTAATAATACTTGATACAAAGGTACATAATTAGTAGTTTCGGGGATTTGAGTTGTATTTGTGGGCGGTGGAGTGTAGTAAGAGGTGCCAATGTGGGAAAGTTCAGTGATGAGTGGATTTTGGGTAGGTGGGATTGGTTCCAGTAGGGTAGGCGGGAAAGTGGTCGGGTAATGGGGAGCTCAGAGATGGAAAGGGCGGAGGAGGCCTCTTTGTCTCAGAGGGTATTTCTTTGGAAGCATTGGTCATTTCAGCCTTCGTGATCTTCTCTTGACGAGCAACAACTTGCTAAAATATCATGGCAATCAGGCCCTTCTGTAGTTCGGTTTGCATAAAAAAGATCTTGGGGATTCATAGGCAGTCTACAAACCGAACTTGCTAAAATATCATGGCAATCATGCCCTTTTATATAATATAGGGACCGAGTCTTATGTAGACTATCTATGAATCCCTATGTATGAAGTCAAGCCCTTCTGTAGTTCGGTTTGCATAAAAATATCCCTTGATTTTATTCTACCCAAAAAGTTCCCAAACCATGCTTGATAAGAGCTTTCTACGTATCCCCTTTGAGACATCATGTAGGACATAGTTTCTTTTACATATTATAGGAAGGGATAACATTTGATTTGCAAAAGGGGCGTCTAAGTCTTCCCAAAAGAAGACTTCTCCTCGAAACCATGGCGGGTTATCGTCCTTATATCCACGTATTCAGCCAATAGCCTTACTTCCTAGTAACGACAAGGTAGTACCACCCCCGGTGCGGACTAGATGATCCAATTTGAACATGAAGGCTTCACATTCCACGATGTCATGCGCAGACACTCCAGAATGAAACAAACAGATTCATTTTATGTTTGGTCTGTTAGGATATGGTTTCTATTCAGCCTCAATCGGGCAGATTAATCTGGTGCATGTTAGCTTTTGGAAGATGCTCGCATACGAATCTTCGAAGATGGTAAAGCCATAGCGCTAAATCCATGTGTCCTGAGTGATTTCTTCACTAGAGGTGATTGGGTCGTGGACCAATAAGGAGTGTGGTCTCCACATGTTTCAAGATGTTTTTTCATCAATCAGCCTCACAATCCTCCTTTTGAGGGCAAACATTCATCGGCAGTGTGGTCGGATTGATTCTTGTGGAATGGGCACCTCTTGTGAGCATAGATTGGAGTGCATGGTGGGAGTCTCACATAACTTGAACATGAGGCCCATATAGCCTTCATTTCTTCATAGATTTCCACGCATCGCATGAGCTTTGGTGCAACTCAAAAAGGACAAGCATGGGCTTTGAGGGCAATGGCCCACCAGGTTAGTGATGGTGTGCGAGCCAACCCTTGAGGAGTCTCGTATTTCTCAGCAACAACATCGAAAGTAGCGGTCGTAGCATTCTTGAAGGGCCTACTCTATTCTTTCTCATATGGTTTGAGCTCCTTCTCAGGTGCCTCAGTTTCTTGCTTGGGTGTTTCCGACTTTCCCAAAAGAGGTATATAGTTTCTTAACATCCCCTTGACCTCGTCCGAGAGGTTTTCATTGTAGTGTTCATTTTTTGTAGTTCCCTTTGGTGGACTTCCTACTAGGGCCAATATTTGATCAGCTTCTTTGATCTTTGCCTTGACCAAGTTGATCTTCTTTTCCAACTTACTAATCTTTTCACGAAGTGAGTCTTAGATTTCCTCTTCACTAATCAAGTTGAAAACAGGGGTAGTGTCACTTTGGCTATCTTGCGGGTCCATGGCAGCAAGTCAACCTTTAAATAGGTGCAAAATAGGTCAGGCATTTGGGGAGTGATGCTTTTTTGGTAATTCGGTGTTCTTTTGTGCGTTTCTTTGGTTTAGTGTTCGGAATGTAGAATCAAACAATCATTTATATAGCATGAAAGCACGTAAGCATATAATCACATAATCATATAAAATTGTAATAAATTATACTATGCGCATTCCTAAGACCTTTTTGCACCAAGGCCTTTCTAATCGTTTTGAAACATGATTGTGTCAATTGTCAAATCAAAGCATTTCTCCCATAAATTATAATTTCATTAATAGTAATAATATTTTTCCAAAAGGGGTTACAAAATATGATAAAGCCGACATGAGGCTATAAAATAAGCAAGTAAATAAAATCAACAGAAGTGGCATCCAATGGCAGATGACGAGGCTCTGTCTGTATGAGCCTTCTTGGCCCTCTGAAGGGCGGTCTGAATCAGGAGGTGAGTCGATGTCAGCAACGAATCTACCTAGAACCCCTTCTCTGTGAAAGTCAGTGGAGCAGTCTCATCCACTACTCTCTTCATCCGATCATCGAGATCCTCCAAACAATCATGTGTGAACTCTAACTCATGTGTCAAGCTAGCTATGATGGCTTGATCATTCTCTATCTTCTTCAAGTATTTGGAATCCCGTTCATCACCTCGCCTTTGGGTTAGGCGCATATTGATTTCAGCGTTGGAAGCCTTGTCTTGGACACAGTGGTAAAGGTTGGGTCCGAGAGTGAGGGTGTCTTACAAATGTGCCCTCAGCCAATATTTGCAGTCTTCATGACACCCAGGGTGAAACCTATCTTAAGCTAGAGTCTCGGGACCCAAGTCACTTAAATGTTCCACTCTTGTATGATATCTACAACCTCTCGGATACTATCCTCCTCATAGTCGATCACATACTTCCCTATGTTCTTAACTTGGGGTATCACTTGTATTCTACCAAACTGTCTCAAAACTCTAGCAAGTGCATAAGGGTAGATTTCTTAGATCCCCATGAGCAGTAAGAACGGATATTTTCTACCTCTAACCATGACTCAGTCAAATATGAAATCAGGGAACATCCATTGTATATTATCCTCCCTAAGTCTTGAAAAGATGCAAGCACACCCCTCTTTGGTTTGGTTCTCGAAATTTGGACAATGGGTTTTGAGGTCGTCTTTCTTATTTTGGTTGCTTATGTATAGGGGACCCTCAGATTTTTTTCAGATTTTAATAATCTGCCATTGTAACAACAGGTTGCACCCTTGGAAGTACCTATGTCGGTTTTGACATGGCCTAGGGCTCGGTATATATCGACAAGGATAACGGGAACCGAGTCAAAGTATTTGGTTTCTCCATTTGTGGTTATGCCATGAAGTATATCATGGGTGACATAAATGACTCAGGTATCTATGGCAAGGTGTCTGTCTTTTGGAAAGACAGTCCCAATAACAATATGTCAAAGGCTAAGGGTCAGGTGACTTCCCAGTCAGCAAAGGTTCGAAACTCGATGGAGTATTCTATAAATCCTCTTTTGGTTCCAAAGTGGTTGTAAAGAGCCCTAAAGGCTACAGTTGGACCGAAGATCCAATTGGCACTAGATAGAGATAACAATTTCATGATTTCATCATGAGTAGGCTTATGTGGGACCAAAAGCTTGCGGTCGAGTTTCTTCCTCCTCCCTACACAGGTCCCATTACTATCCATGCAAATCTCGAATCTCTTCCAAATTCGGGGTCATCTCCAACTCACCGAACTCAAACATTATTCTATCACAGTCCCAATACCCGGTGAGAACCTCAATCAATTTCTTACAACCTTTCATAGTCATCAAAGAAGGTAGATGTCCCAAACAATATGTGGCCTTCTTTTGATGTTCGATATTTAACCACGCCCACTAAAAATTTGGTATCTCGAGTGCCTCGAGGACCATGTCAAATTTTAGGTTGGATTGGAATATACAAAACAGAGCACAGTTAATCCCCCCTCCCCCCAAAAAGGACAATGGTTTGACAAACAAGGCACAATCATATTTCCAATTAGCAAATAGTTGGATGCGGTGTCCTCAGATAATAGACCGTTTTGACACAAGGTGGTCTCCTAATGGGTTTAGATGCATCTCAAATATCCAAACCTATCTAGGTAAGTATGCGCTAGTCCATTGGGATTTGACTTCGCTCTATCCTAGGCAAACTAGAGTGAACTTTCAAATGACTTGGGACTCGTCGACTGTTGGACGACCGCGAACCAACTCTGTCTTAAACGTGTTCCAAATAAATTAGTTTAGATGTTAGTGAAGGATCAACCGCGAACCCGCATAGTCGTCTTTGAAACCCTGCAGCTTTCTGCCAGTTTGGCGGAGTTTATAATATGCATGTCATAACAGTTATATATACAAGAAGTTAAACAAATAAGTAATAATTACAACAAATCATTGTATTGAAACCCTTATAGTTAGAACATAATTCAAATCCCCAACATAGTCGCCATCTGATACAATTCACTTTTACGCGATGTATTAACACTCATAATATTGGACTCTTTTGGATTTTCATTTATTTTAGAGTCATCACCTAATTTATAAGAAAAAATAGGAAAATCAAGTTAAAAGAGTTTAGACAAACAAAGGTAAATCCTTTTTAAACCAGAGTTCGAGTAAGGGTTTAAGTGATTCCTCGGGGAAGGTGTTAGGTACCGCGATATTAAGAATCGTAGAATGCATTTTACCTTCGAGTTTCAAAGTATTATTTGTTGTTTATCAACTTAAAATGAGTTCAAAATCTTGTATATATAGTCATGGCATATCATTTAAAATCGTTTTGGTAAAATCCTTTATTTCTCAAAAAAAAAAAGGTTTAGTTTTCCTTGGAAAAATGTGTATAGGGTTCAAATAGTCATTTCATTTTTCGAATCAAAACACACCCAATATTTTTCTGGAGTAGCGTGCAACTTAATTTAGTTCCAAATGTTATGTCATATAAGTTTAAAATGCCATAGATTTATACAACACTTTGACAAAATCCTCTTTTGTTTATAGGTTGAAATCATTTTCTCTTATCCTTTTGTTTAAATGAAGGTCAACCACATTCTTACCCGAACCTCCTTATCCAAACTAAAGTAAATTTTCCTTTGTTCACTTGGCTTTAAGTGGGCCAAGCCCAAAAGAGTATATTTGAAAAGATAAAACCCAATTTGTGCTTTTCTTCAAATATCGATCTTGAAGTAAATCCCTTTATTCTTCTTTGATACCAAAACTTTTGATTTTGAAATAGATTTGGTTTTTGAAGAGAAAGATTATTCCTTTGTTTTGAAGAAAACCATTTCAACACTTTCATTTATTTCAAATCAATTTAAACCATCATTATCTTTTGTTGGGCCTAAGTTTATAAGTGTTCGGGTTTCCTATCCTTTCTAGCGATATCACGCATCGCTTGCCTATTTCAAGTAAGTTTCAACTAAGGATTTCAATGACACTTGTCACAAAATACATATAGAAAATGTAAATACAAAGAAATAAATGCATAATGGACTGGTGGGCCTAACAAGCACACCAGTTAACCATTTTCACCCATGGTTGGGCCTTCAAAATCTATGGCCGGACTCGATGAAGGAAGATGTTGGGCCAAAGGCCCAACAAAGTGATGATCACTCAGGATGGCTCAGTTGGGCCCGCGCAGGTAAGTTCATGCAAAAGAGGGAGGAAAAGAGAATAATGGTTAGAGGGCGCCCACACTTAACGAAAGTATGCAACAAGAATTTTTTTACCGTAATATAACACTCAAGCATAATCACATATTCAAATATGCACATTGGATGTATACACATCGTCCTAAAACATATATAGGTCATCACAGCTTTCAAAGTAGAGAGCATATGGCAAATAGGCCCAAAGAGAATTATAACTCGAAAAGACAACAATCTTACATGCCTAAGTATCATGTTTTGCACCAGGCCAACATTGTGGGCTTTGGGCGCAATGTATTCACGCTAAGAATGGAAAGAAACGGAAGCGAAAGTATCAGCCCAATACATTACTCATTTACCAAGGATATTCATGATATACACCCTTTGTATACCGGATCATACATATGAGTGTATACCTCTGTATATCTAGTGGTATATTACAACACATCAGCCCAAAAGAAAGAAAAACGAGAAAAGGAGGGCTCCTACAACATATGCACATTAAAGTTGTAAAGTTAGCCTTATATACACTGAATATACCTTAATGTTCAATAGGTATACATCCTATATACTTGAGGTATACATAATACATGTATACCCTTGTATACTTGGCAATACATTCAAGTTATATGGTCTCACATTAAGGAAATATATCATGAGAGGGCAGGAGATGTATAACATGCATACACAGATGTCCGGTTAAGAAGCCAAAATATACATCATGCTTTTGTTCCTTCACAACACCAAGCAACAACTAAACCACACATCACAATTTCATATGTATGACTAGAGCCAATCTATACTCATCAGACATACTCAATATGATTGATTTACCCAGACAGGAACCAGAACAGGACAGAGAGAAAACATGCCTATACTTCATTTGGCACTCAGTATCCTCCCAAAGGGCATGACATGTTTTCCTTTTGGCACATAAGCAAATAGGGTCAAAATCATGTTCTTTATCATTTCTAGGTTCGGGATCCTATATCATCCTAATCAGCCAACAGTAAATAGCAATAGTCCAGATGTTATATCTTAATATCCTATAACTAAGTCATAACAAGATTTCACAGGTTCCCTTTGAACTATATAATTTCATTTATAATATTGAATCCAACAGATCACCTTTGTTAGTTGCACACATAAAATAGAAATCAAGATGATTATTTAAAAGGAAACATAAAATTCATGCCCATTGACCACACAGATCAAAGACAAGGAAATAGAGGATTATGCTCAGGTGAGACCAAATGAATGATCCTCTAGCACTTAACCTGTTCAGACGAGTCTTCCACATTCCAAAGGTTTCAAAGTCCCAGGTTTTACAAGAAGAAACATGCATCAGTGGCATTATAAAGCAGGGGCTTAATTTAAAGGTATGCCTTGGTTCTAGAGGGGGACAACACACCTATGTTTCAATCCACAAAAATGAACAAGTTTAAGCCTGCCCTACGAGTATCCTATCTGTTCTTTCATTAACATTACTTAAATGTTGAAGTTTGAAATAGGGGGTGAAGTATACATTAGCTTTCAGCTACATTCCAATACTTCCATACTAATACACCTACTACATTGAAACCATAAGCATGCATTCACTACATACAATAACTAGTCCTGGCTATTTAGTGATGGCAGGTCTGTTTATATGACAGATGTTGGCGAAAACCAATATTATTTTTTTTACACTGTTTTGACAACTTAAGCAAGTAGACCAATCAATTTCATGGGATTTTCAAGACAACTTACTCATTACATGGGACATGACATATGACCTTTAACCTTATCTGTTTAACAGGAACCCATACATGACATAAATAGATTACTCAGCTTTGATTAAACTGATTCAGATCCTCTAAGCTTTATATTAGTATTCAACAGCTTATGAACTACAATTTGATCATAACATACAAGCATTCTTTAGACATAAACATTTGGCTAATTTCCTAAGGTAAACTAGTTAACTAAAGCAATATGTAACTGATACATAACTTAACTACTTAAGCGAAGCATAAACTGGATAAATACATGATTTGAGAACTAAGAACTAAGATAATCATGTAAAACTAAGCAAATAAGGCTCTAAACTAAGCAGGCACACAGACTGAGAATACATGAACATGTGTTTAGAGGATTAATATGACCTAAACTGAGCCAAACTAACATACCATTTTAACTAACAATCAAGGGCTGGAGATTGCACAATTATGCACCATACTAGTTGACTTAGCCATTCTTTAGGTAACTCACACAATCAACTCACTAACAGAGTAATCAAATGAACAATAACATGCTTAAGGTAGTACTGTAACCAAGTCTTAACTAAACTACCAAACACACAGCATAACTAAATTGATAATCATGCTTACTCTACTAAACAGAACTGAACGCATAGTTAATCAAAACATAACTAGCGCAACAAGAATCTCAATACTCATAGGGAATTTACAAGGAGAAAGACGGAGAATAACCTTTCTTGAGACAGCCTTAGATTGAGATCCAGAGTTGAGAGATCCTTTTGGCTCTTCAAACACCACGACTCAGCCACAAAATTGGAAAAAAAATAGTACAAAGACTTGGTCGATTTAAAGGGTTTTGGTTTAAACAAAATCAAATCCCTAAGAAATCAACTTGTTCAAGGCTGTATACACGAAAAGTGCTCAGTCCGAACTCTCTCATCGGTTGAGAAAGGGGTCCCTTATATAGGACACAAAAAAACCATATTTTAGGGTTTGGGTTCGATGTGGGACGGTGAATTTGGGGGAAAATTCCCCTCCCAAATTGAATCAACCAATCGAAAACAAGCGTTTGAAAACCAGTAGGACAAAATCCATTAAGAAACTGCAGATGAAAGAAATAAAAGAGGGGCAACCTCACCTTTTCGGTAGAGACATGGTGGAGAATGGATGAGATAGGGCAAAACAACACGCTATAAAAGGCGTCGTACCCTGTAGTTTTACCAGTATCGGCAACCTCGCATAGAAGAGAAAGAGGAGAGTATAGGAGCTTTGTCGAAAAAGGGGAAATGGGATAGGGTTGGGTGCGATGCATAAAGAAGAGGAAATTGGAACGGGTCTGCTCCAATTGGGCCAGACATAGCTGATTTAAAAGAATAGCGGGGCTTGGCCCAATTTCGTAAATAAAAGGGGGAAGGGACGGATGTTTTGCAAAATCTGGTCTAAATTGCAATTAAATAAATGGCCAAGAATTTCTATTATAGTCCTATTTGAAATTAGGGCTAGCCAGTGGGCCGGGACGGCCCGACCCCGTCCCGAGCCCGCCCCGAGCCCGCCCCGACCCAGCGTAAAAAAAACGGTAGCGGGACTCGAACTCGGGACGGGACAATGTCTCGTCCCGCCAGACCCGACCCCGCCCCAGGCCCGCCCGCCCGACCCGACCCCGCCCCGAGCCCGTCCCGACCCCACCCGAGTGCTCCCCTTTGCAAATATAACCGTTGCACCAACGACCATTTTAGATTTTGGCCGTTGGACAATGACCATTTTAGGCCCCCCCCCTCCCCCAACCCCCTACCCCTTAATATTTATTTTTAACCCATAAGTTATTATATTTACACTTTAACCCAATTTTCCAACTATAAATAACTCATTTTCTCTTCATCTTTCTCACAAACCTTCCTACAATCTCTCTAATCTCTCAATATATCTGTCTACAAGTCTAATTGTTTGCTAAATATTCAATTTTATTTATTCATTTGGGAATTGGGAGTGAAGTTGGCAACTAGCTTGAGGATCTTCCATCAAGCAAATTTTCAATTTTCAACCTCTCGATTACACGTCGACGTTTGATACATTCGTTCCTTCATTAAATTATTATTGTCTGTTTATTTTATTTAGCGCACTTAATTTTATTATCTTTAATTATTTATTATCATAATTAAAATGGAATGATTAAAAGACATGTTTAAGGGTAAGGGTGCTTCTTCTGGTAGGGGCAATCAGGGCAAGGGTACTTCTTCTAGTCATCTTATTCCTACACATGATGATTTTGTTGATACTAAACATTTTCCTACAATACCATTAGATTTAGACGATGAGCTATTTTCTGGAACTCAAGAAGACTTTAATTTAGACGATGATCTAAATGATACACCCACTAGTGCACCTTCAACTGAAATACCTCATATTCCCCCTAGTATGAGACGAGGTCCAGCAAAACGACCATTAAAATCAGATGCATGGATATTTTTTGATAGGGACGTAGAGAATCAAGTAGCTATATGTAAAATTTGTAAAAATGTTTTAAAATTTAAAACTGGAAAAGGTCACGGTGGGACGAGGGGTTTAATTAGACACGTAGTAAGTGCTCATCCAGCTAGGTATGCCCAATACCAGGCTTCAAAACCGGTAAAAGAACGCCGCTCCATCGGGACAAGGTTCACATACTGATACTGTCCCGGACCAAGTACATGGTCAAATTAACCCTATGACGGGGGGAATTGTAGGCCCTAAATACAATAAACATAGAGATAGGGAAGCAATATCAAAATTAGTTGTTGTGGAGGGTTTGCCTT
The DNA here is from genome assembly GCA_029783415.1 of Anisodus acutangulus. NCBI lineage: Eukaryota > Viridiplantae > Streptophyta > Magnoliopsida > Solanales > Solanaceae > Anisodus > Anisodus acutangulus. Next base: position 20,227,883 of record CM056509.1, read on the forward strand.
TTTCATTTCCTTCATCTCCCGGTTTTATTCATTATATTAGAGATATATATATATAATCCTGCTTTTAACGGTTTTCCTAGATCAACTGTTAAGAGAGATGTATTTAAATTCACGTATGAATATCAACAGTATATACATTATTCATTATATCATTTTAATAGCAAAATATCTATCACGTCTGATATAGGTCGTAGTACTAACAGCCATGATTATTTAACTGTAACTTGTCATTGGATAGGTTATAAATAGTCTATGCAAAAACATATTTTAGCGTATAGATATATAGATGATAGGCACACTGGTACTTTTATTGCAGATAATATTTATCAAGTGTGTCATTATTACGAAATAACCGATAAAATTATGACTATTACATTAGATAACGCTTCTTCTAACAATTACGCAATTACAATTTTAAAAAATAGTTTTAACTCCATCTTTTCCAGATCATTTTCATATAAAATGTGTGTGCCATATATATAACTTAATTGTAAATGATGGTCTATCACTTTTTGAAGACATTCTTAGTAAAATACAATTTGCTATAAACTTTATTTTTAAAAGTAATAAAGTACAACGTAGAAAAGAATATAAAAAAACTTGTCACGATTGTGGACTACCTTATAGAAAAATTCCACAAGAAGTATCCACTAGGTGGAATTCTTTATACGAGCAACTACTTGTTGCTTATGAATATAAAATACCTATAACTTTATTTTTTAACTCTCATAATAAAAATCCAGCTGATATGATTTTAGATAGTGATTGGATAAAAGTTTCTGAATTTATTGTATTTTTAGAGAAATTTTTTCAAGCAACAAAAGAATTTTCCGGTATATATTATCCTACTATTTCAACTATGTTGTTTTATATAACTCTAATATTTTTATTACTTAGTGAATATATGGAAAAACCAGCTTATAAGTCAGCTATTAAAAAAATATTTGTCAAAATAAAAAAATATTTTATTCCTATTCCCACTATTTATATTATTGGTTCTGTATTAAATCCTACTATTAAAATAGACGGTACTAAATCACTAATTGAAACTATTTACGATTGTATAGAAGTACTACCACCTCCAAGTCTCAAAAATCTAAATCACCCACCACCTATTGAACAAAGTCAAACTAAAGAAGAAATGTTGTCTAGCGTAGAACACCAATGCAAAAAAATATATAGATTTTATCAACAAGAAAATGCTAGTAACTTACCGGCTTCCATACCATCTTCTTCATCTTCAACACAACCTAACAAAAGACATGTTGTTTCTGCGGCTAGTATTGAAAGCCTCAGAAATATAATGTGCGTCGCATTCTACTACTAACCAAATTAGCGAGTTGGATATTTTTATTTTGCAGGGTTCTGTACCGTATCAAGAAGTTATCAATGAAGATGGACATGAAGACTTGCTGAAATACTGTAGGGGGAATGAGAAGACCTTTCCGACACTTTCATTGATGGCCCGAGATGTTTTGAACATTCAAGCGTCATCAACTGCGTCTGAAAGCTCTTTTTCTGCCGGCAGATATCAAATAGGAGACCACAGACACTCATTAGTTGGAGACAGCTTGAAAATTGCAGTAATATTCAGAGATTAGATACGAGCGGAGCGGAGCGGAGAAGGTGCGGTCAACCGGAGATCAACGAAGAAGAAGACGAAAACTACAACGAAATCTTATCCGAATGTGGTGGAAGCGACGTGGATCAATTTGACCAACAAATACCAATTCCAACAGAAGAACCACAGGAAATCATCAAGCAATTAGAACGGGTTTTTTAGAGAATGTAATTTTTTTAATTGCAAGTTTATTTTGTAATTTGCAACTTTTGGACAACACCACAAAGTTGCAATTTAGATTTTAGACAATTGTATTTGTATTCCAAAAAAAATCATATGTCTATTAAATAATATAAGAGGCACAAAAACAGCATTGGAATGTTTTTATTACACTATCTTATCTTGTTTATTGAGTTTTTTTTATACATATGTTATTTAAAAAACAAAAAACCCGTCGGAACCTGCCTCGATCCCGACCCCGCCCCGACCCAATTCATATGGGATCGAGATCGGGACGGGACTGGAGCAAGTCCCGCCAGACCCGACCCCTTCGCCTGTCCCGCCCCGACCCCGACCCCGCCAGACCCGAGCCCGGCCCACTGGCCACCTCTATTGAAATTAAAAAAGCAATTGGTCATTTCATTTCAAATGTAGCTGGAATCGATTGACATCTAAATTTTAACCAGTTTTGAAGGTAATTGCAATTAAACCTAATAAAATTGTAAAATTGAGACGTAATTGATTATTTATTCCATTTTGTCAAATTTCTTGACTCAACGGAGTAAAGTACTTATTAATTGATCATTAATAGTTTTAAACAATAATTTAAATAATTGCTTTCACTATTTTAACTTTAAATTCTGATAATTATATTTGAAAATCTTAAAAATATATAAAATATAAATATGATATACAATAGTATACTTGATGATATTTTTTCAAATAAAATGGTCAAATATCACTGAAATAATTTTGAAAAATGATTTTCGACTTGTATATGTATATTTCACTCTGTATCTAAATCAGGAAATTTCGAATAATTAAATAAAATTATCCGAGGGAAAAAATTAGGTGTCAACAATGTCTTGGTGGAGGAGGCATTCATTAGACATAAATGGAAGGAATACTTGTTAGGGTGTAGATTTTAACGATGACTTAATTATTTGTGTAGGTACAAAAGGGGAAAAGAAGCAAGAAGATACATACGGAATATACACACTAAAAGGAAAGCAACAACTATTAAGGGAAGTAAATATTCCGCAAGGATACTATGCGCAACGAAGATTGAAGGTTTAATTAAAGAAACCAGGACCACGGCGAACCAAACCCTTAACCCTAGAAGGAAACAAGACCAAAGAGTTATTCTCCAAGATCAAGATCAACGACACCAGTTGAAGCGGCAAGTCAGAAGATCCAGATCAACGACCCCCATGAAAAACTCTTAAACTTATTCTTGGAAATAGGTTCATTTTATTCCTCTTTTCAAGTATCAATTCTATTGAGTTGCTATCTTTGTCACACGACCTCAACTATATATCAAGCCATAACCAGACGAAGAAGGACATACTTTGATCTCAACATTCTTAGTTTTTTGCTCTACTTTTCATAAGCATTGTAATACTTAGTGTTTTACTGTGTATAAAAAAAAAAGATGAGAGAAAAACATTGTTGGTGAGGCATTGTATCAAAACGAATATTGAGTGATTAAGAGTAGACATAGGAACTACAATCCATTATTACTGTACCAAATAACACTTACAAAGAGCTACAGAGAACACCCAAAGGGACCGGACTAAGATCCACATTGGATCCCAACCAGTAAAAATATCCGGTGTCATTACTTTACTGCTCTTACTTTTGCATTATCGTTATTATTTCTCCGAAGAGTCGACTACTACTCTAAGTCAGTCGACTTGAATTAAAAAATTATAATTCACCCCCCCTTTCACTTTCAATACTTTCATAAACTCTTGCACGAAGAAGGGGACATAGTCATTGTGTTGGGAGAGCTGGAGTACTCTAAGAGCCGTCACGATTTTGGGTATTGTAGGCGTATTGAGGATGTTGAGGGGGGTATTCATAGGATGCGCAGAGGAAGAGCTATTGGGCCTGACGAGATACCGGTAGAGTTTTGGAGGTATGCGGGCATGACATGTATGGAGTGACTGACTGAGTTGTTTAATATCATTTTTAGGACGACGAAAATGCTTGAAGAATGGAGGTGGAGTACGATGATTGGTTTGTACAAAAACAAGGGAGACATTCAAAATTACAACAATTATAGGGGCATCTAGCTGGTAAGCCACACTATGAAAGTTTGGGAGAGGGTGGTGCATATGAGGGTAATGAGTAGTGTGTCTATTTCGGAGAATCATTTCGATTTCTTATTGGGTCACTTGACTACAGAAGTCATTTATCTGGTGAGAAGACTGGTGAAACAGTATAAGGAGAGGAAGAAAGACTTACATATGATGTTAATAGACCTAGAAAAGACATACCACAAAGTACCGATAAATGTTCTATGGAGTTGCTTGGAGGCTAGTGGTGTACCTATGACTTACACTAGGGTAATCAAGGACACGTATGACAGAGCTAAGACCATAGTAAGGATAGTGGGATGAGACTAAAAGCAATTTTCGGTTGTCACAGTTTGATTTGTTAATTTTGCTCTGTGGAAGGCGTTTGGGAACACACGCTTAAGTTGTTCCAAAATATGTGAATTTTGTGTTTAATAGACAAATTTAAAATTGGGCTTAGATGTTTAATAGGAACAATAAATAGTTTAAGTGTTTATATGGAAAAATTAGACAAGTTTAAGGGGTTGTATATGCATTTGGCCTTTTTTGATTCCCACTTTTAGAATAGTTAGATTAGATATAGATTAGTAGATTCAACCGTTTTTGGTATAATTTTCATCGGACCATTTCCTCTGGGTTCTATGTGCCCTTACCCCAGATTTTTATTTTTATTGTATCACAATTTAACTACATCTCAATTTAGAATTATATAAATCATGTGAGTCGATTATGCTCTATTCAAGTTTACCTTATTACTGTTGTGAACCGATTATACTTTACAAAACTTGCATGACGAGTAAAGAAAAGAAAATTCCCTGTCCCTTTGGATGAATTTTTCTTTTATTAAAAAAATATTTTAAAAATATTATTTGATTATACAATGAAGTTATATTTTTGATTAACATTTGACGATGAGTTTGAAAAATTGATTTTACCAGTTTTTAAGTGAAAATTTTAACTTTAAAAAAAAAGTGAAATGGATGTCCATAAGTAACTTCAACTTTTAAATATCAATTTTTAATTTTAATTTCAAAAACCTTTTTTTTAAAAAAAAATTTAATAAAAAAAATGTCCAAACGCAATTGTATTTAATAAGAAAAAAGATGCAACAAAAAAAAAAAGAAAAAAGAAAAAAGAAAGAGAAGGTGGGTGTGGACGTATAAGGAAGGAATGGCTGAAATTGATACACGACACGACGAAAATCCTCTAATCAACAAAGGGTGATATTAAGAAAAGAAAGGCAGCAAAAGTGTATTCCAGATGACCATGGAGCTATGCAGAGGACCAACTGCATTTGCATGGACAAACTCCATCTCCTCTACTGCTCTTCAAGTCCCTCGGAATCTCTTTGTATGCATATCTGTCCCTCACTTAATTTCTCATTGTGTATTCAAATAATGTTTTATTTTAAAATAGGCAGGTGGCTCTAAAAGAATTACAGTTTGGTGTGTGAATGGAGACATTGACTCTGCTCCGTCTCCCAAGGTAAAGCTTACTGGATACAAGTTTAACTATTAGTAGTTGTATATATATACTCCGTCCGTACCATATTTCTTGGTCACTTTTCTTTTAACACACCCTTTAAAAAATTATAAATAAGAGGGGTATTTTTAATACATTACTATTATCTCTCTCCAATTAGTTACACTCTAGTCAATATTGGTTACATTAAAAAATAATTAATGTCAAGGTAAAGTAGAAAAAACTTAATTAATTCTATCTTATTTTTAGAAAATGACCAAGTAATTTGAGACGGATATTTTTAGTAATGTGGCCAAGTAATATGGGATGAAGAGAGTATATATATGGAATCTTTAAGTTTTTTGAAATAAAATTTATATATTTGTAAAATGCATAAAAAGTCACAATAATTGATAATTCAAAATATTTAAAAGATAAATAAAATAATTACGGTCAAGGAAAGATTGTTTGAATCTCAAAATTTTTGAAAGGTGTCACATAAATTAAAAAGGAGGGAGTATATATATATGTATGGAGGGAGTAAATTCTTTCATGCTTGAGTTAATTGGTTTTTGGAACTAGTAAAAATTTGTTTTACTGGTTCAGGAAAGTAAGATGATTGTATCAGTCACTGGAGCTACTGGGTTTGTTGGGAAAAGATTAGTGCAAAGATTGCATGCAGGTAATTCTTCGTGACTATGGTTTTGAACTTGATAAAAACTCTCGACTATAATTTGTTTCTTGGACCTACAATAAGTACTATAAGTCAAAATTGGAATGTAGGGTACTAGTATTTAGGAAATGTTTCGGTTTGTGTGTGCATAGGCACACACTTCCTTCATTATATAGTTCTTGACCATGAGTTCAGAGCTTGGTTATGAGGGTTGCTATTTGAGTTACAGCACTATATATGGCAGGTCCATTATAAATTGCTGATGAACTGGTTCATGTGTCTCCAAAACTAATTGAAGCTGATTTAATAAATAATATATACTTGGTTCTTGGAATTAACACTGAGACATTATATTGTCATGCATCAAGCTGTAACGTACCATAAGATGTGAACATAACTTGTATTGTAGAAAAAGCAGATTACTTAACTGGTTTGTCTTAAATGCAGATAGGCATCAGATTCGAGTGTTGACAAGGTCAAGATCCAAAGCACAGTCAATATTTCCGGGTAAGAAGGTAATGATTGTTTTGATTCACCCACTCTACTTCTTTAGTATTACTCTTTCTTCTCTGGAAAAAGCTGAGATTCTTGTTGAAATGTGCAGTTAAAGAGTTTCCAGGAATTGTAATTGCCGAGGAACCAGAGTGGAGAAACTGCATTGAAGGTTCAACAGCTGTTGCAAATTTGGCTGGAACGCCTATTAGTACTAGATGGTCCCCTGAGGTATCTTTAGTCTCTCCTATTTTCTTGTTATCCTTTTTCAAGATATACAAGTTATCATCTGTAGATGCATTATATCTTCATTTGAATGTTTGACCTTTTTTGTGTTGCATGCCCCCCTTCATCAATGCATGTATTAACTTTTCAATGTAATGCTGCAGATCAAGAAGGATATCAAGCAAAGCAGGATTAGAGTAACCTCCAAGGTCTGTTAGCTTCACGCATAGTGAAAAACGTCAATGATATGAGCAAGAATCTGAGAAATGTCGATTGACCCTGTAGGTTGTAGAATTAATCAATAATTCACAGGATGATGCCCGTCCCAAAGTTTTAATAAGTGCAACGGCAGTTGGTTATTATGGTACGGGAGACCAAATTCATGTGTTTGCCTTGTTTTTCTGTTCCTTTTATTTAGCTTCCATCCTAGAACCTGTAAGCATGGTGCTTTTATGGCATGTTGTTAAAGGGATTTATTTTCAGCTCCATATCCTCTTATTACTCCATCTGTCTTTTACTGGTAAAGCTTCAGTGAAGTGAGTTCTTGATATCCCTTGCTCAGGAACCAGTGAGACTCGAGTGTTTGATGAGCAAAGTCCTTCAGGAAATGACTACTTGGCTGAGGTAAATATGCTCAGTTGCATACATATAGAGCCATCTTTTAGTTTTCATGTTCAATTTCTTTCAGGTTTGTAGAGAATGGGAGGCAGCTGCCCTCAAAGTCAATGACGATGTCAGGCTTGCTCTAATTCGTATTGGCGTTGTCCTTGGAAAAGATGGTGGTGCTTTAGGTAGTATGCTTTCTTTTTTGTGCTGTTTTTTTTTTTCCCCCAATAAATAATAAACTAGGTATACTTTCTTCCCTTTCCTCATTGTTGCTTCTGGATTATAACGATTGTGATTGAACACAAGTTTTGTGGAAAATATTGCTCCTCTTTACATAAAAAGGTTGTCATTTATGGCAGCATAATCCAGCTGATAGCAACTATAGGTAGCAATGGATGTGAGACAAGCACTAGCTCGGATTGGACACGGAAGTAACATTCATTAGGTTATATTTAAATAGAAATATGATTAGAGTGAAGCAGACCAATGCAAGGTTTTGTTTACTAGGTTATACTGTTAGTCAACAACAACAATGTACCAGTTTAATCCCATAAGTGGGGTCTGGGGATGGTAAGATGTACGTAGAACTTACCTCTACCTTTGTGGAGGTTGTTTCGTATAGACCTTCAGCTCGAAAGAAAAGAAAAGAATTTGAAGAAAGGTATCAAGTAAAATGTGATAGCACAATAGCAAGATCCAAAGCAAATGAAAACAACAAATAATAATACACATTAAAGAAAAGAAACTATGCAATTGTTAACTAGATATTACTATTAGGGAGAACCCTCAACTACCTACTAACCTTCTAGCCTAATAGTTGACCTACACACCTTCCTATATAGGGTCATGTCCTTAGTGAGCTGAATCTGTGTCATATCCTATCTAATCACCTCCTCACAGTTCTTATTCGGCCTACCTCTACCTCTTTTAACTCTTTTTATAACCAACCTCTCACACTTTCTTACTGACGCATCTACGCACCTCCTTTTCACATCCTAAACCATCTCAGTCTCGCTTCCCTCATCTTGTTTGCCACGGGGCCGCTTCCACCTTGCCCCGTATAATTTCATTCCTAATCATCTCTCCCAGTATGCCTATACATCCATCTAAGCATCTTTATCTCCTCTACATTCATCTTCTGAATGTGGGCGTTCTTGACTGGCAAACACTCTGCTCCGGTCTAACCACCACTCTATAAAATTTATCTTTGAGCCTCAGCTGCACATTTTTATCGCATAGTATCCTGAATGCTAGCCTCCATTTCACCCACCCCGTCCTAATACGATGTACGACATCCTCATCAATCTCTTTGTCTATTTGAATAATGAACCCAAGGTACTTAAAACTTCCTTTTTTAGATATGACTTGATCACCGATCTTTACTTCCACCTCCGCCTCCGCCTCCTGTGTCACGTCACTGAACTTGCACTCCAGGTACTCTATTTTAGTCTTGCTTAACCTGAAACCCTTAGACTCTAAGGTATGTTGCCAAACTTTCAGCCTATCGATTACTTCACCGCACGTTTCGTCAATCCGTATAATGTCATCTTCCAATAACATATACCACAACACCTCCCTTTGAATATGTCATGTCAATTCATTCATCACTAAAGCAAAAAGAAAAAACGGGCTAAGGACTGATCCCTGGTGCAACCACATCATGATCGGGAAGTGTTCTGAGTCACCTCTCACTGTTCTAACCCGGATCTTGACTCCATCATCCATATCCTTAATTGCCTAATGTAAGCCACATGTATGCCTCTATACTCCAAACATCGCCAAATGACCTCTTTAGGGACTTTATCGTACGTCTTTTCAAGGTCAATGAACACAATATGCAGGTCTCTCTTCCCCGTGCCTATACTGCTCCAACATTCTCCTTACAAGATGAATGACTTCTGTAGTGGATCGCTCCGACATGAATCCAAATTGGTTCTCAGAGATAAACACACCCCTCCTCGTCCTCGTCTCGATCACTCGCTCCCAAACTTTTATAGTATGACTTGGTAGCTTAATGCCCAATAGTTGTTGCAATTTTGAATATCACCCTTGTTCTTGTACAACAAAACCATGGTAATCCACCTCCATTCTCTTGGCATTTTAGATGTCCTAAAAATGACATCGATCAACCCAGTCAGCCACTGCAAACCTGCCTCGCCTTTGCTCTTCCAAAAATTCACCAGATCTCATTTGGGCAAGTCACTCTTCTCCTTCTCATCTTACGAATAGCCCCCTTAACATCTGCTGCCTTTATGCCCCTATAATATCCAAAATCTCTATGACTCTCTAAATGCTCTAACTCCCTCAGCACGATATCCCTGCCTCATTCTTCATTCAAGAGCTTGTGGAAGTACGTCTGTCATCTCCGTCTAATGTGTTCTTCCTCTACCAACACTTCACCATTCTCGTCCTTGATGCACTTTACTTGGTCCCGATCGGGGGCCATCCTCTCTCTTACCTTGGCGAGCCTATATAGCTTCATATCCCTTCCTTTATGCTTGAGCTCTTCATACTAGTGCTCAAAAGCTGTTGTTTTGCCGCTAGCTTTGCTTCCTTCCCCAAAGGACCTTATACCTCTCTATATTCCTCTTATCCTCCTTATCTTAGCTTTTTACTAATGGTGCATAGGCAACTTTTTTGGCTTCTACTTTTTCATAGACCTCTTCATTCCACCACCAATCCCCTTTATGCCCACATGAGTTACCCCTCGAGACCTCTAACACCTCTCTAGCCACTTCCTTGATGCAATCAACCGTCTTAGCCCACATACTATCGGTGTCCCCACTGCTCCCCCAAGCCCGCGTAGCCACCAACTTCTTTCTGATCTCCTGAGCTTTGCCTCAGTCAAGCCTCCCCATCTAATCCTTGGTTGGTCATAAGCAATCCTCTTCTTCCCCCTCATCTTGATATCTAAATCCATACATACCAGCTTATGTTGAGTCATAAGATTCTCGCTCGGGAAGAATCTTATAGATACCTCTATCACACTTTCTAAGGAACATGTAATCTATCTGGGTCTTAGCAAACGCACTACGATAGGTCACCAAGTGCTCCTCCCTCTCTGGAAGCTCGAGTTAGCTATGACCAACCCAAAAGCTTTCACGAAGTCTAAAAGCGCAACTCGTCCATCGTTTCTATCCCCAAAGCTGAAACTACCATGCACACCATCTTAGCCTCCTGAAGTGGTCTTTATGTGGCCATTAAAATCACCTCATATAAAAAGTTCCTCGGTAAGCGGGATACCTCTCACAACCTTGTCCAACTCCTCCTAGAAGCGCCTTTTGTCATCCTGGTCCAAACCACATGCGGCTCATACGCACTAATTATATTAAAAGTTAGCCCTCCCAAAATTAGTTTAATGGCCATCATCCTATTGTTCACCCTCCTAACCTCTACCACTTGTTCCTCGAGTTCCCTATCTATTAAAATGCCTACTCCATTCCTACTCCTCAAGTTTCATGAGTACCATAACTTAAACCCGTCTACATCCTTAGCCTCAGGTGTTACCCATTTGGTCTCCTGGACACAAGATACATTGATCTTCCTCTTCTTAAGAATCTTCACTAACTCTATCGACTTCCTGTCAATGTCCCTATGTTCCAAGACCCAATTCTCGACCTAGAAGCTCCCTTAGAACCCTTACCACCCCGCCCCGCCCCAGACCAATGAAATCCTTAAACTACCATCAGACCCCGAATCCATTTAGGTAGGTTAAGAAAATTCAAGAGAAAAAAGAAGGCTCTAAGACAATCGAAGACTAGGTTAAATTGTTAGTCATCTTGTGGAAAAAAGAAGACAAGATCTAGGACCTTTATTTTATTTTGTTCTTTTTGGAGGGGGAGGCAGTCTAATACGCGCATGCAAAAGTGTGATTTTATAACAATTAGTAATGAGGTGTCATAAAATTTATAAACGGTAAAATGAGTCGATAACCATCCATTGAAGTACAAATATAAATTAGTTCATCCTTTTATAAAATAAATTTAGATATCTACAATCTTAGAAATTGCAAATGATTTTGCATTTTGGAAAACTATATGGGAATTGGTCAAATTAATCAAAATTCAAAGAAGGGAACATATGATCATGTTTGAAAGAGTAAATTATTTTCCAAAGAAAAAGGAAATTATGAAAATTGTCATTCCTTTTTTACTTTCTTAGAAATGGTCATCACGGAAATGTCCTCACATAGCTGCAGTAGACCAATGACTCTTTGTCAAATAAGCCAAGTGAAAGACCGATATACACGGTCTTAATACCGTGTATATCATGGTCCGAATTGGTCTCCATAAGTTATAGAATTATTGTACAATTGTAATTATGGTATTAGTCTTGTATTAGGAAAATCTATTAGAATTAGAGTAGGAAAATGTAGAGTTATTTTCCATATTTAGGAATTGTGTATTTGTATATATACCTCTCTTTATTAATGAAAATAATCAAGAGATTATTTCTTTCATGGTATCAGCCGTCTAGGGCAAACTTTTCCTTCTCCAAATATTTCTCCTCCCGCTGCCCGGCGTGAATAGTGGCCGACGGCCATACTCCCACCTCCCTTAAAATATTTTTTCTTCCAAAACCCTAATTCTTCACTTGTTCTTTCATTATGTCCACATCAAAGAACACGTTTCATCCGGCCTTTACAGTCTCCAATATCAAGAACCACATCTCTATTGTTCTTGAGATGGAAAATGTCCAATACGCGACGTGGGCGAAATTGTTTAAGGTTCACGCACGCTCGCATCAAGTGCTTCATCACATCATCCCCTCGGTCACATGCACAGAGAAGGTGCTTGCCCCAGAGGATAACCCGGTGTTATGGACAACCCTTGATACTACCGTTCTTCAGTGGATTTATTCTTCTATCTCTACAGACCTCTTGCAGACGATTATTGAGCCCGACGCTATTAGCCAGAAAGGGCTCCTTCCCCTTCTTGCTGCCATAGAAGCATGAAAAAATGGAGTTTTCCTGTCACCATTCTTCAACCAAGAAAGCCTGGATTTCTGCCTATAGAATGATTCTTCCACGACTCTCGCTTGGGTTCTAACTTCAAACTTCATAGGAGTTCTGACCCACTTTAGTTTTTGGTCAACAAAAATTCCCGTGCTGTCACCCTTGAGCAGAAAGTTTTCCATGTCACTATGGAGGATTTTTCGAATGTCTCAGCCTATTGTAAAAGGATGAAGGAATTTCAAGAACGTTGGTGCACCAGTCACCAATGATCTTGTCCTTCAAATGGTTATAGGCCTATCCGAGACCTATAATGGTGTTGGGACCCTCATTCGTCAAAGAAACCCACTTTCTCTGTTTTATCAAGCACGATCTATACTCACCCTTGAAGAGGTAGGGTTGGCTAAAAAGGCCGCAACTAGAGCAAATTCTGCCATGATGGCGGATTCACCATCAAGTTCCTACTCTCTATCATCTTCGGCTAATTCCACTCCCAATTGGAACAAGTGGAAAACGGGGTCAAAATTGGAAATCTGGCGGAAAAGGCAGTGGCGGCGGCAGTCGCAACGTTAATGGTGGCGGCAGCAGGAGTCCGGGTTGCAGCCGGCAGGGGCAACCGCAGGCTGCTGGGCCAGGGCAGTGGACCAACAATGCCGCCACCCAGTGGCCTAACTGGCCCAGCTACCCCTTTCCCATTCCAGCAACATATCCAGCAAATTGGGCCAGCTAACAGAGGCCCAATTCGCAGTAGTTTTAGCAGTTTCAGATTGGACAATCTGTTGTTGGGCCTCGGCCTCAGCAGGCCTTTGCGGCTGCGGGCCCAACATCATTTCCGACACCCAAGGATATCGAAGCCACAATGCATACACTTGGATTAAATCCTCCGGACACAAATTGGTACATGGACACCGGAGCCACTTCTCATATGACATCGGCACAAAATAATCTCTCGTCTTATTTCAATATGAGCAAAAATGGAGGCATAATTATTGGTAATGACAATTCAATTTCAATTCGTGGTTATGGTCACACAAATTTGTCTCCCCCACATCCACCTCTCGTCCTAAAAAATGTCCTTCATGCCCCACTTAATTAAAAAATTGGTGTCAGTCCGAAAATTCACAATTGATAATTGAGTTTCTGTTAACTTTGATCCTTTTGGATTTTCTGTGATGGATTTCAAGACGGGGATACCTCTAATGAGGTGTAATTGTTGGGGTGGGCTATATCCAATCACCACCACCACCATGTCCACGAGTCCAGCCACACCTTCAACATTGCTCCGTCTTTGTGGCATGCCCGTTTAGGTCATCCGGGGTCGTCTATTGTTTCGTCTCTTCGTAGTAATAAATTTATTGATTGTAAGAGTACGAGTAGTGCTACTATTTGTCCTTCGTGTCCACTAGGGAAACATGTTAGATTACCTTTTGTAGCCTCTACTTCTAGTACGTTGATGCATTTTGACATTATTCATAGTGATTTATGGACATCTCTCGTTTTAAGTTCCGTGGGCCATCATTATTATGTTTTATTCTTGGATGATTATTCTAATTTTTTGTGGACCTTTCCTTTGTCTAAAAAGTCTCGTGTGTTTTCAACATTCTTAAAATTTAGAGCATTCATCTGTATCCAATCTGAATGGGAAATTAAAAACATTCAATGTGATAATGGGCCGTTCCGCGACTTTTGTGACGCTAATGGCATATTTTTTCGGTTTTCTTGTCCTCGTACGTCCTCATAAAATGGGAAGGCCGAAAGGAAAATTCGTACCATTAATAATATTGTCCGGACTTTGCTCGCCCATGCCTCATTACCTCCTTTTTGGTATCATGCTTTACAAATGACTACCTACCTCTTTAACATACCCCCTAACAAAGGATTAGCATATAAATCTCCCCTACAAATTCTTTATCATAAAGACCCGTCGTATTCTCATCTTCGAGTGTTTGGGTGTTTCTGCTATCCACTTATTCCGTCCACTACAATTAACAAAATTCAAGTTCGGTCTACTGCTTGTGTGTTTTTGGGTTATCCGTCTAATCATCGTGGTTACAAATGTTTTGATTTATCTTCTAATAAAATCATAATTAGTCGTCATGTTATGTTTGATGAATTTCAATTTTCGTTTGCTAAATTGTATAATCCCGTGTCTGGTTCATATATTTTTTTGGATGATGGACCCTCACCGTACATCGTCCAACAGTGGGCCCAACATTCCCGTGACCCATCTCCGCCAGCAGGCCCACTGCTTGCTGGCTCAAATACTCTCGGTACCATCGTGTCTGCCCAGTCCAACTCCATCGACCCAGCTAGCAGGCCCACTGCCTGTTGGCCCAACATTTCCTACTGGCCCAGTACTTCTGTCCGTCGATCCACTGTTACGGCCAGCAGGCCCAATGCCTGCGGGCCCGTCCAACAACATTCCGATATCGTCACCGGTCCAGTCCACTTCTATTCCTAGTCAAAGGCCCGTTACTCGTAGTCAATGTGATATTTTTAAACCTAAACGACATTTTAATTTAAATTCTAATGTCACTAAATCGCTCCTACCACGTAACCCAATGTTTGCCTTTCATGATCCGAATTGGAAAATGGCCATGGATGATGAATATAATGCTCTTATTGAGAATAAGACGTGGGAGTTGGTGCCCCGTCCGCCTGGTGTCAATATTATTCGGTCTATGTGAATTTTTACTCATAAAAAATATTCTGACGTTTTTTTGAGAGGCATAAGGCACGGCACGTCTTCTAGGTGAGGGTAAGACTCAACAGGTTGACGTAGATTGTGGAGAGACGTTTAGTTCGGTGGGCAAACCGACTATCATTCTCACTGTTATCATTCTCACTGTTCTCAGCCTAGCTCTCTCGAAAGCATAACCCATACATCATTGGCTGTGAAAATGCTTTCTTACATGATGATCTCAAAGAACCATTATATATGCATCAGCCCTTGGGTTTCAGAAACCTCGATTATTCTAATCATGTTTGTTTGCTCAAAAAGTCCTTATATGGGCTTAAGCATGCCCCACGGGCTTGGTATAAGAGGTTTGCAGATTATGTGTCTACTAATGAGTTTTCTCATAGTATGTCTGATCATTCTTTGTTCATCTATAGACGTGGTGTTTCTCTGGCATACATTTTGCTAAATATTGATGATATTATATTGACTGCCTCTTTTGATAATCTGCGCAAGTCTATCATGACCCTTCTTAGTTCAGAATTTGCTATGAAATACTTGGAGCCCTTGAGTTATTTTTTGGGTATCGGTCACTCGTCATGTAGGTGGTCTATTTTTATCACAGAAAAAGTATGCCGCTGAGATCATTGAGAGAGCTGACATGTTATCTTGTAAGTCATCTTCTACTCCGGTAGATACCAAACCGAAGCTGAGTGCTACTTCTAGCACACCATATGAGGATCTCACCCACTAATCTTCAATATCTTACTTTTACGAGATCGAATATTACTTATGCAGTACAACATATGTGTTTATTTATGCATGATCCGCGGATTGAGCACATGCATGCGCTCAAACGCATTGTACGATACATATATGACACACTTGATTATGGATTGCATTTATATCCATCCTCCGTCTCTACTCGTGTCATATACAGATGTTGATTCGGGTGGATATCCCGATACCAGACGTTCGACATCTGGTTATTGTATGTTTATTGGGGATAACTTGGTCTCTTGCTCGGCAAAACGCCAGACTACTTTATCGCGATCCAATACGGAGGCCGAGTATCGAAGGGTAACCAATGTGGTGTCTGAGTCATGTTGGCTGCGTAATCTTCTATTAGAGCTACACTTTCCTATTCAGAAAGCTACCTTGGTCTACTGTGATAATGTTAGTGCAATCTATCTCTCTGGAAATCCGGTCCAACATCAACACACTAAACATATCGAGATGGATATATACTTTGTTCGAGAAAAGGTAGCTCGTGAACAAGTACGTGTCCCCCATGTTCCTTCGCGGTACCAAATTGCAGACATCTTTACTAAGGGTCTTCCCATGGTTCTATTTGAAGATTTTAGGGACAGTCTCAGCGTACGACAACCGCCCGCTATGACTGCAGGGATGTGAAAGACCGATTTACACGGTCTTAATACCGTGTAGATCATGGTCCGAATTGGTCTCCATAAATTGTAGAATTATTGTACAATTGTAATTATGGTATTAGTCTTGTATTAGAAAAAACTATTAGAATTAGAGTAGGAAAAAGTAGAGTTATTTTCCATATTTAGGAATTGTGTATTTGTATATATACATCTCGGGAAAATTTAGATACCTACAACCCTAGAAATTGCAAATGATTTTGCATTTTGGAAAACTATATAGGAATTGGTCAAATTAATCAAAATTCAAAGAAGGGAACATATGTTCAGGTTTGAATAGAGTAAATTATTTTCCAAAGAAAAAGGAAATTATGAAAATTGTCATTCCTTTTTTACTTTCTTATAAATGGTCATCACGAAAATGTCCTCACATAGCTGCAGTAGACCAAGGACTCTTTGTCAAATAAGCCAAGATAGTGCTATGCTTCTATCCGTTATAAACTCTCACTTTGGTGGCACGTCTTGTTGGTCTTTGAAATCCAACGACTCTTTATTGTTGTAGAAAACACATTTAGTGCGTCTACCTTATCTCCTAACTTGTTTCCCTTTATAGTTTACCGACATTCTACATAAATGACCCAAGATACTATATAGCCGTGGGCTTAGGCATTTGAATTATGATGTTTAGCGTCGAAACCGCTTTATACGTTTCCCCCTTGATTTTTTATTTGAGGTACCGATGTGATAAGTGTTGGGTTTAAGTGTTAGAAGAATGGGAAATGGAGGAAAAAATGAACTTTTGAATTGTTCATGGTTGTTTTTTGGATGAAACATTTCTCCCACATTGGTTGTGAAAAGGAATGTTGTTGTGCTTAAATAAAGAAACATTCCTTCTTGTTGTTAAAGGGTTGAGGAGAAGTCAAGCCTCACGCCGTCGTCGCTCGGTTCAGCTTTGGATTTGAATTTGGATTTGGTCAAATAATAGATTGATTAATCTTTTTGGATCAAATTTATTCAATTATTTAATTATTTAATTACTAATTAATTATAGTGACCGGGTTATGACCCGAATCCATTTCTGATCTGCTTCGCTTTTTCCTGGATTTTTTCAAAGTTCCCGCCAACTGAAAGGTTGCAACCTTTCTGAACCAACACTTTCATGGCTATATATAACCTTTTGATCCTCAGAAATTCCTAACGAATTTTCTGATCTTCTACTTTTCTTTTTCTTCTTGCACAATATAAAATTCTCGTGTGATTTACTGTCGTTGAGTGAGTTCGCTGTCACCGGAGTTTGCTGTACCACTACACCGGTGAGTAAATCGTTCTATCCTGGGAGGATATATTCCACAACCTCGGATACATTGAGGGGAATAATTTCCTTAAGGACACATTGTGCCTTCAGTGGGCTCAATTTATTTCTTACATATTTTACTTACTGGTTTTGATATTTTCCAGATTCTGTTTTCTGAATTAATTTTTAGTTTTTGCTTAAAGATATTTTTCGGATACAGATTATAACAATCTTAAGGAAATTATTTATATTTTTTTAATACAGATTACTAACAATAAGTAGTCATTAGTTTTTTGGGGTAACTACAATGTTTTTCTTATTGAACTTTTAGTGGGGAGACAGTGTTGCTCACCGTCAGCTAAATGTGGATCCACCTGCGACACAACATAATATTTCGATGCTTAATATCGCTTAAATCTTTTTATTATCCTTTCTCTTGGTCTCTGCAGCTAAAATGATTCCTATCTTCATGATGTTTGCTGGGGGACCTTTGGGCTCTGGAAAGCAATGGTATTGCCCTTTGATTTTGTCCTTATTATAAGAATTTCCCATTAATATGGATCAGAGATGTGTATCTGTTGGTGAATTTTAGTCTTGACAGTTTCCCGTTCTCACTTGGTAGATTCTACTAATAGGTTTTCTTGGATTCATCTGGACGACCTTGTGGATATGATATATGAAGCTTTATCCAATCCATCCTATAAAGGTAAAATCATATATACTATGGATTTCAATCGGATACCCTTTATGACTAAAGTTCGATTAAAAAGGGATACCTTTCTCTACTGTCAGACTTTTTATATGTTTATCTGAACAGTATAGTCGTGGACTGACAGAAGAATAATCTAACTATGATGAAATTTTCTGAATACATATAGACAACCTCAATTAATTGATAGTATAGTCGTCCAATGGCAGGGGTGATAAATGGAACAGCACCGAATCCTGTAAGGTTGGGAGAAATGTGTGAACAACTGGGATCCGTTTTAGGGAGACCTTCCTGGCTACCAGTACCAGAAATTGCACTGAAAGCTGTCCTTGGAGATGGTGCAGCAGTGGTAGGATATTTGTAACCTCAGCTTATTACCTATTTGTCTCCGACTCTTCCTGTATTGATCTTTCTAGAGTAATGTGTATTTCAGGTGTTGGACGGGCAGAAGGTGGTTCCAACAAAGGCCAAGGAGTTGGGTTTTCCATTCAAATACCGATATGTCAAAGACGCTCTGAAAGCAATCTTGTCATGACACACCATCACCATCAACCCATATTCTATCTAGAGTATATATCTTTGAGATGTCAACTCCGTAGGGTCCAAAAGGGGTTTTGAGTTAATTCATTTCAATTGCTTGGGAAAGGAACGAAAACACAAATAACTTCTTCTTGTCTGGGCTTATCAATTTCTTTAGTTTTGATCAGCCAAAATTCAATTCATAAACATCATGCCAATGTCAAAAGTATGTACACCTTCATATCAAAGGAAAATGGATAGACATTAGTTTGATAAGGGAAAGTACCTACACCTTAACTTAAATTGATTGAATGAAAAAGTTGATTCTGTAACATTGGAGCTTAAGTAGAGAAATGATTGAAAGAAAAAGCTAATTCTGTAACAAAGGAAACTTTCTTTGAATTGAAACCATTATTGTGATGGGGAATTTGGCAGACCCCAACTAGTACAACAACATACCCACTGAAATTCCACAACGTGGGGTCTGGGAGAGTAGAGTGTACGCAGATCTTACCTCTACCTTGGTAGGTAGAACGACTGTTTCCGAAAGACCCTCGGTTCAAGACAACATAAGCACAAGCAAAGCAAGAGAATTGGTCAGACTCGGACATGAAATTTAAAGCAGTATGAAAATGATGGTAACAAAAACAAATGAGTTATGATATAGCATTTTGAAAAAAGTAGTAACTAACGTAGGTAAATAAGATAAACAAAGTACACATAGCAGTAGAAATTAAACGACAGGGTACTATAAATCAATACTGCACCTACTAGTATGATAGGCTAAGCAGGTCTACAATAATAACACTACAACTACCGGTATGTATACGTAAGTAGGACTACGCTCAACTACCTACTACCCTTCGACCCTAATCCGTGTCCTCCACAACCCCCTATCTAAGGTCATGTTTTCAGTAAGTTGTACCTGCGTCACATCCCGTCTAATCACCTCTCCCCAATACTTCTTCGGCCTACCTCTACCCCTCATGAATCCGTCCATAGCCAACCTCTCACACCTCCGCACTGGGACATTTGTGTCTCTCCTCTGCACATGCCCGAACCACCTCAATCTCGTTTTCCGCATCTTATCCTCCACCGAGGCCACTCCTACTCTGTCCCAGATTTCATCATTTCTAATACTATTCCTCCTTGTATGCCCACACATCCATCTCAACATCCTCATCTCCGCAACTTTCATCTTTTGGATGTACGAAGTCTTGACTGACTAACACTCCGCCCCATACAACATAGTCGATCTAACCACCACCATATAGAATTTGCCTTTAAGTTTTGATGACACATTTTTATTGCACAAGACTCCAGATGCGAGCCTCCATTTCATCAACCCTGCATTAATACGATGTGTGACATCCCAACCAGTAGGGTAACAAAAATACATGTGTAGTGGACAAGTGATCTGTCTTCCTCACTAGTTAGAGTTTGGTAGGAGGGGGCTCTGCCTAATATATACTAGATACTTATGCCCGTGCTATGCAGAAGCCCAACATAAGAAGGAAGTTTTTGTTGAGAAGTTCTACAGAGAATCATTAAGTAAAATTGAAGAAAATCAACCTGCTCAAAAATCACAAGTTCGTTGAAGGAAATATTCTCACCCAAAGCAACTTCAAGTTAAATGCCAACCAAAATCTAAAAAATAGAAAAGACACCAACTCTAAAACAAGTCAAACTTGATCTCGCTAACTCTTCTTGGTAAGGTCAATAAATTGAGAGTTGCACATTCGTCCCCCGAAGAAGGGCTGATTTGTACAAAAATCAAAGTATTCGAATTTTCACCTGCAGTAAAGTAGTAGTAGCAAATTTAAAGGAGGAAAAGGAATCCTAAGTAATGAAATACATTCTCAAAATTTAGAGGAAAGAAATTGAAATGCAAAGTAATCTTATAGAGAAGGAGCACATCCTTCAAATTATGCTTCATGAAATGAATCAAACAGCACTCTTGCTATAACAGGGGAATGGGGAATAGAGTTGTGATTGACCAACCTTTTGAGCTTCTTTATTACTATTTGGAATCTTAGAAAGAGAGTAGCACAAACTTACAGAAGAAATTTTAGAGTCTTTATAAAACGATTTACATATTTATTATCTCATGAAAATTCAAATTGCCTTGTCATTCCTTTAGCCATACTGCAAATCACCTCAGACTGAAATAAAGCACATGCTAGCAAGTGTATGAATCTCTTAAGAAAATTAGCAAATAGCAGAAACACACTAAAGTTTGAACTCAAAAACAATTAAAAGAGATTCTTAGAGAGCAAAGTACCTCCTGCGATAGGTGTAGCATTACAGAGAGAGCTTGTGAATTCTTTGATCTTGCATCAACTTTCCCAACTCATGCTTATGTTTTTTTTTTTTTGGTTTTGGATTATGTCCAAGATTGTGACTTTGAATCAATACACCAAAACATGTTGCTTCCTGTGTGGCCTTCTAATATAATATTGCTTCCCAAAGCACATAGACACATTATATTATGAAATTAATTTTCACTTGAGGGAGAAATAGAAGTTTAAAAAGAAGTAGAAAAAACTGAAAGAAATAATCCCCTTGATTATTTTCATTAATTGAAAGACTATATATACAAGTTACATATTTTCATAATAGGAGAATCCTATTCCTATTCTATTTCTAAAACCTTATTCTACCATAATTCTAACTATACAATTATGGTAAGTGTATAACACTAATTAAGGTAACCTTTACACTACAATATACTACAAATATATATACCATATATACAAGATTGTATTGTCCTCAATCTGTCCGAGAATGGGCCCTTCTTTGGAGCCTTTGCCGAGAGCCCATTTACGGGCAGTCTAAAGCCACTTCTTTGGGCCGATTCGATCCATCGCTTTGCCTGTGATATACACTGTTGTATATTGGGTGTATATCACAGGTATATTGCTCTGTTTAACACACCCCCGCAGTCATAACGGGTGGTTTTCGAACGCTGAGACTGTCCCTAAAATATTCAAAGAGAACCGCTGGTAGACCCTTTGTAAAGATGTCTGCAATTTGATAACGAGACGGGACATGGCATACACGAACGTGATCCTTTGCAACCTTTTCACGGACAAAATGAATGTCCATTTCGATATGCTTGGTGCGTTGGTGTTGAACTGGGTTACCTGAAAGGTAGATGGCACTAATGTTATCGTAATATACCAAGGTTGCCTTCTGAATGGGACAATGAAGCTCCAAAAACAAATTACGTAGCCAACATGATTCGGAGACCACATTCGCTACCCCTCGATATTCTGCCTCTGCACTTGAGCGTGATAGAGTTGCCTGACGCTTTATCGACCATGAGACCAAGTTGTTGCCAATGAATATACAGTAGCCAGAAGTCGGCCGTCTGGTGTCGGGACAACCACCCCAATCAACATCCGTGTAAGAGACACGTGTGGATGTAGATGAAGGATACAAGTGCAACCCATAGTCCAGTGTCCCCTGAATATACCGAATGATGCGTTTGATTGCATTCATGTGCTCAACTCTGAGATC
Organism: Anisodus acutangulus; assembly: GCA_029783415.1. Taxonomy (NCBI): domain Eukaryota; kingdom Viridiplantae; phylum Streptophyta; class Magnoliopsida; order Solanales; family Solanaceae; genus Anisodus; species Anisodus acutangulus. Next base: position 20,250,252 of record CM056509.1, read on the forward strand.
ATGCATGAATAAACATACCCAACAACCGCATAATGCACATCCGGTCTGGTAAAGGTAAGATACTGGAGGGCCCCTGCAAGACTGCGATAGCGGGTCGGGTCCTCGTATGGTGCACCTGCTGCGGCACTCAGCTTGGGGTTTGCATCAACTGGCGTGGAAGTGGACTTACAGGATGACATCCCAACCCTCTCTATGATCTCAGCAGCATACTTCCGTTGAGACAAAAATAAGCCACCTGAATGACGCTTGACGGCAATCCCCAAAAAATAACTCAAAGGCCCTAAGTCTTTCATAGCAAACTCAGAACTGAGCATGGTCATGATAGACTGGCGCAAGGCATCGGAAGAGGCAGTCAAGATGATATCATCCACATACAACAGAATGTAGGCCAATGACGAACCACGACAGTAGATGAACAAGGAATTATCTGACCTGCTGTGAGTGAACCCAATAGTTGAAACAAAGTCAGCAAACCTCGTGTACCAGGCCCTTGGAGACTGCTTAAGCCCATATAAGAATTTTTTCAACAAACATACATGATGAGGACGATTTGGATCCCTTAAACCCAACGGCTGATGCATATAGACTGTTTCCTTGAGATCACCATGTAGGAAAGCATTCTTGACATCCAACTGATGAATTTGCCAAGTCTTGGAAAGAGCCAAGCTAAGCACAGTGCGAATGGTAGACGGTTTGACCACAGGACTAAACGTCTCACCACAATCTATCCCAACCTGTTGAGTCTTACCATCACCAACAAGTCGTGCCTTATGCCGAGCAAATGACCCATCTGAATTCTCCTTATGAGCAAAAATCCACATAGACCTGATAACATTAATACCATATGGATGGGGCACCAACTCCCACGTCTTATTATCAATAAGAGCATTATATTCATTAGTCATAGCAATTTTCCAATTAGGGTCATTTAATGCGGACACATGATTGCGGGGCAAGGGGGATTTAGAGACATCAGAATGTAAATTAAAATATCTTTTAGGTGTAAAAATACCCCGCTGACTACGAGTGACCGGTCTATTACTCGAGGAAGAATTGAGGGAATTTTGAGAATTTTCTAGGCTCGGGACGGACTGGCCTGCAGGCAGTGGGCCTGCTAGCCCAAATCGGTAACTAGAATCATCATCTGGACCAGTTCGAGGTGGGATCGCCCAATTCTTGGGGACCGATCCAATAATCGAATAGTGCACGATCTGATGGGTCCAGCAGCGATGGGCCATTGGAGGATTTTGGGTGTGGGATGTGTCCGAAAAATTCCGAATAATAAACGGGGATATTTGGTCATCCAAAAAATTATAAGACCTAGGCTCGGGAGTATGAATTTTCGTAAAAGGAAATTGAGTTTTATCAAAAATGACATGACGATTAATTATGATTTTCTTGGAGGATAAATCAAAATATTTATAACCACGATGATTCGATGGATAACCCAAAATACATACGGGGTAGACCGAGCCTGAAGTTTGTTAATTGTGGTGGATGGGAATAACGGATAACACAAGCACCCAAAAATCCGAAGATGAGAATAAAAAGGGTTCTTATTATATAGAATTTTGAGGGGGGAAGAATATGTCAGACCTTTAGAAGGAATTATGTTAAGGAGATATGTGGCCATTTGTAGAGCATGATGCCAAAAATATGGAGGTATGGAGGCATGAATTAAGAGAGTTCGGACAATGTTATTTATGGAACAAATTTTGCGTTCGGCTTTCCCATTTTGTGAAGATGTATGAGGACACGAAAAATGAAAATTGATCCCATTATTAGCACAAAATTCCCGAAACTCCCTATTGTCATACTCTTTCTCATTATCACATTGAATATTTTTTATTTCTCTTCCGAATTGAGTACGAATGAACGCTCTAAATTTGATGAAGACGGAAAACACTTGTGATTTATTCGCAATTGGAAACGTCCACAAAAATCTCGAATAATCATCTAAAAAGAGAACATAATAACGATGACCCAATGAACTAAGAACAGGAGACGTCCATAAGTCGCTATGAATAATATCAAATGGCATTGAAGTATGAGAATTGGAGTCTACAAATGGCAACTTAACAATTTTCCATAATGAACAAGACTGACAAAGTGGAGTACGACTCGTACCCTTACAAGAAATAAAGCTATTTTTATCTAAAACTGATAAAATAGAAGATTCCGGATGACCCAGACGAGCATGCCACATGGAAGGAGAGATGGTTGCAAAAGCTGATGGCAAGGCTTGACTCGATGGATTGAAACCAGGCATGATAGGATACAGATCCCCCTACTATCACACCTCATGGGATGACTTCCCGTCTTGAAATCCTTCACAGAGAAACCAAAAGGATCAAATTCAACGAAAATGGAATTGTCAGTAGTTAACTTTCGGACAGACACTAAATTTTTAATTAATTTAGGAGCATGTAAAGTATTTTTCAAGAGAAGGGGTGGATTGGGAGGAAACAACTTTTTCTGACCATACCCTAGAATTGGAATAAAACTGCCATTACCAACAATTATCCCCCGAGGGGTGCTCAAATTGGAATAAGATGAGAGAGTACCTGATTCGGAAGTCATGTGAGTAGTGGCACCGGTGTCCATATACCAATTTGGGTCCGGTTGAGTTAACCCCAATGTGTGCATCGCGGCCTCGATATCGGTTTGAGTGGGGCCTGCTGCATGATGGGCTTGCGGAGGTCGGGGCCCAAGAATTCCTGTCCGTGATGGAGCTAGGCCGTAGCTGCTGCTGCTGCTGGGCCACTGGCCAGTGGGCCTCCACTGCTGGGTGTTGGGCCTGAATTGTTGGCCAGCCCACTGGCCGCTGGAATTGGCTGCTGGATTGTAAGGGCTGCTGGCCCACGGTCCACTGCCCCAGCCCCACTGCCATGGGCCCCACTGTTGAGCCCAAGGGGTGGTGGGCCACTGTTCCCTGGATGAGACCCACCGCCTGCTTGCTGACCACCGGAACCGCCGCGTTTGCCCCCGCAGTTTTTGTTATTATTCTTGCGATTATTATTGCCGCCACCATGATTATGGTTTTGGCCCGAATTATTAACAAAACCCAAAGAACTAGGAGAGGACGCCACCATGACGACGGGGCTTGCTCCGGTAGCCGCCTTTTTAGCCAAACCGGCTTCTTCCAAAGTAAGCATGTAGCGGGCTAGATAGAAGTCAGGAAGAGGGTTGCTTTGGTGAAGGAGAGTTTCAACACCATTATAGGCCTCCGAAAGACCGGTAACCAACTGTAGAACTAGACGATTATTAGTTATCGGTGCGCCAACATTCCGGAGTTGATCCGCCAACTCCTTTAGTTTCTTGCAATATGCAGAAACATTCAGAAAATCGTCCATTCGAACTAGGGAGAATTCCTGCTTGAGTGTGACGACACGTGAATGTTGGTTGTCTTGCAATATGTCACGCAATCTATTTCAGGCAGCCATAGCCGTGGTATCCGGCTCAATAATCGTATGTAGAAGATCAACTGAAATAGTGGGGTAGATCCACCGGAGAACGGTAGCATCAAGAGTAATCCATAACTCAGGATCCTCCGCAGGATGAGGTCTAGCGGGAGGAATGATGTGATAAAGAACTTGATGGGAGATAGCGTGAATTTTAAACAACTTCGCCCACGCCGCATATTAGACGTTTTCCATCTCAAGGACAATAGGGATACTGGTCTTGACGTTAGAAACCATGAGGGCAGGATGATAATTGTTCTTAGACATATTGAAAGAACAAAGAAGGAAGGGAAATTTAAGAGAGGTGTTTTTGAGAGCGGAAGATGAATTTTGGAAGAGAAACCCGAAGGGGGTGGGGGTGGGGGTGGGGGTGGGGGGTGGGGTGTCTCGGCCGAAAATCAAAGAGAGGACAAAAATTGGGAGAGAAAAACTTTGTTTAGACCTAGCAGGTTGGGATATCACTTTTGCTGCACACGAACCCGATCTGCATGATGTAAGTGGCAAAACGCACATACCAAGCACTGGGGCTTATTTCAAGCCATAGAGTGACTTTCGAAGATGGCAGACATACTGAGGAGCCGATGGATGCACAAATCCAGACGATTGATGCATATATACGATTTATTTCAAATCCTCATATAAGAATGCATTTTTACATCACGTTGATAAATCAACCAATTCTTTCCCATAGTTATGCTCAAAACAGTGCGAATTGTGGCTGGTTTAACCACTGGACTGAAGGTCTCACCATAATCAACTCCTTCTTGTTGGCCCGTGCCATTTGCCACTAGTCTCGCCTTATGGCATTCAAGCTCACCACTATATCTGAATTTGTGATGACATGGCCACATGCAAAGAATCACATCACCCCTCTAGTTTTGGGACAAGATCTCAAGTGCGCTGTGTAGTGAGTGCACCAAATTCCTCACGCATGACAGCATTCCGGGTCAAGCTTGGCTAATTTTGGATTTTTAGGTAGATGTGAGATAGTTTGAGTGGATAGGTTAAAGTAGACTTTCGATTTTAAAATCCAGTGTTGGGTATGGGTTTCCATGCGGTGGGTCGGATCGAAACTGTTTGGGTGACGAGAATTGGGGGCAGTGGGGTTGTTTAGGTCAGGCCCAAATAATTCTGATTCGCCTACTTCGAACCATCAAATAGATCTACATTTTCGTTCATACAAAGCTTCATATGGAGCTATTTTGTTACTAGCATGATAACTGTTATTGTACGCAAATTCAATAAGGGGTAGATGATCATCCCAACCTCCCTTGAAGTCCAATACACAAGCTCATAGCATGTCTTCGAGCATTTGAATCGTACGATCGGCCTGTCCGTTTGTCTGAGGGTGGAAAACTGTGCTAAGATTAACTTGAGTGCCCAAATCTTTTTGAAATGATCTCCAAAAATTAGCTGTGTATTGCACATCCCGATCAGATATAATAAAAATAGGCATACCATGAAGATGAACAATCTCCTTAACGTACAACTTCGCGTAGTCCTTGATTATGTAGGTGGTTTTGACCGCTAGGAAATGAGCTGATTTGGTCGGTCTATCGAGAATCACCCAAATAGAATCAAACTTATGATAGGAGTGAGGTACCTGTAATGAAATCCATATTAAACATCTCCCATTTCCACATCGGGATCTCAATGTTCTAAATTAAGCCGTTGGGCTTTTGGTGCTCTACTTTTACTTGCTGACAATTAGGACACCAAGCTACAAACTCTGCAATATTTCTCTTCATATCGTTCCACCAATACATACCTTTGAGATCATGATACATCTTAGTAGATCAAGGGTGAATGGAATATCGTGAGCAATGAACCTCCGTCATAATCTTTTCTCGTAATCCCGCTACATTTGGAACACACAAATGCCCCTGGTTCCTGAGAACCCTATTTCCGTCAATCTCAAAGGTTGTGGTCTTCTTTTGTTTAATACCCTCTATGATTTTTCCTAAAATTGGGTCTTCCTACTGACGTTCCTTAACTTCTGATATGAGGGACGACTCTGATGTATTCCGAATCACAAAGCCACCATCTTCCGAACCTATTAATCGGACTCCCAACCTAGCTAACTGATGGACCTCTCGTATCAACTCTTTCCTCTCGGCCCGCACTGGCATCGAGCTGACCATAGACTTGCGACTAAGCGCGTCCGCTACAACATTAGCTTTACCGTGATGGTATAAGATATCCACATCGTAATCTTTCAACAATTCAAGCCACCTTCTTTGTCTCAAGTTCAACTCTTTCTGCTTAAATACATACTGCAGACTCTTATGATCCGTGAAAATGTCTACATGAACACCATACAAGTAGTGCCATCAAATTTTCAGTGCATAGACCACCGCAGCTAACTCCAAATCGTGCGTCATATAATTCTTCTCATGTTTCCTCAATTTCCTTGAATCATAGGTAATCACCTTACCATGTTGCATCAACACACATCCTAAAACCATTCCCGAGGCATCACAATACACAACATAACCTTCTGGACCTTCTGGGAGAGTAAGAACTGGTGCCAATGTTAGTCTGTCCTTTAACTCCTAGAAACTCTGCTAACATGCATAGTACTACTAGAACTTTATGGTCTTTTGTGTCAACCTTGTCAATGGTGCTGATATGGTAGAAAAGTATGCTACAAACCTCCTATAATAGCTGGCTAAGCCTAAAAAGCTACGAACCTATGATGGAGTCATGAGCCTCGGCCAATTCTTTACTGCTTCTATATTCTAAGTGTCAACTCTTATACCATCATCTGACACTATATGACCAAGGAAAGCCACTGAGTTCAACCAAAACTCACACTTGCAGAGCTTAGCATACAACTTACGATCCCAGAGCGTCTGTAGTACTACCCACACGTGATCCGCATGCTCCGCCTCCGAGTGAGAATAAACCAGAATATCATATATAAATACTATCACAAATACATCCAGAAATGGGTGAAATACGCTATTCATTAGATCCATAAATGCTGTTGGCGCATTTGTGAGCCCAAATGACATTACTAAGAACTTGAAGTGCCCATATGTTGTTCTGAAAGTCATTTTCGGAATGTCATCCTTGACCCTTGGCTGATGGTACCATGACCTTAGGTCGATCTTTGAGAAACATTTTGCACCCTGTAACTGATCAAACAAGTCATCAATTTTGGGAAGAGCGTACTTGTTCTTAATAGTGACTTTATTCAGCTGTCGATAGTCAATACACATTCACAACAAGCCATATTTATTTCGTACAAACAATACCGCCGCACCCCAAGGGGACATGCTAGGCCTAATGAAGCCTTTCTCAAGAAGATCCTTTAACTCTTACAATTCAGTTGGAGCCATTCTATAAGGATGGATAAATATCGGCTGAGTGTCTGGCAACACATCTATACCAAACTCAATCTCCCTTTCGGGAGGAAGGCTTGGAAGTACGTCTAGAAATACATCATGAAACTCATTAACCACTGAAATTGATTGAATAGTAGGTGGTTCAACATCGACATCTCTGGCCCAAACAAGATGGTATATACAACCTCTGGAAATCAATTTTTTGCCTTAAGGTATGAAATAAACCTACCATTTGGTGTCGCCGTATTACACCTTCCATTCAAGGATTGGCTCATCTAGAAACTGAAATCTAACAATCTTTGTTCGATAATCAATATTAGCGTAGCACGATTCCAGCCAATCCATGCCCATAATAATATCAAAGTCAACCATTTATAACTCTACCAGATCCGTTAGGGTCTGATGGTTACAAACTAACACTACACAATTCCGATAGACCCGTCTAGCAACTACCGACTCATCAACGGGTGTAGATACCACAAATGACTCTTTTATGAACTCAGGCTCCACACCAAACTTACATGCAATGAAAGGGGTGATATATGATAGATTGGAGCTGAGATCTAACAACGCATATATATTATGTGAACATACTGATAATATACCTATAATAACATCAGGTGAAGACTCTTGATCATGTCGACCCATCAATGCGTAAATGCGGTTCTGGCCACCACCGACGCTAGTTGCTCCACCCCTACCTCTACCTCGACTGGCTGACATCTGATGACCTTGCCCTAATGGGCGTGCTGAAGATGATGAAGTTGCTATAGATCCGGCCGGCTGGGCCCTCACACATCCGCCTCTTGTCGGACATTCCTGCATAATATGACCTTGATAACCACAAGAATAGTACACATCCGATCCTCATTGGCACGACTCCGGATGGTCCACACTGCTCACATTGAGTCAAAGGTGGCCTCATCTAACTATAATCTCCTCTATAATAGGACCCTGATGCTCGTGAACTCTGACTGGTTTCAATTGAGCAAACTGATCAACCATCGACCTCAAAAATGGTGATGGGGCACTAGCTACTAGGTAGGATGGGCGCCTATAAAACTGTGGCCTAGGCTTACCTCTGAACTCTCCTATGTCACCTACGGACCGAGCCCTATTGTGCTGGCCCCTATTATGTTCTCAATCTACCCGATGTTGTCTCTTACGATCCACTACATTTTGTGCATAAGCCTGAATGCGAGCAATATCCATGTCCGAATTCAGAGAAGCCATAGTACACTCATTAACCAAGTGTGGCCCCAAGCCATTAACAAACCTATGTACCCGATCGCTCATCTCAACTATGATCGTTGGAGCATATCTATCCAATGAATTAAACTGCAAGCTATATTCCCAAACACTCATATTACCCTGCTCAAGACGTAAAAATCTATCCTGCCTGACCCGTCGGAGCTCGACCGACAGAAAATGCTATAAGAAGGCCTCTGAAAACACTCTCCATCCTGCTGGTGGGGAATGAGGTCCCCTAGAATGCTCCCATATCTCATACCAGGTCACCGTGACATCCCGCAATCTATAAGAAGTAAACTTTACCGACTCATTATGGATGGCATCCATTACCCGCAAGGTACGCTACATATGATATAGAAATTTCTGTGGGTGCGCGTTCAGGTCTGATCCCGTGAATACCGAAGATTCCACGTTGATTAAATCCCGAGCTCTAGCACTAACTGCTCTATCAGAAGGACCGATAGTATGATATTGGGCCTGGGCGGCCACCAATTTAGTCAATAATTGTACAACACTTCGCATATCAAGATCCTTATCTGGAGTATCAGGTGGAGAAACTGGGGCTACGACAGCCCCACTAAGCTCCTGTGGATGTGGTGGAGTCGGGGAATCATATGGAGGAGTCAAACCGTGGGCCTCACGAGCGGGTGACACTAGGCTGCTACTCCCTCTTACTCTGGGACTTCTTTCTTGCTGTAGGCATTGCTGAAATCATAAACACGAGACAAATTAAGAGTGGAATGCTTATAACTTAGCTCTAATGCATGATCTAGAATAAGAAGGATAGGTAATCATCCTAAATGTCTCGTAACCTCATGTTTATAAGTGTGGTGCATAAAACACCCATAAACAAGACTTTACTAGGCACGACTTGCAGACTCCCTAGGAAAAACATGCTTTGATACCAAGTTTATCACGACCCAAACCGGAGGGCCATGACGGGCACCCGGACCTTACTTATCGAACACCACTAGACATACAATCACCACATAATTGTAAATAAGCATGGGCCACGAGGGCCATCACGAGGTAACTTACTGTCTCATAGAAATAATAGGTTGAAAAGGTGAAAGACCGACAAGGCATATATGTACATACATAGATGCTGGACATGACCGTGCGAGCCGACAAGGCTACCATAGATGACTATACACCAAAAACATAAGCCAAGGAGGCCACATAACATCTGACTACATCATAACTGTCTATAAGTGTCATGACCCAAACCGGAGGGCCATGGCGGGCGTACGAATTCCACCCGCCGGGTACCGCCATTCGTATATTTAATATCTAATTGTAATTAATTACGGACTATGTCGAAAGAAAATTATGAAAATCAGGTAACCATCTTATATATACACATACCCATACCAAGGCCGACAAGGCCACACATGACAACTATCCACATGACACCTGTCTACAAGCCTCTAGGAGTAGCAACATCAATGGTCGGGACATGACCCCGCCATACCATATATACAAGCAAAAGTACCGTACCAAAATTAGACCAACACTCTGAACAAGGGGAGTGCTCCAAAAATCCGCTGGATCCGAAATCAACTAACGTGAATCGTCAACTTCCTTACCTGAACCTGCGAGCATGAAACGCAGTGTCCCCGACAAAATGGACGTCAGTGCGACTGATGTACTGAGTATGTCAGGTATGAATAATAACATAACATGGATATACCAATAACTGAAATAGGAACAACCGACCAATAGTAAATATCTCTGTGGGTCCTAATACATATGCCTGAATGTCATGAACAATGCGATATACATATACATCGACCCCATTGGGCATCTTCCTTACCATAACAGCCTCTGTGGGCATCATTTCATGTCGGCCTCTGTGGACAAAATATGTCTACATGTCATGCATAATGCGATAAATACATATATACTGGCCACACAAGGGCATCTTCCACTCCACATCATATATATATATTTTGGCCCTTAATCGACATCTTCCTTCATTAAGCCCCACAGGCTAGCCACACAGGCTTTATCATTATCATATCCCAGCTGATCAGGTGGTCTGCGTATCCCGTTTCCCGTCCCCAATATACAGTCTTGGGTAAAAGAATGCAATGCAAATGAAAATGCATCAATCACAATAAAATATCCTGAATGACATGATTTCCTTGTACTTTCGATTAACGCCGTAAGTATTAACATCTTTTCCGTATGCCTTAATAAGGACTTAGGAACATATTTAGACATGATTTTAATATAGGAATCAATAACATGAATATTCTTAACAACTAGGAGTAGAATAATTTATGGAATAATATCACGGTTATATTTCATTACATGGAACATGCCAAAAGAAAGAAATAATTTGTCTCAACATACCTCGATATTTGAAAAGGGAAGGAGAACGTTTGCTGCCCAATACCCTTATTCTACTACTGCTTCGTACTTCTCAATTGGATGTGAAAATATAATTGTCTAATGCTTATTGCCTTCTGAGAAGGCTGGCTGGATGGTGTATATTTTTGTGGCCATGGGCTGTTGTATTTTAGAGCTGAATTGATGCTAAATTTTGGAGCATTTCACTGCGTTTTAAAACAATTGGTTGTGCACTTTGAGAATGAAAACACCTGTTGCACTTTGGAGAAATTTGGCAAAGTGAGTCACAATTGTCCTTCCCATAACATATTAATACTAACCTCTAACCCCCATTTGCTGGCCACTACACGGGCTGCCACCCACTAATCCCCTAGACTTTGTCAATAGGTGCTTTACCTAGTGCTTACACGTAATACTCCCACCCACTAATGTCTCCCTTAATAATTGTTGACACCCAATTTTGTCCCGTCTTTTCTAATCTATTTGCAATTTTAAATATTTTTTTTAACACCTCAAAAACAATTTTAATCTATATACATACATGCGTATATATATATATATATATATATATATATATATATATATATATATATATATATATCTTATTATTCTCTTATTATTATTATTATTCGCTATCATTTGCATCTTTATCATAATCATAAGTTTTATCCGAAAATTCTATGTTATTTTATTCTCGCAAAATTGCATCGCATTTCCATTTTTTATTAAGCATTAAACATTTCACAAATATTATATTTTTATTATTATCACATCGTTATGTTATTTTAAATAATTCACATCTTTTACAAAAAATAAAAATAATATTTTTAATGTTAAAACCCTTTATATTTTTAAATCCATAACCCATTTTTATTTCCTAACCCAAAACAATTTTCACCCATCACCCAAACAAAATTCACCAAAGCCCAAAAACCCATTTCCTTCCCCTTTATTTCCCTTTATTCCCACAAGCCCAAAGTCCCCAAAACAATTCAACTCCCTCTTCCCTTATTTCGCCCACCCAAAACCCCAAGCCCAAACCCATTCCCTTATTCCCTTCCCCTTTATTTCCCAACTCCCATAGCCCACATCCGAGGCCCAATCGGCCAATACCCCAAACCCATTCCCTTTTATTTCCCTTACAACCAAAACCCAAAACAATTAAAACTCAAATCCACCAACCCAAAGCCCAACTCTCACACCCTTTTTATTCTACCTCCAACTCCCAAACCCCCAAAACCCAAAAACAAAATAAAAAAAAACCCTAAACCTAATTCTCCCAACCAACCGCCATCCTACACCCTACCCCCCACGCCGCACCCTACCCCCCTGCCACACCTACGCCCCTACCCCCACGCCGCCACCCTACACCCCCGCCTCACACCCCCAATCTCCCCCATCACCTTTCTCCAACACATGCCACAAGAACACCCCCCAAAAAATCAGATTTTTTTGCCTTTAATTCAAATTTCAAACTCGTTCTTGGGGGAAAATCCACCTATAAATATCCCACTCGTACTTCATTTTTGAGAGAAAGAAAAATATGGATTTGGGAAGAAAATCTAGATTTGGAGAAGAAAATCTGGATTTGGAGGAAAAAATCTGAATTTTGGAAGTCCGAAAATCGAATTCAAGTGTTGAAATCCGAAATTTAAAATCTAAGATTCTCCTAAGGTTGGTATTGTTTCTTTTTTTGTGTTGTTCATCATCTTAAAGAGTCCGAAAATATAAGTTAAAATTATTGGGATTTTGGTAGTGAATAATCTGAAATTTTGCTATTTTTCACTGGTTTCGGATTAGGGTCGGTCGATCTTGTTAGTCGGGTCAGATCTTGTTCGGTCAGGTCGACCGGTTCGGATAATTTCCAAAATTTGTATTTTTATATCTTTTTGTTGGTTATCTGAAATTTGGAAAGAAATCGATCCGGTTTGAAAATTCGGATTTCGGTCGGGTCATCCTTCGGTCGGGTCGACCCGGTTTGGATAAATTTCCAGATTTTTGTATTTTTATATCTTTTTGTTTGTTATCTGTAATTTGCAAATAAATCGATGCAGGTTGAAAATTCCGATTCGGTCGGTCACTGTTCGGGTCAGATCTTGCCGGATAAATTTCCAGATTTTTGTGTTTTTCATATCTGTCATTGGTTATCAAAAATCTGAATTTCTGATTTCATTCGGGTCACCGCTCATAATCCGGTCTGTTTATTTTTTCATAAATGTTTCTTAGTCCTGTTTTGGTTCAAACTTGAATTCGGTCGGATAGTTTAGTCGCTCTTTGTCTGCTTTTTGGCATTGTTATTATGTTATTGATGGAATTAATACCGCATTCTCTTTGTTGTTTTATTGATTCAAACTAATATTAAGGCCCATCTTCCCTTCCTTCCCGATTTCATATTACGGTTTCTTGTTTTTACTATTTTAAAACTAAACACGCGTCTTTTCAGAATTCGTCTCTCTGTTTTCTCGCTTTCGATTCGCTTCCTCGCTTATCGCTTTGCTGCCTTGTTTTTAAATTTTGCTGATTTGAACACGATACGACACTTGGCCGATGAAAATATCCGTCGATTTTGAGGCCTCCACGATTCAAAGACGGAAATATAACTTCGGGCAATGATGAAGACTTAAACCTTTATTTCATCCGAGATCAACATGTTTAGTAGGCGAGGTGACTAAAATAACCAACAAGTTATATATTCGCAGCCACGACGTGATTATAGTGATCTTTCTATTTCACCCGAGAGACCAACACGTTTAGTAGGCGAGGCAATCAAAATAAACCACATTAGTCATATGTTTGCAACCACGACGTGATTGGAATGCTCTTTTCAAAATTTAAGTTCGAGCCCTCCGTGATCAAAACATTCATCGCTTTGAATACGGATATGGAGTTATTTGTATTTAACTGTTTCTAACCGCTTGTTCTTGATACTTGCGGGATTAAAGTAAATAACGGCGAATTATTCCTCGGAGTTTATTTATTTCATTTCTTTCTTTAATTCAGCTTTTATTCCGCTTTGTATTGTAATATTATTTATCGCAGTTATGTAACTATTGAAATGCTTAGAATAGGCAAACTTAGGATTAATTCATAGGGTAGTTTAAGATTTGAAACCCGTCGTTAGCTTATTTATTTGTAGGTTCGGTTGAATTCAAACTTAGAAATCCTTCGCTAGGTTATTTATTTTAGGCTCAAATCACGCGTATTCAAGATTTTCAAAACGACTTTTGTCATCTTTTATTTGCTTTATTAATCATACCGAATAAGTTTATCTTTTGTCAATTTACAATTCATTGATTCCCAAAATTTTACTTCTTTGGCATTATAAATAAATTGTTTTACTATCAATTGTCAAATACATATTTTTCCAACTCTACATGTATTTCTCTTTAAATATCATACAAATGCATATTTTGAAAAAATCTCTACATTTATCCATCTTTTAAAATGCATCTTTTTTCATTAATTATTTGCAAACATCTTTTAACTTCATGCTTCAAACATGCATTTTTTCTAGTAATAATTAACCTGAGTTTGACCGGATAACCGCAAGTTAGCGGATCTTAAAGGATGCCTAACCCCTTCCCTTTAGGATAATAAAGAACCCTTACTTAGAATCTCGCTAGTTTCGCAGACCTTAAAATTGGAGTTTACATTGCAGCACTTAGTTTAATATTTAGGTGTCCTAATTCACCGTAAAAATAATTAGGTGGCGACTCCTCAACCCTTTTACCCAAGAATCACCGAACCCGTCCGCGCTCCGCTTTTTGACCTGCGTAGCGGGTCGAAAATGGGGCGCGACAGCATGGCGACTCCGCTGGTGATATTCAGGTTCTTAACCATAACAAGTTCAGGTTAATCATTATTATGTTTTATATTGCTCCTTATTTGATCTATTATTTTTATTTATTTTCTGTTGAAATTTTGTATGCATAACTGCTTCAATTACTATATTCTCTTACTGCTTTCCTTAAATTGGCATTTCGCTCATATTTCTTCCACTCTGGAAAATTGACACTATCACACATTACACGCGAGGTGTGTTTTGCGCACCCGCAAATTTCTTTCAAAGTTCCAAATTTTTAGGAGAGTTGGTATATGCGCGGAGCGTCCGAACCATCCGGTTGGCCGCGTAGCTTTCTCACTCGGGCCGTCCGCTCGGGAACCTTGAGTCTAGTCAGCCAAATCTTAGAAAATTTAGGATAGAGCTATACCACCCTTTATTTTTAAGTCATGCATGCATACACCTTAGGTCTCCACAATTAAGAAATCTACCAAAATTGTCAACGGGTCTCACAACCCAACGACCAATCAACATATTACGTGTAGCGTGACAATGATAGACAAATCCAAGCCTAATCATGTCATGCCGAATTGGAAAATGTACATTTATTTTGTCTCATTTCCGACAAAAGCATTACAGTTTAGCAGCTTGGATCAATCTGTCATAATCTCGCATATCTGGCGTTTAGGCCCACCTCCGGCATAAGGGAGGCCCCATGCATTTAAGGATGCGCATTTAATTGTCATACAATCATTTTGTTGTTTTCTCCTGCTTTTTCACTCTGTGAATATTATTTGAAGCAATAACTACTCGCCCTATACTAACTTGGTTTTCTTCATTTTTAGAAGGTTTATTTTGCCTAGGTTATTTTTCCCAAAGGTTGATTCGCGTTGACTAAAACTGGCGGAACATCCCTACTTCACGAGATCAAAGGCCCGATCATTCAGCAAAATGACTGATTCAGATGCAACCGAACAGACTGGCCTGGAACTTATTGCTCTTTCGACTGTTGAACGAGCTTGAAAAATAGAAATGCTTCCGCCCAAGAAAAATACATCGCCAATCATATACAACAAATGACAGCCATGCAGATCGAGATAAGCGGCTCCAAAATCTCACCAACTTGTCCATTAGCGCCAATATCCCACTCCCTGAACAAGGGACGAATGCAACTGCACCGCGAACTTTTTCATTTCCCCAAAACCTCCACGAAAATTCACCACTAAACAAAACCAATCCACAACACACTAAATCACAAGCTAGTCCACAACAAAGCCCGCCACAGAATGATCCGACATCCTTCACAACTCCACATACCCAAATTACCCCACTCATCCAAAACACCTCTTCCACGCAAAATCACCAGACATCCCAACACATATTGATGGCACGCTGCCGCCGATCCCAACGAGCAAAGATGAGCCACCAAGATATGCAAATGTAGCTCAACCTTTTACTACCACAGTACCAAACATGGCTTTTCAGGAAATCAGCGAGTGTGAAGAAATGGACAGGCAGGTAATGATCAGAACCAATGAAAGTGTGGTGAAAGATATTCATAGCCTAAAAGAAGCATTCAAGAATATCCAAACCAGCAAGGGGCATGAAGGACTCGAGTACGAAGATCTATGCATGCATCCCGACATTGAATTGCCTGTAGGATATAAGGTGCCAAAATTTGGCTTGTTTGATGGGAAAGGAAATCCTCACGCTCATTTAAGATCATACTGTGACAAACTGATTGGGGTAGGTAAAGACCAGGCAATCATAATGAAGTTGTTCGTAAGGAGTTTAACAGGAGAAGCACTCGACTGGTACACGAGCCAAAACCCGCGAAAATGGCGTAATTGGGGAACGATGGCACAAGATTTCGTGGACAGATTTAAATTCAACAACGACACGCCTTGGACCGATTTTATCTGATGAAGTTGGAAAAGAAGTCCACAGAGACCTTCAGAGAATATGCCATGAAGTGGAGGGCAGAAGCAGTGAAAGTTCAACCCCCGATAGAAGAAAGTGAGATGACCACTCTCTTTGTACAATCTTTGAAAGATGCAACATACTATGAGAGAATGATAAGCGTCATAGGACGAAATTTCTCTGAAGTTATAAGAATGGGAGATTTCATAGAAGAGGGAATCGTAGCAGGAAGAATTACAAACTTTGTAGCATTGCAAGCAACGAGTGAGACAATCCGGTCGGACTCATTTGAGGAGCAAGAAAGAGGAAGAGAGACGGAGTGTCCTCTGTGGTGACAGTTCGAAACATAGGCCAAATCAAATGTCAACCTACCAAATGCCATCACCCCACCTCCCTACTACAATCAAAACAACCAAAGTCATCACCTTCCTATTATTACCCATACGCCCAAAGCCCTCAACCTTATTATCAATACCCACTTGGTCCCTACCCTGTCTACCATACCCATCCAATATATAGCCTGCCTCGAGCGCCTGTCTATCCGAATCCCCCACAATATCAGCCCGCATACTTACCTCATCCACAAGTCCATGCACCAAACGCACCCAGACCCCGCGCAAAACACGAAAGAAAGCCAGCCAAAGCCTATACACCTTTAGCCGAACCTCGAGCCCAGTTGTATGAACGACTGAGAACCGCAGGAATACTCCAGCCTATCCCAGGAAATGTCCCCAATCCTGTTCCCAAATGGCATGATGAAGCTAAGCATTGTGCATACCACTCGGGAATCTCTGGACACGACACTGAAAATTGCTATGCCCTCAGAGACAAAATTGAGGCATTAATCAAAGAAGGAGTTATCCAACTGAAAGGACCTTCCTCTAATGTAAATGATAACCCTTTGCCAGATCATGACAATGCCAATGTGAACATGATTACTGTTGATGAAGAACACAATTTGGAAGGGACTATTGTGTCAGTCCGGAGAAAGGAAAAGGTTAAATCATCAGCCTTTGTCACCCCTATGATTACAAATTCGCTTAAGGGCACCGTTCGGAGTAGAAGTACTTCATCCAAAGTCGCGGGTCATGTCACCATCTTTTCTTGGAAAAGCCCTATCAACCAATCTCCGAAGGAAGAGATATGCTCTTTTGTCAAAGCCTGTTCCACCTCTGAGTCAGTCATTCGTCAGAGCATGCGCCACTCAGGAATCAAAGGTGGACGATGCAGCCAACCTCGTTTAGAGATTCAAAAGTCTTTTCATTACTGAAGAAGAAGCAGGATGCAGTGTGATTTTCGAGGATTACGCTAAAGACTCAACCATTTGGGATGCAGAGCAAGAAGATGATTCGGGAAATTGGACCTGTGCCCCGACCTTATTTCTCCCAGAAACTAGTTAACTGCATTAATATTTAATGAAACAATGCGATTCAAATTGAGGCCTGAATCATATATATGCATTTAATGTGTTTTGCCTCTACCTTTTGAAAACTTAAAAAGACAAATCTGCATTGCTTTTGCTATTTTAAAATCTGTTTTGTTTAATAATTTTCTTTTCTTTTCCATTATGCAAACTAATCTGTCGATAATGTGTGACACATTTGAAACAAGCAAGCAAGGCTTCAAGAATATAAGGAAGGCTCACAACCGAAGAAGCTGGGGCATTTTTTGGAATAAGTCAAAGCCGATTTGGATGAAACATCGGGATGGTTGATAAGTTACAAGCATCGGCACGGACGTTTGCCATTTGTACTCTTAGGCAACCGCACTACAACTGGACTTCTACTAGGGCAATGCTATATCGTTCGCGATCAAGTAGATACGAGAATCATATACTAAGAGACTGATTGATGAAAAGCGGATGGGCCAGCTTGTCCGGCAACCTTATTAGAATAGAATGGCCAAAAACCATCTATGCAGATGCAGTGAAGAGATACCATATCTAAGATTAGTTATTCTCTATGTAATACTTTTTCTATGTTGTAAAAGTTGCGCTCCCTTGGCGGGATACGCAAAGAACCCAGGTCGGGTTCCGTTTCCTAGATTGCAAATTTCCCCAAAAACACATTTCTTTGTAAACCTGAACTACGTTATGACCTGATTCCCTCGGCGGGATACGTAGGCGGCCGCATCGGCCTCGGTCCCACTTTTAGAAAAACCCTTACAAATCTCCTTTGCTTGTAATGAGCTACGTCATGACCTGATTCACTCATGGGGATACGTAGGCGGCCTAAATCGGCTTCGGTCCCCCCATTAGGAAATATTTTCTCCTTTATCTAACATATGAAAAAATGCACCCATCTGATCGCCCTGATAGGACAGGCAAGCAATCTACACAAGACTCGGTTGTCCGTTCAAAAGATCATCATCCTCACATATCGGAAACTGGGGCATTTTTTAAGGGATCACTGCCGGAGGACGCCGATAAACATGGAAAAGCATCGGCAAACTAAGTCTTCAGCCTAAGAGGATTTTGGATAAGACGTTTGCTTTGTTTCACGACATGTCACTGCTCGACAGAACTTTTACATATAGACATACTTTCTTATAAGCAATTTATTTTCAACAAATACTTTCATTAGAGTTTGACAAGATTTTTTACTAATATGCATATTTTCTTATACACAATTTATTTTCACCAAATATTTTCATTAGAGTTCGACAAGAACTTTTTAATGATAAGCATACTTTCTTATAAACAAATTATTTTCAACAAATGTTTTCATTAATGGTTAGCCAAGACTGGGAACCAGACAGGGGCTACAGGTCCGAATCAGCAGGACATGCAGCTATCAAGAGCCAAAGCTACCAAGTCAACGCGAATCAACCGCCCCTCCCCAAACTCACAAATTTTCTTTGAGTACAGGTTCTTCAGGTTGAAAAAGCAGGGAAGCCACATCACTTATGATCAATTCCCCAAGGAATTTCGGCATTACAACTCACCGCCAGGATCACGCTCCTGTTTTGCATCCATACAAAGACATCGTCTTGACCTACAAGGGCCCAACCATTGTGTCTGCACAATGATGTTATTTCAAATCACAGGGAGCCTAAACACAGCAAACTGAAGTGGAACCATCTATTACAGCAAACTGATGGCAAGAACGTCACTTACATCAAACGGCGACAAGGACGTCACATCATATTTTCGTCTAGGCGACATTTCAATTCACAGGCCACAGGAGTTTGAATCGGCAGAAGATTCAGCACAACGCAGCAACTATCTTTTATCGCATCTTAACGACGTCTACAGCATTACAATGACGTCTTCAGCGCAGCAACTATCTTTTACGGCAATGCAACAACTATCTTTTGTCGCATCTCAACGACGTCAACAACATTACAGTGACGTCTTCAGCGCAACAACTATCTTTTACGGCAACGCAGCAACTATCTTTTACCGCATCTCAACGACGTCAACGACAACGACGTCTACAAGAATTTGACTATCTTTTACCGCATCTCAACGACGTCAACAACAACGACGTCTTCAGCACAATTATCTTCTACAGCAAAACAACATTACAATAACGTCATCGACGTTATGGCAGCACGACAATTATCTTCTACAGCAAGACAACATTACAATAACGTCCTCGACGTTATGGCAGCACGACAATTATCTTCTACAGCAAAACAACATTACAGCAACGTCATCGACGTTATGGCAGCACGACAATTATCTTCTACAGCAAAACATCATTACAACAACGTCATTGACGTTACTGCAGCACAACAACTATTTTTTACAGCATTACAATGATATCAACAACATTACAACGATGTCATCAGCATTATCATTACAACGACGTCAACATCATTACAACGTCGTCTTCAGCGCAACAGCTATCTCTTACAACAAGCAGCATTACAACAACGTCATCGACGTTACGGCATCGCAACAATTATCTTTTACAGCATTACAACGACATCAACAGCATTACAACGATGTCAGCAGCAAACAGCATTACACCAACGTCATCAACATTATGACAGCACAACAGCTACATCTTACAGCAGATCGCATTACAGCAACGTCATTAGCATTATGTCTACACAACACGACTATATGACGACGTCTTCAACACAACACGTCCATACAACGACGTCATCAACACCATTACATTCTTACAACAACGACATCACAATGATGTCTTCAATACAACACGTCCATACAACGACGTCATGAACATGATTACAACGACGTCAACAGCAATACAACGGCGTCTTCAGCAGAACAACTATCTTTTACAACATTACAACGACATCAACAACATTACAATGATGTCATCAGCAACACGCCCATACAACGGCGTCATCAACAACACGCCTACGCAACGGCGTCTTCAGCACAACAATTATCTTTTTACAGCACTACAACGACGTCAACAGCATTACAACGACGTCTTCAGCACAACAATTATCTTTTACAGCAAAACATTATTACAACGACGTCAACAACGTTACAACGACGTCTTCAGCACAACAGTTACTTTTTACGGCATTACAACAACGTCCTCGACGTTACGGCAGCACAACTATCTTTTACATCATTGCAGCGACATCAACAACATTACAACGACACAACACCCGCCTCATAATACGAGTATTTTAATTTCAGTCAGGCGCTCACCTCCTAATGCGGGTATTCCCAAGTTATATTCTCTACAATTTTTCTCAGCAGTTATACACTAATTTTATCTTAAGCTTTAGTTTGCAGGAGTTTTTTAATTTGCGTGAATTTCATCATAGCGTGAAACTATTTCTTACTACGAACCAAGGCAAATTGGTCAACAACTTACTTCAATATCGTTCCGCTCTTCCCCATTAAGTTTTCACATCTGCAACAATGTCATCATTAACTCGACATCGGGCATTATTTCGATTCTGCACCATCTTTTACAACTTCTCTCCTTTGAAATTCTGTTTCTACCATGCATACCTAATCTTCCTTGAGCGAGTCGGGACAAAATTGGCTATCGGGTCAACTTCTTTGTCCTAAAACTCTTTCATCATCTCCGCCAAAGAGGGGCATCTGTTGACACCCAATTTTGTCCCGTCTTTTCTAATCTATTTGCAATTTTAAATATTTTTTTTAACACCTCAAAAACAATTTTAATCTATATACATACATGCGTATATATATATATATATATATATATATCTTATTATTCTCTTATTATTATTATTATTCGCTATCATTTGCATCTTTATCATAATCATAAGTTTTATCCGAAAATTCTATGTTATTTTATTCTCGCAAAATTGCATCGCATTTCCATTTTTTATTAAGCATTAAACATTTCACAAATATTATATTTTTATTATTATCACATCGTTATGTTATTTTAAATAATTCACATCTTTTACAAAAAATAAAAAAATAATATTTTTAATGTTAAAACCCTTTTATATTTTCTAAATCCATAACTCATTTTTTATTTTCTAACCCAAAACAATTTTCACCCATCACCCAATCAAAATTCACCAAAGCCCAAAACCCATTTCCTTCCCCTTTATTTCCTTTATTCCCACAAGCCCAAAGTCCCCAAAACAATTCAACTCCCTCTTCCCTTATTTCGCCCACCAAAACCCCAAGCCCAAACCCATTCCCTTATTCCCTTCCCCTTTATTTCCCCAACTCCCATAGCCCACATCCGAGGCCCAATCGCCAATACCCCAAACCCATTCCCTTTTATTTCCCTTACAACCAAAACCCAAAACAATTAAAACTCAAATCCACCAACCCAAAGCCCAACTCTCACACCCTTTTATTCTACCTCCAACTCCCAAACCCCAAAACCCAAAAACAAAATAAAAAAAAACCCTAAACCTAATTCTCCCAACCACCGCCACCCTACACCCTACCCCCACGCCGCACCCTACCCCGCCACACCTACGCCCCTACCCCCACGCCGCCATCCTACACCGCCGCCTGACACCACCAATCTACCCCATCACCTTTCTGCAACACATGCCCCAAGAACACGCCCCAAAAATTCAGATTTTTTTTGCCTTTAATTCAAATTTCAAACTCGTTCTTGGGGGAAAATCCACCTATAAATATCCCACTCGTTCTTCATTTTTGAGAGGAAGAAAAATCTGGATTTGGGGAAGAAAAATCTAGATTTGGAGAAGAAAATCTGGATTTGGAGGAAAAAATCTGAATTTTGGAAGTCCGAAAATCGAATTCAAGTGTTGAAATCCGAAATTTAAAAATCTAAGATTCTCCTAAGGTTGGTATTGTTTCTTTTTTTTGTGTTGTTCATCATCTTAAAGAGTCCGAAAATATAAGTTAAAATTATTGGGATTTTGGTAGTGAATAATCTGAAATTTTGCTATTTTTTCACTGTTTTCAGATTCCTGGGTCAGATCGTCTTGTCGTCGGTCGACCAGTTCGATAATTTCCGCTTTTTTTTATTTTTTTATTTTTATATCTGGTTGTTGGTTATCCAAATTTGAAAATTCGGGTCCGGCATCGCTCCGGTCGTCAGATCGTTCTGCCCGTCGACCGTTCGGATAATTTCAAAATTTGTATTTTTATATCTTTGTTGGTTATCTGAAATTTGGAAAGAAATCGATCCGGTTTGAAAATTCGGATTTCGGGTGCCTACATCGTTCGCCCGTCGACCCATTTGGATAATTTTCAGATTTTTGTATTTTTATATCTTGTTGTTGGTTATCCAAATTTGGAAAGAAATCGATCAGGGGTTGAAAATCCGATTCGGTCGTCCATCGTTTCCGGTCGGGTCGACCGGTTGGATAAATTTCAGATTTTTGTGTTTTTCATATCATCATTTGGTTATCAAAAATCTGAATTTCGATTTCATTGGTCACCGTTCATAATCCGGTCCGTTTATTTTTTTCATAAATGTTTCTTAGTCCTGTTTTGGTTCAAACTTGAATTCGGTCGGATAGTTTAGTCGCCATCGCCTGCTTTTTGGCATTGTTATTATGTTATTGATGGAATTAATACCGCACTCTCTTTGTTGTTTTATTGATTCAAACCAATATTGCGCTCCATCTTCCCTTCCTTCCCGATTTCATATTACTTTCTTGCTTTTACTATTTTAAAACTAAACACCGCGTCTTTTTAATTCGTCTCTCGCTTTTTCTGCTTTACGACATCGCTTCGCCTTCTTGTTTCTTTGCCTTGTTTTAAAATTTTGCTGATTTGAACACGATACGACACTTGGCCGATGAAAAATATCCGTCGATTTTGAGGCCTCCACAGTTGCAAAGACGGAAATATAACTTCTGGGCAATGATGAAGACTTAAACCTTTTATTTCATCCGAGATCAACATGTTTAGTAGGCGAGGTGACTAAAATAACCAACAAGTTATATATTCGCAGCCACGACGTGATTATAGTGATCTTTTCTATTTCACC
This sequence comes from Anisodus acutangulus, assembly GCA_029783415.1. Lineage (NCBI taxonomy): Eukaryota > Viridiplantae > Streptophyta > Magnoliopsida > Solanales > Solanaceae > Anisodus > Anisodus acutangulus. The sequence continues at coordinate 20,273,755 of CM056509.1, forward strand.
CGAGAGACCAACACGTTTAGTAGGCGAGGCAATCAAAATAAACCACATTAGTCATATGTTTGCAGCCACGACGTGATTGGAATGCTCTTTTCAAAATTTAAGTCTGAGCCCTCCGTGATCAAAACATTCACTGCTTTGAATACGGATATGGAGTTATTTGTATTTAACTGCTTTCTAACCGCTTGTTCTTGACAATTATGTGATTAAAGTAAATAACGGCGAATTATTCCTCGGAGTTTATTTATTTCATTTCTTTCTTTAATTCAGCTTTTATTCCGCTTTGTATTGTAATATTATTTATCGCAGTTATGTAACTATTGAAATGCTTAGAATAGGCAAACTTAGGATTAATTCATAGGGTAGTTTAAGATTTGAAACCCGTCGTTAGCTTATTTATTTGTAGGTTCGGTTGAATTCAAACTTAGAAATCCTTCGCTAGTTTATTTATTTTAGGCTCGTCACGCGTATTCAAGATTTTCAAAACGACTTTTGTCATCTTTTATTTGCTTTATTAATCATACCGAATAAGTTTATCTTTTGTCAATTTACAATTCATTGATTCCCAAAATTTTACTTCTTTGGCATTATAAATAAATTGTTTTACTATCAATTGTCAAATACATATTTTTCCAACTCTACATGTATTTCTCTTTAAATATCATACAAATGCATATTTTGAAAAAAATCTCTACATTTATCCATCTTTTAAAATGCATCTTTTTTCATTAATTATTTGCAAACATCTTTTAACTTCATGCTTCAAACATGCATTTTTCTAGTAATAATTAACCTGAGTTTGACCGGATAACCGCAAGTTAGCGGATCTTAAAGGATGCCTAACCCCTTCCCTTTAGGATAATAAAGAACCCTTACCTAGAATCTCGCTAGTTTCGCAGACCTTAAAATTGGAGTTTACATTGCAGCACTTAGTTTAATATTTAGGTGTCCTAATTCACCGTAAAAATAATTAGGTGGCGACTCCTCAACCCTTTTACCCAGGAATCACCGAACCCGTCCGCGCTCCGCTTTTTGACCTGCGTAGCGGGTCGAAAATGGGGCGCGACAATAATTAATCAAGTGACCTGCCTCTGAATAATTTATCAATCACACACATAATTAATTCCATGATCCCAATTCACTTAAATCTTGGTGATTTATAAAACCTTTATATCCTCAATGTCATAATTTGTGTGATATGATACTAGTCCATAACCTCTTCATGCCACACCAAATTTATTTCAGGGTTTAATCCTTTTATATACTAATCTCTTTATTAGCATATGTAAATAACATAAATTCCAAAGTTCGGGTCTACTTGCACACGCTTAGCGATTTTACATATGCTTAGCGATTCAAACCGTGACCCAAAAATACGGGATATTACATCTTTTCCCCCTTAGAAACATTCGACCTCGAATGTTGGGGTGACATATCTAATTTCCGTTACGTAGCCCAGAAATACAACTGTTCTTAGTTCCACCAAATCCGCTAGGGTCTAATGGCTACAAACTAATATTGCACAATTTCAATAGATCTGTATTTACAACAGATCCATATTATGTAAAAAGATCGATAACGTACCTGTAATGACTTCAAGTGAGGACTCCCGATCCCGTCGTCCCATCGCCTAAGTACGGTTCTGTCCCCCACCAAAATTAGTTGCCTACTCCTACCCCTACCTTGACCGGATAATGTGTGATGACTCTGCCCTGACGGGCGTATGGAGCGAGATGAAACTGCTGCAGATTCGACCGGACGGACCCTAACACCTTCGTCTCCTGTTGGACAGTCTCACATAACATGACCAGGTTCACCACAAGAATAACACACATTTGTTCCTTGTCGGCATGGTCCTAGATGTGTCTTACCACACTGTTCACATCGAATCAACGGTGGCCTCCTCTGAATAGAATTTTCTCCGTAATAAGTTTCTGACATGTGTGAACCCTGACCTGGTCCCGATTGAACAATTCGATCAACCCTCATTCTTGAAAACGGTAATGATGCGCTAGCTACCGGATAAGATGGTGTCCATGAAGCCGTGGCCTAGACCCATCTCCGAAATCTTCCACGTCATCGACGGATCGGGCCCTCTTATGCTGGCCCTTATCACATTTTCGATCTTCCCGTTATTGTCTCTTACGATCTTCCAAGTTCTGTGCATAAGCCTTAATGCGAGCAATATCCATACTCGGATTCAAATAAGCCGTAGTATACTCATTAACCAAGTGCGGCCCCAAGCCGATAACAAATCTATGTACCCGGTCACTCATCTCTGCTACAATCGTAGAAGCATATCGGGCCAACGAATTAAATTGTAAACTATATTCTTGAACACTTAGGTCACCCTGCTCAAGACGTAGGAACCTGTCCTGCCTGGCCCGTCGAAGTTCAACTGGTAGAAAGTGTTGTAATAAGGCCTTTGAAAATTCTCTCCATCCAGCCGGTGAAGCACGAGGTCCCCTAGATTGCTCCCATATATCATACCAGGTTACTGTGACATCTCGCAGTCTATAAGAAGCAAACTTTACTGACTCGGTATTGGTAGCATCCATCACTCGTAAAGTGCGCTGTACCCGATCCAGAAATTTTTGGGGGTCCGCATTCAAGTCTGTTCCAGTGAATACCGGAGGGTCTAGATTGATGAAATCCCGAGCTCTTGCGCTAGCAGCTCTATCAGAAGGACTGAGAGCCTGACGTTGGGCCTGAGCGGCCAGCAATCGTGTCAATAACTGAACCGCACTTCGCATATCAAGATCCACGTATGGAGTATCTAGTGGAGGTACTAGGGGCACTGCAGATCTACTACTCTCCTCCGATGGTGACGAACTAAGAGAATCGTACGAAGGGGTCGCACCAGCATCGAGGGTCTCACTCTGGCCCTTGCTAGCGGGTGGCAATCGGCTGGCACCTTCGCCCACAACCGTATTCAATTCCCTTATACTCTTAGATTTATTCTTTGTTGTAGGCATCGTTGGAATTATAAATACGAAATGGATTAGGAATGAAATACTTATGACTCAGCTCTACTGCACGATTTATGAGATGAAAGAATGGAAACCATCCCTAAATGTCAGACAACCTCATGTTTATAAGTATGGTGTACAACATACCCATAAATAAGACTCTACTAGACACGACTTGTAGACTCCCTAGGACAGACATTCTTTGATACCAAGTTTGTCATGACCCAAACCTGAGGGCCGCGATGGGCACACGAATTCCACCCGCCGGGTACCGCCATTCGTATATTTAATATCTAATTGTAATTAATTACGGACTATGTCGAAAGAAAATTATGAAAATCATGTAACCATCTTATTTATACACATACCCATACCAAGGCCGACAAGGCCACCATGACAACTATCCACAGGACACCCATCTACAAGCTTCTAGGAGTAGCAACATCAAAGGTCAGGACAGGGCCCCACCATACCCATATATACAAGCAAAAGTACCATACCAAAATTAGATCAACAATCCGAACAAGGGGAGTGCTCCAAAAATCCGCTGGATCCGAAATCAACTAACATGAACCGTCACCTTCCTTACCAGAACCTGCGGGCAAGAAACACAACGTCCCCCGACAAAAGGGACGTCAGTACGACTGATGTACTGAGTATGTCAGGCATGAATAATAGCATAACTGGGACATACCAATAACTGATATAGGAACAACCAACCAATAGTAAATATCTATGTGGGTCCTAATACATATGCCTAAATGTCATTCACAATGCGGTATACATATCCATCGGCCACATTGGGCATCTTCCTTACCATAACAACCTCTGTGGGCATCATTTCATGTCGGCCTATGTGGGCAAAATATGTCTACATGTCATGCATAATGCGGTAAATACATATATACTGGCCACACAAGGGCATCTTCCTCCCCACATCATATATATATATATATATATATATATACTGGCCACACAAGGGCATCTTCCTCCCCACATCATATATATATATATATATATATATATATATATATTTTGGCCCTTAATCAGACATCTTCCTTCATTAAGCCACACAGGCTAGCCGCACGGGCTTTATCATTATCATATCCCAGCTGATCAGGTGGTCTGCGTATCTCGTTTCCCGTCCCCAATATACGATCTTGGGTAAAACATGAATGCAATGCAAATGAAAATGCATGAATCACAATAAAATATCCTGAATGACATAATTTCCTTGCACATTCGGTTAACGCCGTAAGTATTAACATCTTTTCCGTATACCTTAATAAGGACTTAGGAACATATTTAGACATGCTTTTAACGTAGGAATCAATAACATGAATATTTTTAACAACTAGAAGTCGAATAATTTATGGAATAATATCACAGTTATATTTCGTTATATGGAACATGCCAAAAGAAAGAAATAATTTGTCTCAACATACCTCGATATTTGAAAAGGAAAGGAGAACGTTTGCTGCCCAATATCCTAATTCTACTACTGCTTCGTACTTCTCAATTGGATGTGAAAATATGATTGTTTAATGCTTATTGCCTTCTGAGAATAATAGATGGCTGGTGTATATTTTTGTGGCCATGGGCTGCTGTATTTTAGAGCTGAATTGATGCTAAATTTTGGAGCATTTCGCTGCGTTTTAAAACAATTGGTTGTGTACTTTGAGAATGAAAACACCTGCTGCACTTTGGAGAAATTTGGCAAAGTGGGTCACAATTGTCCTTCCCACAACATATTAATACTAACCTCTAACCCCCATTTGCTGGCCACTACACGGGCTGCCACCCACTAATCCCCTAGACTTAGTCATTAGGTGCTTTACCTAGTGCTTACACGTAATACCCCCACCCACTAATGTCTCCCTTAATAATTAATCAAGTGACCTGCCTCTGAATAATTTATCAATCACACACATAATTAATTCAATGATCCCAATTCACTTAAATCTTGGTGATTTATAAAACCTTTATATCCTCAATGTCATAATTTGTGTGATATGATACTAGTCCATAACCTCTTCATGCCACACCAAATTTATTTCAGGGTTTAATCATTTTATATACTAATCTCTTTATTAGCATATGTAAATAACATAAATTCCAAAGTTCGGGTCTACTTGCACACACTTAGCGATTTTACATACGCTTAGCGATTCAAACCGTGACCCAAAAATACGAGATGTTACAACAAGCCTCTATTGGAGTACGTTACATCAAAAGGTTGGGACAAGGCCCTGCCATACCCATATGCATATCAATAATACCATACCAAGACTTAGACTGCAACTCTGGAACAAGTAAAGTGGTCCAATATGAGCTGAATAGGCAACCTACTAGTGCGGTCCGTCACCCTATCTACCTAAACCTGCAGGCATGAAACGCATCATCCCCCAGGCAAAACGGGCGTCAGTACGAATAATGTAACGAGTATATTAGGCATGAACATAGCACAATAGATACCTGAGTAACATGAGACAAGAGAGAATTAACATGCACATAATGCCTCTAAGGTCCATAATATGCATAAGTATCATACATGTACGTATATAATGCCTGGTCATACATATATATGCGTATATAACTTCATCAAGCCTCTATGAGCATCCCATCATATCATATCGCCCTATGTGGGCATAATCATCATCATATACCAGCTGCTTAAGTGGTGGTGCGTATATAACAACATAACCTTTCCCATACCCTATATACATATCATATAGCATATATAGCGTCTATGAGGTCATGGTATATACATGTATATAATGCAGGAATGATACTAAGACACTCTCTGTCTATCAGAGTGATGTAAGGTCGTTGCACCTCCGATTAACATTATGGAATTAACATATAAACAAACCTTTCATTATGAGTCAACAAGACAAGATATACATGAATCAACAAACCTCTTCAATAGAGTGAAGGGTATTATATTTCTAGCTTTCAAGAGTAGAGTTACTTTGGACGGACATTCGTTTACGTTCGTTTACATACGGGTCATGCCAAAAAAAGGAAGAGTATACTTGACATACCTTGTTGCTAATGACTCCACATACTTCCTATAGTACTTCAACCTACATCAATGTATTAGAACTATGGTTAATGTCATGGAAGGACTTAAAATACATTGATAAGCTAGTAGCTCTCTTACGGAAATTGGGCAACACTTCCCCCCTACATTTCCTCACTTCCCCAAATTCAAACAACAAGACCAATATGTACAGAATGTCAACAAACATATTACATCAATATCCAACCTTATATCCATCACAATATATCACCAAAACAGTCCACACCATCTCACACAACAACCAAGTGCTAATTTGCATTTTTTCATCCATACAACTTAGCTAGAACTTAAATATACTTCAATAATGACAACCACAAAATATTCAGGTTATACCTATTGATTTTCAGCCACAACATACAATAAAAATGACCTCATAACAGTCCCACAAGTTTAGCAACTCAAAATTGATTTTCAGATCACTTCTTCATCAATCCTTACTTCCACAACCTAGTTAAGACACTAATAGGCTCAAAAACATGAAGATGAGAAGATTCCTTACCTTATAGAGAAAGAATAACTCCAAGAACAATCCCCCTTAGGCTTGGAAGAATCAACAACACATTAACAATTCCATAGAAGTACTTTCCACTTATTTTGCAAGACGTTTTATGAAAGATTTGGGTGGTTTAGCGTTGATTTATCTTAAGAACCTTATGAATATGTTGGAGAGAACCTTGGAGCAGGTCTTGGTAAAAAATAGAGAAGGAGAGAGAAGTGAGGGTTGGAATGAATGAAGAAAATCAGATTTTTGGCCTTATAAGGCCCCTTTTTGCATTTGTTTATTCTCCACAAATCTAGACCTTTCCTTTTAAGCAAGTTGGTGATGCAACTACTTGTCACCTACTTGCTTAATTAGTAGGTGTCACTTGTTAATCCATCTTTATTGACACGTGTCTCGTCCTTGTTTAATAATCACGACATGTCGTAAATAACTCAAGCTAGTAGGACGTGTAAGAAAGCAACACAAGCAAGTAGGACGGGTAAGCAAACAACTTAATTTTTATTTGCCCGAAATCTCATTTCTTACATTTAAGTGAGTTCTTCAACCTCAACTTAGGCGTGCATATTTTGAACAAAAAAAAATATGGGACATTATATCTCTTTCCAAGTCTCATTCACCTTAACCAATGTAGAGGGGTTTCACCCTCTCCGAGCTTACGTTAGATAACTTATGATAACAACGACGTACAAAGTATGGGGTGTAACAAGTTCATCTGTTGAGCTGCCTTTTGTTATGTTCTTTAGGTGCAGACATGATTGATTTTATTGACTTCTTTGTTTGTAAATGTGATGAAATTCATTTACTTTTGAATCTTTTAAGATCTTTGTACGATTTCTGATACGACAAAAATCTCAATATGGTTTCTTTATGTGATTGATTTGTGTTAGGATTGGTATATAAATATTCAGGAAACAAAATGAAGTGCACGCATCTATGTGTGTATTTCACTGGAGATTACACAGTGGCAATTGAAGTCTAATTTTCACTCTTTCCTATAGGGTATAGCTCCACAGATATGTCATAATGACAAGCTTTCTGATCTGTAATGTTTCATATCATCATTTCCTGCATAAATATTTCATTTGATCTACATTTGTGCTAAATATGTATTACTGGAACATACCAGGGCAATTCGGTGAAAAGTTTAAATATACAATGGAAAATTTTCTTATATTTATAGATGTGCTTATTGAAAGTATATTTATGTCCTATAGACAATCTGTATTAAGATAAATATACTTTATACTCATTCGTATTATTATTAATGGAGATTAATATTTTGGCATTTGCAATTATTAAATTATTAGTTGATTGTTTATTTTTTATAATATGCATCCCTAGAGGTTACATTGTTATTAATAATGTGAGATATTAATATTATAACGTAGAGGATGTAGTATGTCTCCCCTGCTGCGAGTAATGTCTACTCGTGATGGACACATGAATACTTTGGAAGTATTGGTATACCCTGCTGATATACTGTTTGTTATACTTGTCTAAGGTATGATCAGCGTGTGGGAGATAGAAGTCCCTAGACTTGAGGTCAATGCGCACCTTGTCTACAAAGTAATATACTTTGATCATGTCCTAAGCTCAAATGTCTTATAGGTTGAGATACGGCTTGTATTGGGTACATTACGATGTGGATTAAAGGTGGTAGTTGAGCCAAGATTAGGATTCATTCATCGAATGTATATTCGAGAGAACACTCAGCTTCTCAGTGATATTAGGTTGACTAAGTCGTTGGCCAACGCAATAGACATATTTAGAATATGGTCTAGTTGTCAACTAATATAGATGAGATACAATGATTAAGCCATTTGGATAGACACTTGACAAATCCTAAGCTTGATCGGGTGTGTCGTGAATGAAATAATTTTATCTTACCACATAGAGGTTAAGTTTACTGGATTCGTGTAAACTTCATTCACATATTGAGTTCGTCTTGCGGCGCCGTCTAGGAGTTCTGCGTAGACCTTAATTTGATTAATGTCGATATGTGAAGGCCTGTAGGGTCACACTATGTCGATTGTCTTTTCGATCTAAGGATGTATTGAGAGAGTATTAAATATTCGATTTAGAATCGAGATATTTAAATGAATGATGATTTTTTTAATTAAATCAATTGGATTTTGGATTTAATTAAGAATGTGCTGAAATTTTTTGGGCCAGTCCCAAGGTCAAACCCTAATCCGGTTTGACATAATTTTTCACCTATAAATACAGACCCACACTTCATTATTCATTACACTTGATTTTCATATCATTATTGTAAGTTTTAGAGACTCAGAATCAAAACACTTTATCGAACCTCTGCCGGATTTCCTAGCTTTCCAAAGGAGGAATACATTGAAGCTTGGAGCTTGCAGTTGAAAAGGCATTCGCGTGCGCACCCACAGTTGATAAAGATTCCAGATATTGTAAACATGTAAGTATCATTCAAGTCTTATATTTACGATTTTAAATTACCCTATAGTCAAAAAGTTCTACATTTGTTGGGTTTGAAACAAGTTTTCAATATCCGCTGCGTACAACAACCCAACAAAAACCCTACACTTATTTCTTTTTTAAAATATACCCCTCTCTACGTTGACTGTAAATGAAGTCTTATTGTTGGAGGTAGCCGCTTTATTCTACTTTTTCTTGATAATATTCACCAGTAATATGTAATATGTAGACATAGGCTGCTTCAAGTTGAGATAAGATGGGAAATGTTATGCTTCCCTTCAAATTATGTCAACATGTTCTTATTTCTTTATTTGCACAATTGAAATTGATTGAACCTTTTAACAAAGCTATTGTTCCTATTGCCATATTTGCAGAGAATATATTTGCTAGATTCACTCGTGCTTGGACTCTATGTGCTGGAGGGTTAATCCAAATGCTATCAAGATGCTAGAAGACTTCCTAAACTTTGGACATATTGCTGCAGGGATAATCAGGTATGCTCTGTAGACTTTATGTTTAGCCGTCTACAAGTTGATTGTAAAACTGTTTGAATATGAACATGCATGCTACTGCTCTTTTATACTTTTCGTAATGGACAAGACAATCCCAGAGGTTTACTTTTTCTATCTAATAAATTGGTAATTGCTCTTGATCCCGCTTTTTACTGTATCATTAATTATGTTGACATATGAAGTTAATACCCGTTCATTGTGGTATGTGTCGAAAGCATGAAGAAGTAATTCCAAAATTATCATCTTATGTCTTTCTTTTACAAGATAAAGTGTAATCCCTGTGTAACGGTAAATTGATTTAATCTTCATCGTTAGGTCGACACTGTGCATTGATTTGTGTCTTACATTTTTATTGATTTCATCTTCATGTTAGGTCGACACTGTGCATGATTTGTACTTTCCTTTGAGTTCTAATTTAACCTTTATAATGAGCAGAAGTTTTAGAGTATTTTTATAGTAACCAGATGAATAACAAAGCATTGAGAACAGGAAAGCACTAAGTTCTGCTCTGAATTTCAATTCAAGTAAGTAGCATGCCTACATTTTTTAACCATGAACCCAAATAGTCTAAAAGCTAAGCTTATGACACGTAGATACATGTAACAGTAGTAACAGAAGGAATATGAAATGCTGCTGAAATTGTGTATTCTATTTATGTTGGGTATTTTTGCTCTATGGTACTTTATAAAGCAGTACGGGAAGTATATCACTATTACAAGTATTCGAAAGGATAAACAAAGATTCAATAATTCAACATGGAATCTGAAAATTACAATAGTTACACAAGTAAAAACTGGAAATTCCAGTTTTGTAGAAGACGAAAAAATGTAAAATGTTTTTGCTGAGTCGAGTGTAGCACTCTGTCCTTAAGACAATATTGCCCCGTATGTATCCTTTATACGTCCTGGACAATTTGTCTCCCAAGATAAAACAGCAATGGAACCCTTGAGCAAAGGAAACTCAAGAGCTACCGTGAAGAATATTGAGTAATCTAAATGATGCTTGGAAGTTGTAGGAAGAAAACTATTTTGGTTGTGTATTTTCGCAATCGCTTTTTCTGCATCTGCTTATGTATTTTCGTGCATATGTCTTAGTGCTCAACAATGGTGTAATGGGGTGTTTATATAGGAGAGGGAGGGGCTGTTTATCGCCTGAATCGCCTCCATAATAGCCAAATAATGGCCATTATGGAGGTAGTAAAGTCACCAACATAAATGGGAGAAAGACCAACTGCTTTTGGCCATTATAGAGGAGTAATTCAGCCAAAATAAATGGCTGAATTGAGTGCTTGGCATTTCTGTTTTGACCGTCGAAATTCTGATTTTCTCGAAACTTCAGGGACCAAATCAGACATCTTGAAACTTCAGGACCAAACCGCACATCCGAAAGAATTCTCGTCCAAATCAGATATCTGAAACTTCGATCAAACTGCATTTCGCAAAGTTTTCTCGCCCAAAAAGATAATATTAGAAGACCCACACCACACACCCACCCAGTGACCCGAGAACCCTAACTCTGAACCTGACCGGACGGACGGCAAGGGGCGGCAAGCGGCGCAGGTGGTCTTTCCTCGAACCGAAGCACATCTAGGTCCTCCTCCTTTAAACACATGGGATACCCTTGGGGTCCCAAACCCCAAACCAATTTCGAGTCTTATATACACAACAATTCTTTCTTCCTCTACCGATGAGGGAGAATTGAACACAACACCACACTTTCCATGCTTCAAACACCTCACTTCGTGAACCAATATCTCTTTCATTTCTCAATGAAATTTGACGATTCTTGGCCCTACGATTATCTACGATTTAGTAGATCATGCATGTGTGAAGAACCTGATTCTCCAACATACGTAACACTAGTGTTTAAGCCGTTAAAGTTGGTCGGTCGCAACTCCCGCCAAAGGCAAATTTCCAACAATCCTCTTGAAAGAGATTTTGGCGCACTCACATGGTGCCTTTTTCATTTCCAAAGAATATTTCAAATGGACCGATGTTGCATAAGGAGAGGTAGCCTCACTTTGAACCTTCCATAGTTGAATACCATCGGACTTACTTTATCAAGCGGTGAACGTGATGTCTTGAACCGTCAAGATTTAGTGTAAGCCAAGACAATGATACCAACACAACAAATTCCCTTACTCTCTTCTTCGTAATGTTTTGTCCGCTTTGGCCATGGACAACGCCTTGGATTCTTAAGTGCTCATCTTGAGGCGGCCCTGCCCTCGCACTTAAATAGGTGGTCTCCTACAAGGTATCCTGCTATACCCCACTTCACAAGTGTTAGGAACCATTAAAAGTTTCCCAAAACCTAACCTCAACTGCTTGAGGAGCATTACGTGTTTTGAAAACTTAACCTTTACCCACACCGCAGATAGCACTTAAAGTCTATCGCGGGAACGGCTTTGGATTTGGTGTTTCTTCGTAAATCACTATCCGAAGTGCTCATGCTACTCTTCAAGCGATCAATCGAACCTTTACAACTTAGTTTTCCCATTGAACCAAATTACCGGGATCTCCGCCGTAAGGTTGGGTTTCCACTGTATTGGTCCGTATATTTTGGGTTTTAAGCCAATTCCCCTAGACAGGCAGAACACTTGATCTCCGGGTAGTCCCTTAGTTAGTACACAAGGATGTGACACCCGTGATGATCAACTGCCATACGGTCTTATGTCTCTTGACAGATCCTGACAGATATGTCCAGACGCCGTCATCCGTGTCCTTCCTAAAGCCGACCGGCTAGCCACAATGTATAATCAGCCAAGGCACGAAGTTTCTCCCAATAAGGGCCGTCCTCTAATGAGTCGTGAAGTTACTCAACTTCTTTCATGCTTTGTATAAAGCGATAAACTCCGATACCATCATGAATCGGTCGATGCAAGTTTGCTTAGAGGATTTTCCAAGACCCACCATACACATTTACTTGTGGCTTTGGTGTTCTTCAGATCTGATGTCCAGTTTGCATCACTGTGTTCTCCCAGAACCGCTGGACATCCAGAATACTATAATTCGAAGATAAGCGAATAATTCAGATATCGTCATATCCGACTTAACGCCTTCTATTGATCATGTATTAAGATCATCAGTGAAACTTAGTTCAACTGACTTGTTTGTAGGACGATACCAGGTCGGTTGTAGTGTATACAATACATTGAACTACACGTGATCTGTGCGTATCGCTCCTTGTCTATGGGTGCATCATGATTCCAATCAGTTCTATGATTCATATACATTGATGGCTTCAACGAGACTGTCAACTATAGGCCAGTCCGTTAGATGTCTTAGAAATCCAATTCCTAAGATGTCATCTGTGATTTATCTTTCATATCGAGACTTTGTTTCAATATGAGTTTCACTCTCAGACCGTTGGTTTTCCAACTGTTGGCTTTCTAACTTCAAAGTTAATGTTTCTGTGGTCAGATTCATTGTTTCTGTTTTATCTGAGACTTTCAGGACCAAAATGTTAACATTTCAGGGACCAAAATGAAAGTTCAGAAAGAAGCCCAACAGTTCAGCAAACCAATTCTGATCCTCTTCTTCCAACTCTCCGGTTGGGAAGGCTAGTTCAACATCCATGCCACGTAAGACTACAATGGCTCTGGATGTTAGGCTACTCACAGGGGAGCACATTTTACAATCCAAAGGTTCTTTTCCCGGAGGAAGATTAACCATTACACATGTATGGTTCTATAAATGGAATTTATTTCTCTCTTTAGCTTCTTTTCAAAGCAGCGCTTTTGGAGATAACAATTATTTGTTAATTGTCCATGGTTCGTTCTTAACTATACAAGCTAGAAGGACTGGAACAAGTCCTTGTCCCCTCTTTGCTCCGTCTTGGTTCAACATCTAGAATCCCTGAGTTCTGCAGATCTGGAATATTAAGTTCCGGATAGCCAGCAACTTTCGAGTCCTGTAGATACGGAACGTCTAGTTCCGGACAGCCAGGCCCTCGCGGGTTCTTGTTAACCTTGAGCAATTACTCCTTTTTCCTCTTCAAGGAAAGTTATCTTTTAAGAATTCAGCATTCTTTGACGCCAAGAGGCGATAAGTACTACTGTTATTTACAGATCCAGTGGATATGTAATCTACAGTCTTAGGTCGAACTTGACCTGTTTCGGTAGTCCAACTTCTACCAAGCCACCCCACATCACAACTTTTGTATGTGAGATCCTTTCCATGTCTCACACGGAGAGTTATCCTTATCCTTATGCGGAGTTCTCGAGAATCACATTAGCGGTAAGGATCGCTTTGCCCCACATAATTTAGGCGCATTTGGTTTGGCGCTATTAACACCGTTAGGATCGAGGTGAGTAATGAACAATGCTTAATGAACGCCGCTTCACATTCTCCCCTCTATCGCTATAAATTTCGCAATCCATAGGCTTAGTTGATTTTCAACTTCGCTTTGTAGCGCTTATCCGCTTCAACAACTTCATCTTTGCTTTTATCAAACAAAGGATTCCATACGCTGTACCATCATCAATGAAGATCACAACGCATTTGTCTCCCTCTATTTTGTATAAACTTCAAATCACCCAAGTAGGTGTGACTAAGTTCTAGAGGAGCGGTGCTTCTTTCACTATTCCCTCGACGGAATTTGGAAAGGTGATTTTGCCTCTTCGCCTTCCTCACATTCATTTTGAGGGTTTATGTCGAAAGGATGCAACAATCTCAACATCGTTAGCTTTTGAATGACTTACTATTTAACGTGTCTTAATCTATGATGGCATAGATGCACGGATTACAAATATATCATTCATTGGTCTATAGACATACTGTACCATTCTTAGTTATTACAGACCTGTTGGAGTAGTCTCAAACCACGTTGACCAACACCGTCCCATAAACCAAGTTAGGAATCAGTAACATCTCATTCCTTGAAGCCCTATTGAGGACAACCTCTCCAAATTTCTTTGATTTTAGAGGTGGCGTTGCTTCACATGAACAACCTCTTGCCCGTGGTTAGGGCGCAACCGGATCATATGTGATCTCGATACTCTGGCCCACTCTAGTTGCTTTAGCAGACTGAGTGTCCAATTTCTTTACTGTCTTTCTTTAGGCCTTCAGATCATTAAGACCTGGAAACTCTGGCCTACCTTGCTAGGTGTCCATTACTTTTTCTATGAAATGAATTCCGGCCCCACTCCAGTCGCCCGGAGGCTTTATATGACTGAGTGTCCAATATCATCATATCAAAAGAGTTTTGGCCCACTCCAGTCGCCCGGAGGCTTTGTATGACTGAGTGTCCAATATCATCATATGAAGGATCTTCTGCCAAATAATATGACAGGCTCAACGTCATTAACTTTTAGACTTCTTCCGTTATGATTGGTGCCCAGATAATTCTTGGCGCTTACTTAAGAGTTGTAACAGTTTTCGCACAATCAGTGGATCTTACTCCCTCGTATGTGCGAACATACTTTACCCACTTTTAATAATTACACTTAAAGGAACGGATCTTTTTAAGATGCTTTACAATCCAATCTTTAAACGGAAAAGAAGATGAGATTAAACTTCTGATTTTTAAAGCGTAAGGAATATAAATTATTTTCATATTCCTCCTTACTTTAATCAATTTTTAATCAGACCTCATTTAATCTTTATTCTTGACAAGTAAGAAAAACTACTTATCCCAATTTCGGATTCTGGCTCACTCCAGTCACTTCATCAAACTGAGTGTCCAGTTCCTTCTTACCATTATTCGGATCTTGTGTCTGGGATAGATACAGGCCTTCTGCTGCAAGATAGAAGTACATCTTCAGTCTTCTCCTCTTGTCCCAGTTGACATCCTCAGGCTCTCGAGAGCGCTTGTTCCCACCAGTCTTGGTAGCGCTGACACGATGAACACGTTCATCATCATCACTCTCTTCTACCAGAAAACCATTGCCATATTCAGATTTGGTCACACAACTTTTGACCGACATCTTTCGAACACTAATAGTAATACTATACAAATATTGTCTTAAGTTGTTGGGTATTTTTGCTCTATGGTACTTTATAAAGCAGTACGGGAAGTATATCACTATTACAAGTATTCGAAAGGATAAACAAAGATTCAATAATTCAACATGGAATCTGAAAATTACAATAGTTACACAAGTAAAAACTGGAAATTCCAGTTTTGTAGAAGACGAAAAAAAAATGTAAAATGTTTTTGCTGAGTCGAGTGTAGCACTCATTCTTAAGACAATATTGCCCCGTATGTATCCTTTATAATGTCCCGACAATTTGTCTTCCAAGATAAAACAGCAATGGAACCCTTGAGCAAAGGAAACTCAAGAGCTACCGTGAAGAATATTGAGTAACGAAATGATGCTTGGAAGTTGTAGGAAGAAAACTATTTTGGTTGTGTATTTTCGGTACCTTTGTTTTTCTGCATCTGCTTATGTATTTTCGTGCATATGTCTTAGTGCTCAACAATGGTGTAATGGGGTGTTTATATATGAGAGGGAGGGGCTGTTTATCGCTTGAAAAGCTTCCATAATAGCCAAATAATGGCCATTATGGAGGTAGTAAAGTCACCAACATAAATGGGAGAAAGACCAACTGTTTTGGCCATTATAGGAGGAGTAATTCAGCCAAAATAAATGGCTGAATTGAGTGCTTGGCATTTCTGTTTTTGACCGTCAAAATTCTGATTTTCTGAAAACTTCAGGGACCAAATCAGACATCTTGAAACTTCAGGACCAAACTGCACATCCGAAAGAATTCTCGTCCAAATCAGATATCTGAAACTTCGGGATCAAACTGTACTTCTGCAAAGTTTTCTGGCCCAAAGATAATATCGAAGACCCACAAATTTCACACCTGACCCGTGACTCCCGAGAACCCGAACCCTAACCGGACCTGACGGACGGGCAAGGGCAAGCGGCGCTGCGGTGGTCTTTCCTCGAACCGGCACATCTAGGTCCTCCTCCTTTAAACACATGGGATACCCTTGGGGTCCCAAACCCCAAACCAATTTCGAGTCTTATATACACAACAATTCTTTCTTCCTCTACCGATGAGGGAGAATTGAACACAACACCACACTTTCCATGCTTCAAACACCTCACTTCGTGAACCAATATCTCTTTCATTTCTCAATGAAATTTGACGATTCTTGGCCCTACGATTATCTACGTATTTAGTAGATCATGCATGTGTGAAGAACCGGATTCTCCAACATACGTAACACTAGTGTTTAAGCCGTTAAAGTTGGTCGGTCGCAACTCCCGCCAAAGGCAAATTTCCAACAATCCCCTCTTGAAAGAGATTTTGGCGCACTCACATGGTGCCTTTTTCATTTCCAGCAATATTTCAGCGGACCGATGTTGCATAAGGAGAGGTAGCCTCAGCTTTGAACCTTCCATAGTTGAATACCATCGGACTTACTTACTGCGCGGTGAACGTGATGTCTTGAACCGTCAGTGTTTAGTGTAAGCCAAGACAATGATACCAACACAACAAATTCCCTTACTCTCTTCTTCGTAATGTTTTGTCCGTTTTGGCCATGGACAACGTCTTGGATTCTTAAGTGCGTTCATCTTGAGGCGGCCCGTCCTCGCACTTAAATAAGTGGTATCCTACAAGGTATCCTGCTATACCCCACTTCACAAGTGTTAGGAACCATTAAAAGTTTCCCAAAAACCTAACCTCAACTGTTTGAGGAGCATTACAGGTTTTGAAAACTTAACCTTTACCCACACTGCAGATAGCACTTAAAGTCTATCGCGAACGCTTTGATTTGGTGTTTCTTTCGTAAATCACTATCCGAAGTGCTCATGCTACTCCTGAAGCGATCAACTGAGCCTTTACATCTTAGTTTTCCCATTGAACCAAATTACTGGGATCTCCAGTTCGTAAGGTTGGGTTTCCACTGTATTGGTCCGTATATTTTGGGTTTTAAGCCAATTCCCCTAGACAGCGTAACACTTGATCTCCCGTAGTCCCTTAGTTAGTACACAAGGATGTGACACCCATGATGATCAACTGCCATACGGTCTTATGTCTCTTGACAAATCCTGACAGATATGTCCAGACGCCGTCATCCGTGTCCTTCCTAAAGCCGACCGGCTACCCACAGTGTATAATCGCCAAGGCACGAGTTTCTCCCAATAAGGGACGTCCTCTAATGAGTCGTGAAGTTACTCAACTTCTTTCATGCTTTGTATAAAGCGATAAACTCCGATACCATCATGAATCGGTCGATGCAAGTTTGCTTAGAGGATTTTCCAAGACCCACCATACACATTTACTTGTGGCTTTGGTGTTCTTCAGATCTGATGTCCAGTTTGCATCACTGTGTTCTCCCAGAACCGCTGGACATCCAGAATACTATAATCCGAAGATAAGCGAATAATTCAGATATCGTCATATCCGACTTAACGCCTTCTATTGATCATGTATTAAGATCATCAGTGAAACTTAGTTCAACTGACCTGTTTGTAGGACGATACCAGGTCGGTTGTAGTGTGTACAATACATTGAACTACACGTGATCTGTGCGTATCGCTCCTTGTCTATGGGTGCATCATGATTCCAATCAGTTCTATGATTCATATACATTGATGGCTTCAACGAGACTGTCAACTATAGGCCAGTCCGTTAGATGTCTTAGAAATCCAATTCCTAAGATGTCATCTGTGATTTATCTTTCATATCGAGACTTTGTTTCAATATGAGTTTCACTCTCAGACCGTTGGTTTTCCAACTGTTGGCTTTCTAACTTCAAAGTTAATGTTTCTGTGGTCAGATTCATTGTTTCTGTTTTATCTGAGACTTTCAGGACCAAAATGTTAACATTTCAGGGACCAAAATGAAAGTTCAGAAAGAAGCCCAACAGTTCAGCAAACCAATTCTGATCCTCTTCTTCCAACTCTCCGGTTGGGAAGGCTAGTTCAACATCCATGCCACGTAAGACTACAATGGCTCTGGATGTTAGGCTACTCACAGGGGAGCACATTTTACAATCCAAAGGTTCTTTTCCCGGAGGAAGATTAACCATTACACATGTATGGTTCTATAAATGGAATTTATTTCTCTCTTTAGCTTCTTTTCAAAGCAGCGCTTTTGGAGATAACAATTATTTGTTAATTGTCCATGGTTCGTTCTTAACTATACAAGCTAGAAGGACTGGAACAAGTCCTTGTCCCCTCTTTGCTCTGGCCTTGGTTCAACATCTAGAATCCCCGAAGTTCTGCAGATCTGGAATATTAAGTTCTTGATAGCCAAAGAACTTTCGAGTCTCGAGATACGAACGCCTAGTTCCGGACAGCCAAAGCCCTCGCGGGTTCTTGTTAACCTTGAGCAATTACTCCTTTTTCCTCTTCAAGGAAAGTTATCTTTTAAGAATTCAAGATTCTTTGACGCCAAGAGGCGATAAGTACTCTCATTATTTACAGATCCGGTGGATATGTAATCTACAGCCTTAGGTCGAACTTGACCTGTTTCTTTAGTCCAACTTCTACCAAGCCACCCCACATCACAACTTTTGTATGTGAGATCCTTTCCATGTCTCACACGGAGAGTTATCCTTATCCTTATGCGGAGTTCTCGCTGAGAATCACATTAGCGGTAAGGATCGCCTTGCCCCACATAATTTAGGCGTGCGGGTTTGCGCTTGGCTAACACCGTTAGATCGAGGTGAGTAATGAGCAGTCGTTTAATGAACGCCGCTTCACATTCTCCTCTATCGCTATGAATTTCGCAATCCATAGGCTTAGTTGATTTTCAACTTCTGCTTTGTAGCGCTTATCCGCTTCAACAACTTCATCTTTGCTTTTTATCAAACAAAGGATTCCATACGTTGTACCATCATCAATGAAGATCACAACGTACTTGTCTCCCCCCTCTATTTTGTATAAACTTCAAATCACCCAAGTAGGTGTGACTAAGTTCTAGAGGAGCGGTGCTTCTTTCACTATTCCCTTGACGGAATTTGGAAAGGTGATTTTGCCTCTTCGCCTTCCTCACATTCATTTTGAGGGTTTATGTCGAAAGGATGCAACAATCTCAACATCGTTAGCTTTTGAATGACTTACTATTTAACGTGTCTTAATCTATGATGGCATAGATGCACGGATTACAAATATATCATTCATTGGGCTATAGACATATTGTACCATTCTTAGTTATTATAGACCTGTTGGAGTAGTCTCAAACCAGCTTGACCAACAGCGTCCCTTAAACCAAGTTAGGAATCTGTAACATCTCATTCCTTGAAGCCCTATTGAGGACAACCTCTCCAGCCCCTTTGATTTTAGAGGTGGCGTTGCTTCACATGAACAACCTCTTGCCCGTGGTTAGGGCGCAACCGGATCATATGTGATCTCGATACTCTGGCCCACTCTAGTTGCTTTAGCAGACTGAGTGTCCAATTTCTTTACTGTCTTTCTTTAGGCCTTCAGATCATTAAGACCTGGAAACTCTGGCCTACCTTGCTAGGTGTCCATTACTTTTTCTATGAAATGAATTCCGGCCCCACTCCAGTCGCCCGGAGGCTTTATATGACTGAGTGTCCAATATCATCATATCAAAAGAGTTTTGGCCCACTCCAGTCGCCCGGAGGCTTTGTATGACTGAGTGTCCAATATCATCATATGAAGGATCTTCTGCCAAATAATATGACAGGCTCAACGTCATTAATTTTTAGACTTCTTCCGTTATGATTGGTGCCCAGATAATTCTTGGCGCTTACTTAAGAGTTGTAACAGTTTTCGCACAATCAGTGGATCTTACTCCCTCGTATGTGCGAACATACTTTACCCACTTTTAATAATTACACTTAAAGGAACAGATCTTTTTAAGATGCTTTACAATCCAATCTTTAAACTAAAAGAAGATGAGATTAAACTTCGATTTTTAAAGCGTAAGGAATATAAATTATTTTCATATTCCTCCTTACTTTAATCAATTTTTAATCGGACCTCATTTAATCTTTATTCTTGACAAGTAAGAAAAACTACTTATCCCAATTTCGGATTCTCGCTCACTCCACCACTTCATCAAACCGAGTGTCCAGTTCCTTCTTACCATTATTCGGATCTTGTGTCCGGGATAGATACAGCCTTCTCACGCAAGATAGAAGTACATCTTCGCCTTCTCCTCTTGTCCCAGTTGACATCCTCAGGCTCTCGAGAGCGCTTGTTCCCACCAGTCTTGGTAGCGCTGACACGATGAACATGTTCATCATCATCACTCTCTTCTACCAGAAAACCATTGCCATATTCAGATTTGGTCACACAACTTTTGACCGACATCTTTCGAACACTAATAGTAATACTATACAAATATTGTCTTAAGTTGTTGGGTATTTTTGCTCTATGGTACTTTATAAAGCAGTACGGGAAGTATATCACTATTACAAGTATTCGAAAGGATAAACAAAGATTCAATAATTCAACATGGAATCTGAAAATTACAATAGTTACACAAGTAAACTGAAATTCCAGTTTTGTAGAAGACGAAAAAATGTAAAATGTTTTTGCTGAGTCGAGTGTAGCACTCTGTCCTTAAGACAATATTGCCCCGTATGTATCCTTTATACGTCTTGGACAATTTGTCTTCCAAGATAAAACAGCAATGGAACCCTTGAGCAAAGGAAACTCAAGAGCTACCGTGAAGAATATTGAGTAACGAAATGATGCTTGGAAGTTGTAGGAAGAAAACTATTTTGGTTGTGTATTTTCGCAATCGCTTTTTTCTGCATCTGCTTATGTATTTTCGTGCATATGTCTTAGTGCTCAACAATGGTGTAATGGGGTGTTTATATAGGAGAGGGAGGGCTGTTTCTTGCCTGAACTGCCTCCATAATAGCCAAATAATGGCCATTATGGAGGTAGTAAAATCACCAACATAAATGGGAGAAAGACCAACTGTTTTGGCCATTATAGGAGGAGTAATTCAGCCAAAATAAATGGCTGAATTGAGTGCTTGGCATTTCTGTTTTTGACCGTCGAAATTCTGATTTTCTGGAAACTTCAGGGACCAAATCAGACATCTTGAAACTTCAGGGACCAAAGCGCACATCCGAAAGAATTACGGTCCAAATCAGATATCTGAAACTTCGGGATCAAACTGCATTTCGCAAAGTTTTCTGCCCAAAAGATAATATCGAAGACCCACACCACACCCGTGACCGAGAACCGAACTTCGAACCTGACCGGACGGGGCGGGCGGCAAGGCGGCGGCTGCGTGTGGTCTTTCCTCGAACCAAGCACATCTAGGTCCTCCTCCTTTAAACACATGGGATACCCCTTGGGGTCCCAAACCCCAAACCAATTTCGAGTCTTATATACACAACAATTCTTTCTTCCTCTACCGATGAGGGAGAATTGAACACAACACCACACTTTCCATGCTTCAAACACCTCACTTCGTGAACCAATATCTCTTTCATTTCTCAATGAAATTTGACGATTCTTGGCCCTACGATTATCTACGTATTTAGTAGATCATGCATGTGTGAAGAACCGGATTCTCCAACATACGTAACACTAGTGTTTAAGCCGTTAAAGTTGGTCGGTCGCAACTCCCGCCAAAGGCAAATTTCCAACAATCCCCTCTTGAAAGAGATTTTGGCGCACTCACATGGTGCCTTTTTTCATTTCCAAAGAATATTTCAATGACCGATGTTGCATAAGGAGAGGTAGCCTCGACTTTGAACCTTCCATAGTTGAATACCATCGGACTTACTTCATCAAGCGGTGAACGTGATGTCTTGAACCGTCAGTATTTAGTGTAAGCCAAGACAATGATACCAACACAACAAATTCCCTTACTCTCTTCTTCGTAATGTTTTGTCCGTTTTGGCCATGGACAACGTCTTGGATTCTTAAGTGCGTTCATCTTGAGGCGGCCCGTCCTCGCACTTAAATAGGTGGTCTCCTACAAGGTATCCTGCTATACCCCACTTCACAAGTGTTAGGAACCATTAAAAGTTTCCCAAAAACCTAACCTCAACTGTTTGAGGAGCATTACAGGTTTTGAAAACTTAACCTTTACCCACACTGCAGATAGCACTTAAAGTCTATCGCGAACGGCTTTGGATTTGGTGTTTCTTTTGAAATCACTATCCGAAGTGCTCATGCTACTCTTGAAGCGATCAATGAACCTTTACAACTTAGTTTTCCCATTGAACCAAATTATCGGGATCTCCGTTCGTAAGGTTGGGTTTCCATTTGTATTGGTCCGTATATTTTGGGTTTTAAGCCAATTCCCTAGACAGGCGTAACACTTGATCTCCGGTAGTCCCTTAGTTAGTACACAAGGATGTGACACCCGTGATGATCAATCGCCATACGGTCTTATGTCTCTTGGACAGATCCTCGACAGATATGTCCAGACGCACGTCATCCGTGTCCTTCCTAAAGCCGACCGGCTAGCCACAATGTATAATCGCCAAGGCACGAAGTTTCTCCCAATAAGGGACGCCCTCTAATGAGTCGTGAAGTTACTCAACTTCTTTCATGCTTTGTATAAAGCGATAAACTCCGATACCATCATGAATCGGTCGAGGCAAGTTTGCTTAGAGGATTTTCCAAGACCCACCATACACATATACTTGAGGCTTTGGTGTTCTTCGCATCGATGTCCAGCTTTGCATCACCGTGTTCTCCCGTAACCGCTGGACATCCGTAATACTATAATTCGAAGATAGCGAATAATTCGTATATCGCCATATCTCGACTTAACGCCTTCTATTGATCATGTATTAAGATCATCGGTGAAACTTAGTTCAATCGACTGTTTGTAGGGCGATACCAGGTCGGTTGTAGTGTATACAATACATTGAACTACACGTGATCTGCGGCGTATCGCTCCTTGTCTATGGGTGCATCATGATTCCAATCGGTTCTATGATTCATATACATTGATGGCTTCAACGAGATCACAACTATAGGCCATCCGTTAGATGTCTTAGAAATCCAATTCCTAAGATGTCATCTGGTGATTTATCTTTCATATCGAGACTTTGTTTCAATATGAGTTTCACTCTCGCATCGTTGGTTTTCCAACTGTTGGCTTTCTAACTTCAGAGTTAATGTTTCTGTGGTCAGATTCATTGTTTCTGTTTTATCTGAGACTTTCAGGACCAAAATGTTAACATTTCAGGGACCAAAATGAAAGTTCAGAAAGAAGCCCAACAGTTCAGTAAACCAATTCTGATCCTCTTCTTCCAACTCTCCGGTTGGGAAGGCTAGTTCAACATCCATGCCACGTAAGACTACAATGGCCCTGGATGTTAGGCTACTCACAAGGGAGCACATTTTACAACCCAAAGGTTCTTTTCCCGGAGGAAGATTAACCATTACACATGTATGGTTCTATAAATGGAATTTATTTCTCTCTTTAGCTTCTTTTCAAAGCAGCGCTTTTGGAGATAACAATTATTTGTTAATTGTCCATGGTTCGTTCTTAACTATACAAGCTAGAAGGACTGGAACAAGTCCTTGTCCCCTCTTTGCTCCGTCTTGGTTCAACATCTAGAATCCCTGAGTTCATAGATCTGAATATTAAGTTCTGGATAGCTGAAGAACTTTCGAAGTCCTGTAGATACTAACGCCTAGTTCCGGACAGCCAAAGCCCTCATGGTTCTTGTTAACCTTGAGCAATTACTCCTTTTTCCTCTTCAAGGAAAGTTATCTTTTAAGAATTCAACATTCTTTGACGCCAAGATGTGATAAGTACTATCAAGTATTTACAGATCCAAAGGATATGTAATCTACAGCCTTAGGTCGAACTTGACCTCGTTTCGTAGTCCAACTTCTACCAAGCCACCCCACATCACAACTTTTGTATGTGAGATCCTTTCCATGTCTCACACGGAGAGTTATCCTTATCCTTATGCGGAGTTCTCGCTGAGAATCACATTAGCGGTAAGGATCGCCTTGCCCCACATAATTTAGGCGCACGGGTTTGCGCTATTAACACCGTTAGATCGAGGTGAGTAATGAACAATGCTTAATGAACGCCGCTTCACATTCTCCTCTATCGCTATGAATTTCGCAATCCATAGGCTTAGTTGATTTTCAACTTCTGCTTTGTAGCGCTTATCCGCTTCAACAACTTCATCTTTGCTTTTTATCAAACAAAGGATTCCATACGTTGTACCATCATCAATGAAGATCACAACGTACTTGTCTCCCCCCTCTATTTTGTATAAACTTCAAATCACCCAAGTAGGTGTGACTAAGTTCTAGAGGAGCGGTGCTTCTTTCACTATTCCCTTGACGGAATTTGGAAAGGTGATTTTGCCTCTTCGCCTTCCTCACATTCATTTTGAGGGTTTATGTCGAAAGGATGCAACAATCTCAACATCGTTAGCTTTTGAATGACTTACTATTTAACGTGTCTTAATCTATGATGGCATAGATGCACGGATTACAAATATATCATTCATTGGGCTATAGACATATTGTACCATTCTTAGTTATTATAGACCTGTTGGAGTAGTCTCAAACCAGCTTGACCAACAGCGTCCCTTAAACCAAGTTAGGAATCTGTAACATCTCATTCCTTGAAGCCCTATTGAGGACAACCTCTCCAGCCCCTTTGATTTTAGAGGTGGCGTTGCTTCACATGAACAACCTCTTGCCCGTGGTTAGGGCGCAACCGGATCATATGTGATCTCGATACTCTGGCCCACTCTAGTTGCTTTAGCAGACTGAGTGTCCAATTTCTTTACTGTCTTTCTTTAGGCCTTCAGATCATTAAGACCTGGAAACTCTGGCCTACCTTGCTAGGTGTCCATTACTTTTTCTATGAAATGAATTCCGGCCCCACTCCAGTCGCCCGGAGGCTTTATATGACTGAGTGTCCAATATCATCATATCAAAAGAGTTTTGGCCCACTCCAGTCGCCCGGAGGCTTTGTATGACTGAGTGTCCAATATCATCATATGAAGGATCTTCTCGCCAAATAATATGACAAAGCTCAACGTCATTAACTTTTAGACTTCTTCCGTTATGATTGGTGCCCAGATAATTCTTGGCGCTTACTTAAGAGTTGTAACAGTTTTCGCACAGTCAGTGGATCTTACTCCCTCGTATGTGCGAACATACTTTACCCACTTTTAATAATTACACTTAAAGGAACGGATCTTTTTAAGATGCTTTACAATCCAATCTTTAAACGGAAAAGAAGATGAGATTAAACTTCTGATTTTTAAAGCGTAAGGAATATAAATTATTTTCATATTCCTCCTTACTTTAATCAATTTTTAATCAGACCTCATTTAATCTTTATTCTTGACAAGTAAGAAAAACTACTTATCCCAATTTTGGATTCTGGCTCACTCCAGTCACTTCATCAAACTGAGTGTCCAGCTCCTCTTACCATTATTCGGATCTTTTGTCTGGGATAGATACAGGCCTTCTGCTGCAAGATAGAAGTACATCTTCAGTCTTCTCCTCTTGTCCCAGTTGACATCCTCAGGCTCTCGAGAGCGCTTGTTCCCACCAGTCTTGGTAGCGCTGACACGATGAACACGTTCATCATCATCACTCTCTTCTACCAGAAAACCATTGCCATATTCAGATTTGGTCACACAACTTTTGACCGACATCTTTCGAACACTAATAGTAATACTATACAAATATTGTCTTAAGTTGTTGGGTATTTTTGCTCTATGGTACTTTATAAAGCAGTACGGGAAGTATATCACTATTACAAGTATTCGAAAGGATAAACAAAGATTCAATAATTCAACATGGAATCTGAAAATTACAATAGTTACACAAGTAAAAACTGGAAATTCCAGTTTTGTAGAAGACGAAAAAATGTAAAATGTTTTTGCTGAGTCGAGTGTAGCACTCTGTCCTTAAGACAATATTGCCCCGTATGTATCCTTTATACGTCCTGGACAATTTGTCTCCCAAGATAAAACAGCAATGGAACCCTTGAGCAAAGGAAACTCAAGAGCTACCGTGAAGAATATTGAGTAACGAAATGATGCTTGGAAGTTGTAGGAAGAAAACTATTTTGGTTGTGTATTTTCGTGCACTGTTTTTCTGCATCTGTTTATGTATTTTCGTGCATATGTCTTAGTGCTCAACAATGGTGTAATGGGGTGTTTATATAGGAGAGGGAGGGGCTGTTTACTGCCTGAAAACTGCCTCCATAATAGCCAAATAATGGCCATTATGGAGGTAGTAAAGTCACCAACATAAATGGGAGAAAGACCAACTGTTTTGGCCATTATAGGAGGAGTAATTCAGCCAAAATAAATGGCTGAATTGAGTGCTTGGCATTTCTGTTTTTGACCGTCGAAATTCTGATTTTCTGGAAACTTGGGGACCAAATCAGACATCTTGAAACTTCAGGGACCAAACTGCACATCTGAAAGAATTCTGGTCCAAACTGTATATCTGAAACTTCTGGGATCAAACTGTACTTCTGGCCCAAAAAGATAATATCAGAAGACCCACAGCCCACAGCCCGTGACCCCGTGACCCCGAAACTCGGAACCGGACCGGACGGGACGGGCGGGCGGCGGCGGCGCGCGTGTGGTCTTTCCTCGAACCGAAGCACATCTAGGTCCTCCCTCCTTTAAACACATGGGATACCCCTTGGGGTCCCAAACCCCAAACCAATTTCGAGTCTTATATACACAACAATTCTTTCTTCCTCTACCGATGAGGGAGAATTGAACACAACACCACACTTTCCATGCTTCAAACACCTCACTTCGTGAACCAATATCTCTTTCATTTCTCAATGAAATTTGACGATTCTTGGCCCTACGATTATCTACGTATTTAGTAGATCATGCATGTGTGAAGAACCGGATTCTCCAACATACGTAACACTAGTGTTTAAGCCGTTAAAGTTGGTCGGTCGCAACTCCCGCCAAAGGCAAATTTCCAACAATTTATACCTCTCAACTGCTTTGGACTTAATTTATACAATTAACATGATAAAATAGAAAATATGCTCCTTGAAAGTTTCTATTGAAAAATTTATGTTCTGTTGAATAGTTCAAATACATAAAATTAGCTACACTGCTTTTTATATACTTCTCTTATCACATCGCATAGGGCAGTAATTTTCTATCTTGGCTACATCATGTAACAGGTCTCAATGTTTTTGTCGGAGACTACAACAAACGAAGCTGACAACTTCACATCTTAGTTGATCTTAGGAGGATCAGTTTTGTTAATATATGAATAGTATGTAAATAGGTATCTTGTGAACCCCTGGACATCTTGTTGAGTACCAAGCAGTTAATATGCAGTAAACTTGTCTTTTGAGTATGTCTGCATTTTTGTTGGTAATCTCTTGCATTAAGATTCTAAGGATATTAGGTTAACATAACATGTCAGATGTTCCTGAATGATGGTTGGGTGAACTTGGATTTCTATTTGATTTTATAATACTCAAATGCAAATACATTTGACTGTATTCCCTTTAATTTATTGTGTTTTTACAAGGTAATTTATATGAATAAAAACTTTTATTTATTTATTTAGAGTTTGACTTTAAATATGAAAACGGAGAATTATTTCATCTGTTATGTACTTGTGCATGACATTTTGCTATTTCAAATGTTGTATTGTATTTGTTACAATAATTTGCAGTATATTTTATTATACATAAAATTGAAATAGAAGAGCAGAATAAATCGACGAAAAATATTATTGGGAAGTGATTTAAATCATATTTTTGGGGGTTCACAATTGGTGTTATTCAATCTGCATAACTCTTATTTGTAATTCATCCATAAAAAGAAAGAACTTGATCACCGAAGCAACCTGTCAGCCCTTTAAGCTTCTAAACCAAACAAATGTGTTTTGATCACTTTATTAATAATAAAAGAAATTAAAGAGTAAGAGTTGATTCTCATCTGCATCTATATGTACTTGTGCATAACATTGGTTGTATTTTAAGAAGTATTTTTCTTGCGGAAATTTGAAGTAATGAATTTAAACTCTAGGCAAAAAATAATTGATTCATCTTGTAGAATATTAAAATACTTCTTTGATCTATCGCATACTATTACATTCTCATTTAACAAGCGGAAGTGATCACAGAGAGGTATCGAAAGCGGTATTTTTTACGGGTTGACAGTCCTGGCAGGGCCGTCTTGACTCAGAACAGATCCAAACACCCTAAGCCACCATGACTCAACGGGCTTTAGCAGGATCATCAACCTGAGTTTTAGACATTCCGCCTGGGCTGTCCTCTGCCCAACCTTAGTACCTTCTCACATGAATCATTAGCTATATTATAGCATTAGTACCATGATTCCAAGTAGTCTAGTGTAACATAGGTTCAACACAAGGGATTTAGCCGATCATGGGCTAATCCAAAATATATAATAAAAATAAAATAAAAATACAAAAATTTAAATTACCTAAGATGAAGAGGTTGTGCTCAGTACAGGAGGATGTAAAACAAAACTTATGTTTTTATTGTAGAGAGTTTTTACAAAGAGTTGAGAGAGTAGTTGGCCAAAGCATGCCTCCTACCTTCAACCTCTGAATCCTTTTATAATGGATCCTTACGAATAAAGTCGCCTACTATGTGGCCGACAAACTTAAAAGTAAAAAGTGGCCTTACAAGTGGCCGACAAACTTAAAAGATAAAAAGTAATAAAGTAAAAATGGCCAAAACTTATGGGCCCTACTAAAGTACAATAATTCATCTACTTTATTAAAGTAGATTCCATCTGTTGGTGGATTTTATGATGGGTCCATCGACTTCTTTCCTGTGTATCACATTTTTTCTTTCCCTTTGTCTTTTCCTGTGTTGGAGGATGCCTCCATTTTATCTTGAAACTTCGAAACATACTCTTGGATGTCAAAGTCTACATCATAGGGGTCTTGGGAGTCATGAATATCTTCCTCCTCTGTATGAATAGATGCCATAGAAGTTGTAGACAAGAAATTTATTCTGGGGTATAACCCACTTCTACTGACCATCTCATGATCCATGGAATGGAAAATTCGATGAAGAAATGCATATTAGCAATGCCATTTATAATTGTATTATGATTTTCTAGTTCTATGATCTTAGGGGAAACATCAATCCATTCAATAAATAAACCTTTGAATGTTTGTGGCAAGTTATTAATAGATGGATCATATTTTATCCACCAATGCCAAAACCAATTAGGTATGTTATGTTTATAAACATGAGAACATATTTTTATAAACCACGAATGCTTTTTGTTTGGGTTTTCATATAAAAAAGTTTTATAAAAACTATCTATATAATCCCAATAATTAAACTTTACCTGAATTCTTTGTTTAGGATGGAAATATTTCCGTTCTTTAAAGTGCTAAATCCCCAGTCTTCCGGAGTAAAGATCTTTTTTTATAATGATTTTGGAGAAATTATAAACTTTCTTAGTATGCATAGGGAAATAGTGTTGGATTTCAGCTGATCCCGTGGTTGAGAGTATGGTCTCATAATGCATTCTTGATTTATAAGTCAAGATGGGATATGACCATGTTTCCAAATACCTTTCCATGAGCTTCCATGACTCTTCTTTCCATTGCAGATCTTTCTTCTCATGTTTTTCATAACCCTCATTATCATCTTGCTCTTCATGAGCAACTTCTGCATATGCCAGTTGTGGACTATCATTGTTTTCTTTGGATTTGATGAAATCCATGAACTGTTGGTATAATGGACTTTCTTTGTCAATGGCTGAAATCTCCGTCTGAGCTATAAGCTTTTTGTTTCCCTGCTGGACAATAGTATTACCTCGTCCAGTTCCTCTGCCTCTTCCGCCGCGTCCTTTATAATTGGGATCGCCGCCTTGCCAATTAGGCCTCATC
Organism: Anisodus acutangulus; assembly: GCA_029783415.1. Classification (NCBI taxonomy): domain Eukaryota; kingdom Viridiplantae; phylum Streptophyta; class Magnoliopsida; order Solanales; family Solanaceae; genus Anisodus; species Anisodus acutangulus. The sequence goes on from CM056509.1 coordinate 20,304,026, forward strand.
ATCCTGTATGAGAAATTATTAATTTATGAACTTAATTATTCTCTGGTCAAGAAATCAGGCAGACTATTATCTGTCCCTTTTTTATAATGGATCTCAAAATCAAATGGTGTCAATAAAGCTTGCCATCTTGCAAACATTTGTTTAGAAACATCATGTTTGCAGTCTTTATTAAACATAAATTTAGCCGATTGACAATCAGTATTTATAATAAACTTCTGATTGTATAAGTCCCCTTGAAATTTTAAAACACTTTTTACAATTGCTAAAATTTCTTTTGCAACTGTAGAATAATATTTTTGGCTGGGATTCTATTTACCAGAGTAGAATTGTATTAAATACTCCTGTTTATCAACTGGAGAGTGCTGCTTCAGTATACCCCCATATCCGATTTCTGAGGCATCTGTTTCTATAATTTTTGGCCAAGTAGGATTGGCTAAGGTGAGACAAGGAAGGTTATGAACCTTAACCTTAATTCTCTTGACATCTTGAGTATGATTATCTGTCTAGGGTATAGGAACTTTTTTCTGCCTTTCATATAAAATGACTGTATCTTTTGCCAAATCTTTTATAAAAGGACTGATATAATTCAGACTGCCCAAAAATCTCTGGAGTTGGGTCTTATCGGTTATAATATCCAGGAATTTTGAAGCGAATTCAATGCTTCTATTAATAGGAATGATTTTTCCTTTTTCGATGTTATGACCCAAAAATCTTATTGTAGTCTGAAAAATGGCCATTTTAGGTTTTGATATGACTAGATCATTTTGTATAATAATATTCTTAAGTAAATCAAGATGCTTGAAATAAGTTTCAATATTATTAGAAAATACCAAAATATCATCTATATAAACGATGATGAAATTGCTATAAGGCATAAAAATATCATTCATAATATTTTAAAATTCAGAAGGGGCATTTTTAATCCGAACGACATCACATTCCACTCGTATTGTCCCATAGGAACATTAAAAGCAGTTTTGTATCTATCTGCTTCCTTAATCTGAATCTGTCAGTACCCGAATTTTAAATCAAATTTAGAAAATATAATAGCGCTATTAAGCCTATCAAGTAAATCATTTTTGTTAGGAATAGGATACCTAATCCACTTCAGAGCTTTATTAAGTGGATTATAATTAATAACAAGTCGGGGAACCCCCCTTTCCTGCTCAGCATGTTTATTGACATAAAAGGTCGTACAAGACCATGGGAATTTTGATGGTTTTATCAAACCTTTCTGTAATAAAGAAGTAATCCTTTTTTTTTTTTGCATAATTTCAGATATTCGGAATTCATTTGGCATGGCCTAGCTTTTGTAGGGATATTACCCTCTTTAAAATCATCCTCATAGGGGAGGAAGACAATATGTTTTTTTCTATCGCAAAAAGCATCGGGAATGTCATTGCAAACCTGTATTGAAAACTGATTTTGTATAAGATCAATTTTTTGTCGTAGCTTGGAATTTCCCAACAGTTCTTCAATATTGGAAAGATAAATCTCTTGTTTTAAGAAACTGATTTGTTGGTGTTTATGAACCAAACAATGTGTGAGCTCATTTAACACCCTTGAAAAAGGTTCAGTTATAAACTGAAAAGTAATGGGTTTTCCGTCAAGGTTCCTACGATACCTTTTTTTTTTTTTTTATCAATTTTAGTAATTGGAAAAAGCTTTTGTATAAAAGGTGTGCCTAAAATAATTTAGCTGAAAATATCTTTTACCAAAATAAAACTTTCCGCTACCAAAATAAGTCGGAGATATCATCCACTGTTGCTGAATCTATGATCTTCTCTTTTCCTTTACCTTAAATATTGGTAATTCGGGCATCGAGTATATCATTACTCTTCTTTAATGCCAATATCTCTTGCTTGAGATTTCTAATCTCTTTTTCTAAATCTATGGGAGTACTAGTAATACCTTGTTTCTCCCTCATTTGTTTCTTTAATTCTGACATAGTATAAGCACTTGATCATTCCAGAGTTTTCCTTCCTTGTGAAGGTTCTGGAGCATCCTGGAGCTGATCTATAATCTGTGATCTCATATTTGGATCTTTGATTAATTTTAACAATTCCACAAGGTTATCACCTTTGAGAACATTAATGTTCATGTCCTGAAATTGAGCAAAAATATTATAGAACTCGTCGTCCTCCTTATTCTGTTTGCTAGAACAAGGCTGTCCTATTTGACATGGTAGGCATTCTTCTTCTGAAGGAATATAATCTTCTTTATTAAGAACCTGAATTTCCTCATCTGATGAGGAATCCTTTGCTTCGTCAGTTTCGAAACCCGAGTCCTCTGGTTCCGAGTTGAGCAATAGCTTTGATAATGATTCCTTTAGATCATCTCCAATGTTAAGGGCTTTAATTTTTTCCTTAACTCTGCAATCCTTATAATAGTGGCATGTCCTGCCACATTTCCAACATGCTTTGGGGTTCTTAGAATTTATAAAATTCTTGCGAGTTTTAAACTCTTTCTTTTTTCTCACCTTTTTATCCAAGCGTTTTGTTTTCCATTTTTGGAAGCTTTCCTGATTCTTAGCTTTTCGTCTATGAGACACCTTGGGTTTGGGTATATCCATACCAAATTGGCCACATAACTCTCCCAATTGTTGTCTTTCATTGATGTTCTGACTTTTTATCTGCTGGTTCAGCTTGATCTCATTACATAAAGCTAACCCTTCTTGTATGCATGTGCCTATTAGACTACCATAGGTATAAATATCATAATTGATTGTAATTCCCCCTTTTCTAAGAGATTTTCTAACTCTTTTCGCAAAAAGGGCTGGTAATCCATCTATAAATTTGGATTTCTAGTGAGAACTATTACACTCCGGTAGCTCCATGACCCTGCTAAGGAAAACATCCTTATACCACCTAAATGAGGTGAGGGTTTTGCATCTTAAGTTCTGGAGTAAGGTTCTGATATTTTCAAAATCATCTGATCATCTTCCAGTAAAGTGCTCTATAATATTAATTCCTAAGGTATAAACTGCATTCTGTGCAGGTTCTACCCCTGCTTCATTTTTACAGCCCCAATAATATTATTACGCTGTTCTTGGGTTAAATAATGATCCCACCAACCTTTCAACTGGCCAGTGAATCCTGATATGATCATTTACGCAATGCTTTGTCTGCGTATTCTTTATTAGCTTTGCAGATTGTGCTATACATGAGCATTCTATGAACTGCTGTATAAATTTATCTTTCTGTATAACCATATATGTTCCATTCATAGATACTTCTCCCACTATAGCTATTGTTATCAACAATCTCTTGTTCCTCAAATAAAACATCCTGAGGAGTGGGCTTAGGATAGTAGTACATCCTTTGTAGTGGTTTCCTTACATATTTTTCAAGGTTATTAATTTCGTCAGACATATTCTGTTTATAATCATCTTCAGATAGGTCAAACTCATAATCTTTTGTCAAAGGGCTGATCCGCAAACCTTTAAACTTGTCATCTAGTAACTGTTCAAGTTCTGAGTATGCTCTTAACTTGAAATCTTTAATCTCAGGTGGAGGCTGCACACTAGGAGTAGCTGCAGAAGTATGAAGACTAGGAGAAGAAGGGAATGACCTCATGATTTCTGAAGTCAACTTCTCTACTCTATTATGTAACAGAACAATTTGTTCGCCCAAAACATTCATATAAACATTAGTGTAATTATTTTGTTTAAGCATGATATTAATATGCGAAGTTGTAACTAAAGCAGTATTATTTCAATAAGATTTGAAAAGACAGCAAAATCAAGAACTTTATTATCCCTTTCAATCTGGAACGGTTGTTGAGGAGGGAAAACAATATGAGCAATTCCCCCGCTAGAAAGTTTGTATTCTCTTTCTAGAACAGAGATATAATCTCCCACATATTTGACCATAAACCAAGGAACGAAAGATATGATTTTGTTAGCTCGGGAAATATCTTCATAAAATTCCTCTTGCAGCTCTATACGTTCACTATTATTAAAAGCATCAAAAACCCATTTTTTAAAAGGTTCCCATCTGGGTTTATAAAAGTCTTTACTGATTTTTTCTCGTGCGGGTGATCTCCGACTAAAAACAATTTTTTGACTTTGATCCATTAAATACTTGGATAACCCATATCTGACTCAGTTATTTCTGGGTCTTCATTTACACCTCTGGCAATATTATCAGTACCAATTATAATTCTATTGACTCTATTATTATCAGTATTATCAGACATAGGTGGATGTATAAAATCCGGAATACGAGATGTAGAAGCTCGTGACGGAGACTTAACAATATAATCAGCTGGAGAAATATAAAAACGATTTGAAACATCCGATCTATTAGATCTAGAACCCAAATCATTTGTCAAGTAAGCAGGTTTAGAAAACTTTAACTTGACCGTCCCATCAGGGGTTTGTTCAATATGAGTAATATCAGTATTACAATTACTCTTGGGAGGTGCAGCTCCCTCTATGACCCATTCCGTGGGAAAATCAATTTCATCCCATTTAATAGGTCTCCTACTGGTAATTTTTGATTTACCAAAATTAGTTTCTATTAAAATAGTTTCGTTTATAAAATTCATGATTTTGCACATCGGATTTATAGTATATAATGGTTTAAAATAGATTCTATAACAAATACATATAACTTCAATTCCAGGCATATAATCATAACCATGTAGCTTAATGCTTAATATTAAAGCATTCAATGAATTTTCATCTTGCAAAGATACCTGCTAGTTAGGATAAACATTAAAATAAACAGGACCATATGCCAAATTGGTGTGTACTGTCCCTATAAGGGATTTTTTCCAGTTCTGGTTTCTGCCATCCCTAAAAGCTGCTATAAAGCTTTTTGGTAAGCCTCTGCTAGAATATTAAAATACTTCTTTGATCTATCGCAATAACATTCTCTTTTAGTTTTTCTTATATCACATTTTCAGTAGAAAATACATTTAATCTTTTTATCTTTAACAGATAGAAATGAAATTTACTGGACTACTAATTTATTGAAGTTTGAACTTGGTGAGGCTAAGATCATCAACAATCTTGTTTCCGAGAACCCTCATAGGAAGAAGGACACTTTAAAGGGACACTTCTTTTGCCAATTCAATCTATTAAACAAAGATGTACTTTTTTTCTCTAACATTGTCCCAAGTTGATTTACAGCTAAATTTTCCATTAGAACTAGCAGTCCATACTGAAAAATCATCTTCCTAAGTAGAATGAATGTTGATGCTAAGAATTATGGACACAATGTCATGTGGAAGGCAGTGACTGATTTTAACAATATTCAAGTTGCCATTTTCCATATAATCTGATACTTTGGTTCTAATTGAGGTAGATGCTTGTTCAAATTGAGCTAAGTTACCATTCTCCCTCCAATTATCCCACCAGAAGTTGCAACTATCATTGTTAATTCTCCAAAAATTAAATGATCCACTTTATTCTTGATCTTCATAAGCCTCTTCCATGTATGAGAATGTTGGTAACTCCATTTTCTGTCCATAGGATGAATTCTTTTGGAATATTTTGCCTTCATAAATTTTGTACAGATACTATCTTGGTTTCTGAAGTGCAATCGTAGCTTAGCTCCAAAACTTTCAGCCATATCATGAGTGGATCTGATGACAATACCCCCTTTATCAGTGGGATGACACAACTTATGACATGCTACCGAATGATACTTCTACTTACCTACCTTCCTTGCTGCCCCATAAAAAGTTTGTGATTATCCTCTGCATGTTGTTGTTGATGGTTTTGGGTGGTTACATATGGAAAGGAGATGGAATGGGATAGAATTCAAAACATATTTGATGAGGGTGATTTTTCCACCATATGATAGCTTGTTACATTGCCATGATCCAAGCCTCCTCAGGATTTTTATGGCCATATCTACAAAGAATTCAATATTCTTTCTACCGGCAAATAAAGGGTACCCTAAGTAAGTAATCGGAAAAGACTCTTTCCTTACCTGTAGTATGTTGGCCACAATTTCAATTCTCTTTTCAGGGATATTTATCCATTAGAAAGCAACTTTTGTCTCTATTTATCAGCTGACTAGAATATTTCTCATATTTATTCAGGCAATTAGTGATCAGAGATAATATTAGTTTTTCCTGAACAAGATATAATCAAATCATCAGCATATAAATGATTGATCCTAGGTCCAATAGGTTCCATACTGAACCCATTGAACTTAGGATCTTCATATAGTTTGTTAAGAAGAACTGATAAAGTTTGAACATCAATAATAAAAAGTTAAGGTGATATTGGATCACCCTGTTTTACCCCTCTTTCAGACTTGAAAAATCCATGTCTTTTACCATTAATAACAATTGTATACCACATGTTTGAGAGAAGGTTCCATATTATATGAATCCATCTCTCATCAAACCCCATTTTCCTCATAATCGCATAGATAAATTACCAAAACATGCTGTCATATGCCTTATTTATGTCAATCTTGCAAATCACATTACCACCCTTGTTGCTCTTCTTGATCTCATGAATTATCTCTTGGCCTAACAGAACATTTTCCCCTATAGCTCTACTTTTGATGAAGCCACTTTGGTTGCGGGAGATGATGTTGGGTAGCAAGGTAGAAAGTTTGGAATTTAAAACTTTGAAAATAATTTTTCGAGTGACCATTTGCTTCCCTATTAAAGACAGATCTGACTAGCATGGTGATGTCAAAAGTAATAATAACACAGGCCTTCTAAAAGAATAAACTACAAAAGCCATCTGGACCTGCTGAACTATTAGGACTAGTGTCAAATACTGCCTCCTTAACTTCTTCCTCAGTAGGCATTTTGATAAGCATCTGGTTGTCTTCATCTGAGATACATTTAGAAATATCATTCAGGATAGTATGTACTCCCAGAGAGAAGAAATTCTTGTAAAAATTAGCAGCTGCAGTACCAATGTTATCATCCCCTTCTATCCATGTTTTATCATTTTTGATCCTGTTGATGTGAAGAAATTTCTTTCTTCCCCTTACTATGGAATGAAAATACTTAGTATTCTCATCACCTTCCAAATTCCACTTAAGATTGGTCTTTTGTCTCCAAAACTTATCAATGTATTTGTGATGCAGATTAAGTTCAGCTTTGGATTTATTCAACCTCATTCTATCCTCCTGATTCATGGACTCAATTAGTCTCTCTTCATTTTGGTTCACCTCAGCTTCAAGTTGTTTAGATTTTTCAAATATGTTTCTAATGTGATCTTTAGACCACACACTCAAAGATCTGCTGGTATATTTCATTTTTTGTTGCACTTCCCAAAAGATACTGCCTTTACTAACTAGTTTTCCAATTATTTCCAACCACTTCCTAAAACCTTCAACATCAGCCCAAAAATTCAAAAATCTGAAATACTTGATGTGGTTGTCTAGGTTATTCCCGAAGGTGATTAATAGTGGACAATGATCTGAGCTTACCCTTGAAAGATGTTGAAAATTACAAATATTAAAGACTACATCCCACTCATCATTAAAAACCATTCTGTCAAGCCTCATTTAGATGATATCTTGGCCTTTTCTCTCATTACACCAAGTAAACATATTACAGTTAATCTAATATCCCTAAGACCACAATCATTAAGGCATTCCGTGAATGGATTACTCTTACTGAGTCTATGAGGTTTCCTTCATAATTTTTCTTCAGCTGCTAGGATACTGTTAAAGTCACCTGTCACAATCCATGGAGCTCTAATGGTAGACGCAAAAATTCTCATATAGTTCTATACGTCCACTCTGCCAACAGAACTTGACTTGGCATATAATACTGAAATAAATATTGTTAAACAAAGCAATATACATGTGATATACACTGAATATACAGCAGTGTATATCACATATATATCACTGGATTAAAACAGCAAAACAAAAGTGCAGCCAGTTGGGCCTCTCGGCAGTGGCCCAAACCAGCAGTGCAGCAAGGCCTCTCGGCCTCCGTGCGAAGGGCGATAGTAGCCCAAAGAGCAGCCCATCACGGGAGTAAAGCAGAAAATCAGTGGACAATATTGTATATTAAGGAAAGTATATTGTGTGTATATTGTAGTATATTTATTACCATAATTAGTGTTATACACTTACCATAATTGTATAGTTAGAATTATGGTAGAATAAGGTTTTAGGAATAGATTAGGAATAGGATTCTCCTATTTTGTAACTTGTATATATATCTATTCAATCAATGAAAATAATCAAGGGGATTATTTCTTTCATGGTATCAAGAGACTAGGTCTACACAAAAGTTTTCTCTCAACTTTTGCCTTGTGGCCGAGAACCCCCCCCCCCTCGGGTTTTCTCTCCAAAATTTTGTCTTCCGCTCTCAAAAACCTCTCTTAAATTTAACCTCCTTCCTTGTTCTTTCAAATATGTCTAAGAACAATTTTCACCCTGCCCTCACGGTTTTCAATATCAAGCTAAGTGTCCCTATTGTCCTTGAGATGGAAAACGTTCAATATGCAACGTGGGCGGAGTTGTTTAAAATTCACGCTATATCTTATCAAGTTCTTCATCACATCATTCCTCCCGCTAGACCCCTTCCTGCCGAGGATCCGGAGTTATGGATTACACTTGATGCTACCGTTCTTTGGTGGATATACGCCACTATTTCAGTGGACCTTCTACAGACGATTATGGAGCCCGATACCACGGCTATGGCTGCATGGAATAGATTGCGTGACATATTCCAAGACAACCAACATTCCCGTGTCGTCACACTGGAGCAGGAATTCTCTCTCGTTCGAATGGACGTATTTCCGAACGTTTCTGCATATTGCAAGAAACTAAAGGAGTTGGCGGATCAACTTCGTAATGTTGGCGCACCAGTAACAAATAATTGTCTAGTTCTACAGTTGGTTGCCGGTCTTTCGGAGGCCTATAATGGTGTTGAAACTCTCCTTCGCCAAATCAACCATCTTCCTGACTTTCATCAAGCCCGCTCCATGCTGACGTTGGAAGAAACCGGTTTGGCTAAAAAGGCGGCTACCGGAGCAAGCCCAATTGTCATGGTGGCATCCTCTCCTAGTTCTTCGGGTTTTGTTAATAATTCGGGCCAAAACCATAATAATGGTGGCGGCAAGAATAATCGCAAAAATAACAAAAACCGCGGGGGCAAACGAGGCGGTTCTGGTGGTGGTTCTGGTGATCAACAAGCAGGCGGTGGGTCCCATCCAGGGTACAGTGGGCCACCACCACCGTGGGCCTAGCAGTGAGGCCATTGGCAGTGGAACCCGCACCCTCCAGCAGCAGTTTCCAGCGGCCAGTGGGCTGGCCAACAGTCCAGGCCCAATACCCAGCATTGGCGGCCCACTGGCCAGTGGCCCAACAACGGCACCCACAGCAGTTACGGCCCAGTTCCAGCACGGCCAGGAGTCCTTGGGCCCAGACCTCCGCAAGCCCACCATGCAGCAGGCCCCACTCAGACCGATATCGAGGCCACGATGCACACGTTGGGATTGTCTCAACCGGACCCAAATTGGTACATGGACACCGGGGCCACTACTCACATGACTTCCGAATCAGGTACTCTCTCATCTTATTCCAATTTGAGCACCCCTCGGGGGATAATTGTTGGTAATGACAGTTCTATTCCAATTCTAAGGTATGGTCAGAAAATATTGTCTCCTCCCAATCCGCCACTCCTCTTGAAAAATACTTTACATGCTCCTAAATTGATTAAAAATTTAGTGTCTGTCCGAAAGTTCACAAATGACAATTCTGTTTCTGTTGAATTTGATCCTTTCGGTTTCTCTGTGAAGGATTTCAAGACGGGGAGTCATCTCATGAGGTGTGATAGTAGGGGGGATCTGTATCCTATCATGCCCGATTTCAGCCCATCGAGTCCAGCCTTGCCATAAGCTTTTGCAGTCATCTCTCCTTCCATGTGGCATGTTCGTCTGGGTCATCCGGGATCTTCTATTTTGTCAGCTTTAGATAAAAATAGCTTTATTTCTTGTAAGGGTACGAGTCGTACTTCAATTTGTCAGTCTTGTTCATTTGGAAAAATTGTTAAGTTGCCATTTGTAGACTCCAAGTCTCATACTTCTATGCCATTTGACATTATTCATAGCGACTTATGGACATCTCCTGTTCTTAGTTCAACGGGTCATCGATATTATGTTCTCTTTTTAGATGATTATTCTAAATTTTTGTGGACGTTTCCAATTGCGAATAAATCACAAGTGTTTTCCGTCTTCATAAAATTTAGAGCGTTCATTCGTACTCAATTCGAAATAGAAATAAAAAATATTCAATGTGATAATGAGAAAGAGTATGACAATAGGGAGTTTCGAGAATTTTGTGCTACTCATGGGATAAATTTTCGTTTTTCATGTCCTCATACATCTTCACAAAATGGGAAAGCCGAACGCAAAATTCATTCCATAAATAACATTGTCCGAACTCTCCTAATACATGTCTCCATACCTCCATATTTTTGGCATCATGCTCTACAAATGGCCGCTTACCTTCTGAACATAATTCCTTCTAAAGGTCTGACATATTCTTCCCCCCTCAAAATCCTATATAATAAGAACCCTTCTTATTCTCACCTTCGGATATTTGGGTGCTTGTGTTATCCGTTATTCCCATCCACCATAATTAACAAACTTCAGGCTCGGTCTACCCCGTGTGTGTTTTTGGGTTATCCGTCAAATCATCGTGGTTATAAGTGTTTTGATTTATCCTCCAAGAAAATCATAATCAATCGCCATGTCATTTTTGATGAAACTCAATTCCCATTTACGAAAGTTCATACTCCCGAACCTCAGTCATATAATTTTTTGGATGACCAAATATCCCCGTATATTATTCAGAATTTTTCGGACATCTCCCGTACCCAAAATCCTCCAGCGGGCCCACTGCCCGCTGGACCAACAGTACCGCCACACTCACAAAATCCAGCCATCGAATAGCAGTTCCAAAGAATCGGGCCTGCCCAATCGAACTGCGCTCCAATCTGATTCCAGCCTTTACCGATTTGGGCCAAAGCCCATCGCTCACGCCGATCCGTCCGAGCCCAGAAAATTCCCAAAATTCCCAAAATTCCATCAATTCTTCCTCGAGTCATAGTCCGGTCACTCGTAGTCAGCGGTGTATTTTTACACCTAAAAGACATTTTAATTTACATTCTGATATCTCTAAATCCCCTTTGCCCCGCAATTCTGTGTCCGCATTAAATGACCCTAATTGGAAAATTGCTATGACTGATGAATATAATGCTCTTATTAATAATAAGACGTGGGAGTTGGTGCCCCGTCCATATGGTATTAATATTATCAGGTCTATGTGGATTTTTGCTCACAAGGAGAATTTAGATGGGTCTTTTGCTAGACATAAGGCACGACTTGTTGGTGATGGTAAGACTCAGCAGGTTGGAATTGATTGTGGTGAGACGTTTAGTCCGGTGGTCAAACCGGCTACCATTCGCACTGTGCTTAGCTTGGCTCTTTCAAAGACTTGGCCAATTCATCAGTTAGATGTCAAGAATGCTTTTCTACATGGTGATCTCAAGGAAACAGTCTATATGCATCAGCCGTTGGGTTTCAGGGATCCCAACCGCCCTCATCATGTCTGTTTATTGAAGAAATCACTATATGGGCTTAAGCAGTCTCCACGGGCCTGGTATACACGATTTGCTGATTTTGTTTCGACTATTGGGTTCACTCACAGCAGGTCAGATAATTCCTTGTTCATCTACCGCCGTGGTTCGTCATTAGCCTATATTCTGTTGTATGTGGATGATATTATCTTGACTGCCTCCTCCGATGCTTTGCGCCAGTCTATCATGGCCATGCTCAGTTCTGAATTTGCTATGAAGGACTTAGGGCCGTTGAGTTATTTTTTGGGGATTGCCGTCAAGCGTCATTCAGGTGGCTTGTTTCTATCTCAACGGAAGTATGCTGCTGAGATCATCGAGAGGGCTGAGATGTCATCCTGTAAGTCCACTTCCACACCGGTTGATGCAAACCCAAAGCTGAGTGCCGCAGCAGGTGCACCATACGAGGACCCGACCCGCTATCGCAGTCTTGCAGGGGCCCTCCAGTATCTTACATTTACCAGACCAGATATTACGTATGCAGTTCAGCAGGTGTGTTTATTCATGCATGATCCCAGAGTTGAGCACATGAATGCAATCAAACGCATCATTCGATATATTCAGGGGACACTGGACTATGGGTTGCACTTGTATCCTTCATCTACATCCACTCTTGTCTCTTACACGGATGCTGATTGGGGTGGGTGTCCCGACACCAGACGGTCGACTTCTGGCTACTGTATGTTCCTTGGAAACAACTTGGTCTCCTGGTCCGAAAAACGTCAGGCAACTCTATCATCTCAAGTGCAGAGGCAGAATATCGAGGGGTAGCGAATGTGGTCTCCGAATCATGTTGGCTACGTAATTTGCTTTTGGAGCTTCATTGTCCCATTCAGAAGGCAACCTTGGTATATTGCGATAACATTAGTGCCATCTACCTTTCAGGTAACCTCGTTCTACACCAACGCACCAAACATATCGAAATGGACATTCACTTTGTCCTTGAAAAGTTTGCAAAGGGTCAAGTTCGCGTATGCCATATCCCGTCTCGTTATCAAATTGCAGACATCTTTACAAAAGGGTCTACCAGCGGTTCTATTTGAAGATTTTAGGGACAGTCTCGATTCAAAACCGCCGCTATGATCAAGTGGGTGTGTTAAACAAAACAATATACATGTGATATACACCGAATATACAGCAGTGTATATCACATATATATCACTGGATTAAAACAAGAAAACAGAGTGCAAACGGTTGGGCCTCTCGGCGATGGCCCAAACCAAGAAGGCAAAGAAGGCCTCGGCCTCTGCGATGGGCCAATAGTAGCCAAAGAAAGACCCATCACGGGAGTAAAGCAGAAAATCAGTGGACAATATTGTATATTAAGGAAAGTATATTGTGTGTATATTGTAGAATATTTATTACCATAATTAGTGTTATACACTTACCATAATTGTATAGTTAGAATTATGGTAGAATAAGGTTTTAGAAATAGATTAGGAATAGGATTCTCCTATTTTGTAACTTGTATATATATATCTATTCAATCAATGAAAATAATCAAGGGGATTATTTCTTTCAAATATCTTTTTACCTTTGCGAAGAACCCCGCAAGTAACCTTTTGGTCCTCATTAGCATAAATTTAACATTCAATAGATGGATTCCAAAAAATCCAAAGTTTTGTTATTTTTGTAGTTGTCAATCTTGTCTTCCTTAATGAAAGGTTCCTGTATAGAAATTAGAGAGATCTTGTGGTCTTTTATCAAGTATTTCAACCTCTCTATAGCCGCTTGTGACTTCATTCCCCTGATATTCCAATTAAGAAACTTAATCATTAAAAATAAATTTGAGAGGGTTTGGTGAATTCAACTTTTGATTTCTAGTTGCAGGAAGTCCCATGCCTTTCCCTTCAACCTTTCTAATCTGATTTCGTTTTTGGAGAAGTAACCTTTTGCCTGGCTTCTTTATTTTTTGAATAACAAATTTCCCTATAGGTGTTGTATCATCAGTTTCATCTGACACCCCCTCAGTTTCATCAGTAGATTCCTCAGATGTATCCTCCTCTTCTGATGATGTTCTTTCAGCCCATTCATCTTGAGAATCTTCCTTTTTCAATAATTTTCAACTCCAGATTTTTTCTACTTTGAACTACTTTTGGATATGCTTGCAAGTTGCTCTTCAGCCTCCTCCATAAGTTCATCAAAGCTATTCTAAGTTATCGCTGCAGTATTGTTGAGATTGGTATCCTCATCAAGTCTATTTTTCCTTTGTTCCCTACTTTTGCTCCATTATTTGTTTCCAAATTTCCTCTTGGTGTTTTTACTTCCATCTTCTTCTCAACTTCCTTTGGATAAATCCACTTGTAATCACTGGTATCCTTGATAATGATGGTGTTTTCTCTAACTTACCCTTGCCTTTTTTGTGGTGCTTCTGTCTCCACAATATCCATGATCTTCTTTGGGTTTTGATCATTAGCTACTATCTGCTTCTGAGGTTGATCATTTTAAGTGGAATGACTTGTGTATTGTGTGACCTGAGAAAAGGACCTGTCCTTGCTCTTCAGAACATTGTTGTTCTCCTTCTCAAAATCCTTTTGAGAAATGTGTTGTATGGCTTGTTCATTCACAATGTCAACAACTATGTTAGAACTTTTAGGGACCTCTTTCTCCACTGTTTCATTAGGGGGAAGAGGTTTATCAATACCAAAAATAACTCTTGTTGGCTTGTACCCTCCTCAGGTGGTTCACTATATCCTCTTTTTCTTCTATGTGTTACCAAAACCAATTGGTCTGCTCCTTCCTTCACTTTGTTTTCTAGGTTTTTTATCGGTACCTTTGCCATTCCTCTTTTTCCTGAGATAACTTATTGCTCTTTAGAGAGTTGGTTCTTCATTTATGTTTTCATATTATCTACTTCTGTCACACTCCAACCTTGGGGGAGGGGGGTTGCTGGCACCCGATGTCCTAACACCCGAGCGTACCTGTCCTGATACTTGTGATATAAGTAATAACTCATGGGCCGACTAGGCCTCCGACATATACTCTACCGAATGGGGACATAACCACCTGCACTCAGAAAGGCCCAAACCATATATATATATATAACAAGGCCGACAAGGCCAACATATGCACACTAACTTGGGGAGGCTGACAAGGCCACATGCGACTGTCATATACAATACAACTATTTACAAGTCTCTAAAGAGTACTATGACAACATCTAATCGGGACAGGACCCCGCCAGACACAACTATATGTGTTTATACATCTGTCATACCTATCAACTCACTACATAACTCCGGAGGAAAGAAGCGTGATAACCTTCAACTGGTCGATTCCTACTATGAGGAAAGAATCTACATCTCTATCTGTACATGCGACATGAAACACAGTGTCCCTGGAAAAGGGATATCAGTACGAAATAATGTACTGAGTATGTAAATCATAAATATAATATGAATCTACAAACTGTAAAGAAAGCATATGAGCAATGTGAAACAAATAGCTGTATGAGAAAGCATAAGCAACCTTGGGGGGGGGGACAAGAGGCGGAAAAATGAAACTTTGAAACTTAATACAACTTGCATGGCTAGGCTTTTACTATATAACTATCCTCGTCTTATAGTGCGAGGTATAACATGTCATTAATCTTAGATGTATGTATGAATATGCAATTCAATATGCACCCTAGTTCATGTGTGTGTTGCGGACCGTGCAACCCGATCCATCATACGTATATGTTGCGGAACATGCAATCCGATCCTTTATAAAGATATGTTGTAGAACGTGCCACCCGATCCTCTATATGAATATGTTGCGGAACGTGCAACTCGATCCTTTATATGAATATGCTGTTCAACGTGCAACCCGATCCTCTATATGAATATATTATGGAACGTGCAACCCGATCCTCTATATGTATGCTCATGATTGTATGCATTCGATCATCTGCTAACGAACAATATAACAACACCAAAGAGTCTCGGGGGAGTGGACAATAGACTGGGACAACTATGGCCCTTTGGCCTCTTTTAGAACTTAGATCTTTAGACTTTACCTTGATCCGACTCTTGGTCGACTCGATGATTCATTCTTAGAAGTGCTTCTTATTGAAGACTTAGAATAAGTTCAACCAACGACATGGATCATAAGAATATGTACAAGCAATGAGTATTTCTTAACAAGAGACTTTTGATAGATAATAGGGTTGAATGCTCACGTTCCTTTTTGAAAATGATAACTTTCTAGATTCTTACTTTTGAAAGAAAGGGATAGCTTTACATACTTGGTTCTTGTCACTACAATCATTTTACAAGTCCTCGCTCCTCTTACGAGTGATCATCTATATCATGTAAGGAAGTAATATCAATATCAAATCTAAATTCCATAAAACTTCGCTTGGGTATCTTATCGACTTCCGTATACACTTCGGGTTCTTAGACTTCTTTATAAGGGATACTTATATAATTTAATCCCACGGTTTAATCCAAATACAATTTTCATAAAACCTTAGTTAGGTGTTCTTCAAACAACTGTTAGGCATAAGTAATTCCTTAAACATCTCTTATACATAAAACTTTATGTGAATTAATCTCACGTCCTTGTCGCGCCCGTTTTTCGACCTTGCTCGGGTCAAAGCGGAGCGCGGACGTGTCCGGTGATTCCTGGGTAAAAAGGGTTGAGGAGTCGCCACCTAATTATGTTTACGGTGAATTAGGACACCTAAATATTAAACTAAGTGCTGCAATGTAAACTCCAATTTTAATGGTCTGCGAAACTAATGAGATTCTAGGTAAGGGTTCTTTATTCTCCTAAAGGGAAGGGGTTAGGCATCCTTTAAGATCCGCTAACTTGCGGTTATCCGGTCAAACTCAGGTTAATTATTGCTAGAAAAATGCATGTTTGATATATGAAGTTAAAGATGTTTTCCAATAATTAGTAAATGATGCATTTTTTTAAAAGAAAGATACATGTAGAGAAAAAATATGCATTTGTATGGTATTTAAAGAGAAATACATGTAGAGTTGGAAAAAATATGCATTTGTCAATTGAGAGTAGAAACAAAATTATTTATAACGCCAAAGAAGCGAATCTTTCGAAAATCATCAAGTTGCAAAAAAGATAAACTTATTCAGTATGATTAATAAAGCAAATAAAAGATGACAAAAGTTGTTTTGAAAATCTTGAATACGCGTGACGAGCCTAAAATAAATAACTAGCGAAGGATTTCTAAGTTTGAATTTAACCGAGCCTACAAATAAATAAGCTAGCGACGGGTTTCAAATCTTAAACTACCCTATGAATTAATCCTAAGTTTGCCTATTCTAAGCATTTCAATAGTTACATAAGTGCGATAAATAATATTACAATACAAAGCGGGATAAAAGCTGAATTAAAGAAAGAAATAAAATAAATAAACTCCGAGGAATAATTAGCGTTATTTACTTTAATCCGCAAGTCATTAAGAGCAAACGGTTAGAAACAAGCTTAAATACAAATAACTTCATATCCGTATTCAAACAAGGAATGTTTTGATCACGGAGGGCTCAGACTTAAATTTTGAAAAGAACATTCCAATCACGCCGTGGTCGCAAAACATATGACTAATGTGGTTTTTTTGATTGCCCTGCCTACTAAACGTGTTGGTCTCTCGGAGTGAAATAGAAAAAGATCACTATAATCACGTCGTGGCTGCGAATATATAACTTGTTGGTTATTTTAGTCACCTCGCCTACTAAACATGTTGATCTCGGAAAAAGGTTTAAGCCTCATCATTGCCTAAGGTTATATTTCCGTCTTTGCAACCTGCGGAGGCCTCAAAATCGACGGATATTTTTCATCGCCGCTGTAGTATCGTGTTCAAATCAAGTAAAATTAAAATGAAACAGAACAAAGATGGGCAAAGCGTGAAAACAGAGGCGAGAGAGAAAAAAGTTTCGAAAAATGACGCGGTGTTTAGTTTAAAATAGTAAACAAGAGAACAATAATTTGGAACCGAGCAAAGGAACTAAATAGAAAGCAGTACCGAAAAGATCACGATATTTATTCAAAACAGTAAAAGAGTAAAATAGTGGAGATATCTCGCTGTCTTGATACTTAAAACAAGCATAAAAAAATAGAGAAACGAACGGAAAGAAAAGCGCTGGCTTCAAGTTAATTTCATCGGCCTTAATGCAATATTAATAAAACAATAAAACAAAGAAAGAAACGAGCAAGGAGCAATTAAAGTATCCGACCCAAATTAAATGTTGGAACCAAAAGCAGATTAAGAAGTAATTATGGAAAAATCCGACCCGGATCATGAAAGATGACCAATGAAATCGAAATTCAGACTTTTAGATAACCAGCAATGATTATGAAAAATGCCATAATCTCGAACATTAAAACTGGGTCGACCTGATCCGGTCGATCGATCCAATCGGATGCCAACGAATCAGATTTTTCATTTTTTCAGATAACAATATACATGACATGAAATGCAAGAAATTGATCTCAAACCTGGTCGACCTGACTCAAGGCGAATCCCGACCCGAATCATGTGTTCAACCCGGAATCAACTGATTTCATCAATTTCAGATAACCAATAATAACAACAGCAACAATGCAAGAAATTTGAAAATTCAAACCGGGTCGACCCGAATTGGAGATTCAAACCGACATCAAATAATTCCATCAATTCCAGATAACCAACATACGAAAATATGAAATGCAAGAATTCTGAAAATATTGCTCAAACCGGGTCGACCCGACCCGGGTCAATGTTTCCAATCCAATCGCTGGTCCAAACCCGAATCGATTTTAACACCAAATTCAGATAACCAATAACAAGAAAATGAAATGCAAGAATTCAAAATATTACCTAAACCGGGATCGACCATCGGTCGCTGACCACCCAATCGATGGTCCAAACCCGAATCGATTTTAACACCAAATTGGGATAACCAACATACATAAATATGAAAATGCAAGAATTCAAAATATTACTCAAACTGGTCGACGGGCTCGGTCAGTGACCACCAATCGATTGGTCCAAACCAATCAGATTTTAACACCAAATTCGAGATAACCAATAACAGAAAATGAAATGCAAGAATTCTGTAATATTACCCAAACTGGTCGACCGACCGAATCAGTCGAGTCCAACCTAATCGATTTTAACACCAAATTGTATAACTAATAACAAAGAAAATGAAATGCAAAATTTCAAAATAATACCCAAACTGGTCGATCTGAATTCAAAACAAAGAACAACAAGAAATGCAAAATAGATTTTCTGACTCGCTTTAAACCGAATAGAGGCATTTAAAACCCAAGTTCAAGAACGAAACTCACCTCCTTTCTTTCGAATCTTGGGCCTATTTCGGACTTGTATCTTGAACAACAAAGAAAGCGAATGTTTTAAAATCAAGAACACAACAAATATTTTATGTATATATGGAATAATCTTCCGAAAAATCCTTCAAAAAATCTGTTTCAATCCCGAAAAATCTCTCCCCTCAAAAATGAAGAACAACATGGGGTATTTATAGGTGGATTCCCCCTTAAAAACGAGTTTGAAATTCAAAATAAAGGAGCCAAAATCGCGGATTTGAGGGGCATGGGTTGCGGATTTTTGGGGTGTCAGCGCAACAGAGGGGGGTTGGTGAGGCAAGGGGTTGGTGATGGCAGGGCGAGGTGACCGGCGACCCTTTGTGAGGGGGGGGGTTAGGGTTTTTGATTTTTTTTGATTTTGGGTTTTTTCCTTTGGGTTTTAAGGGTTGGGGGAATTAAAAGGGGAATGGGTTATGGGTCGGGTCGGTTGGTCGGGTTTGGGGCCAACGGTTTGGGATGTTGGGTTGGCCGGGTTGGGCTAATTTATTTGGTTGGGGTTTTGGGCAGATGGGTGATGGGGTGGCCGGTTGGGCTTGGTAAAGGAAAGAAGGGGAATGAGTTTGAATAAAAGGGAATTGGGCTTTGCTTTGGGATTTTTGTTTTGTGGGTTGTTGGATGATGGGAGTTTTAAAATGGGGAGTTTGGGCTCGGGTGTTGGGCTAATTGAAATAAAGTGGAATGGCCTTGGGAGTTTTGGTTGTGGGTTGTGGGGAATTGGGGAAATAAAGGGGAAAGGGAATAGGGGAATTTGGTTTGGGCTTGTGAATTTTGTTTGGGTAGAATTTGTATTGGGTTGGGAAAATAAAATGGGTTATGGATTAAAAAAATATATAAGAGGGGTTTAATATTAAAAATATTTTTGTTTTGTAAAAGAAGTGAATTATTTAAAATAACATAACGATTTGATAATAATAAAATATAATATTTCTTAAATATTTAATGCTTAATAAAAGGAAAATACGATGCAATTTTGCGAGAATAAAATAACATAGAATTTCTGATAAAACTTTATGATTATTATAAAAATGCAAATGATAAACAATGCACACAATAATAATAATAAGAGGATATACACATATATGCCTATATTTTAAAATTATTTTAAAAGTGTCAAAATATTAAAAATTACTTAATAAAATCATAAAAGATGGGACAAAATTGGGTGTCAACAGATGCCCTCTTTGGGACTCGAGACGATGAAAGAGTTTTCTCGCCAAAGAAGTTGACCAAGTAGCCAATTTTGTCCTGATCATCTGGACTGAATGGGAAGAAATAGAATCCGAGGGTATAGAAGTTGCAAAAAGATAGTGCATATTCAAGAAACAATGCCCCAAAGGTTTCGACTTAGGATGACACCGGTCGCAGATGCGAAACTAATGGGAAAAGCGGATCGGACGTCAAGTAGGTCGCGACCAATTTGCCTCGGTTCGCCGTAGAGATAGTTCCACGCTATGATGAAATTCTCGCAAATTAAAAACTCCTGCAAACCAAAGCTTAAGATATAATTAGTGTATAATCACGAGAAAAATTGTAGAGAAAATAACTTAGAAATACCCAAGATTAGAGGTGGGCTGATCAAATTAAAATACCCTCATTATAAGGTGGGCTACCCGAAATTAAAATACCCTATTATAAGGTGGGCCGACTGAAATTAAAATACCCTCATTATAAGTTGGCGCTGAAATGACGTCGCTGGATCGACGTGTTGTGTCAAGACGTCGTTGTAATGTTGTTGACGCCGTCATGTATAGACTTTTGATGTCGCTGCTGTATAGACGTTGATGATGTCGTCGCTGTATAGACTTTATTGATGTCGCTGTTGTTGTAAAAAATAGTTGTCGGTCTTCCGTAACGTCGTGGGACGCTGTTGTAATGTCAGCTGAAGATAGTTGATGTGTCGCGAAGAACGCCAATGACGCGGTTCTAATGCCGTGTAAAAGATAGGCCGCGTTGAAGACGCGGATTGTAATGTTGTTGACGTCGCTGTAGTGCTGTAAAGATATTTGTTGTGTTGTTGTAAAGATAGTTGTCGCTACCGAAGACGCCATTGTAATCTTTGTTGGACGCCGTTGAGATGCGGTAAAAGATAGTTGCCGCGCGTTACGTAAAGATAGTTGTCGCTTGAAGACGCCATTGTAATCTTGTTGACGTCGCCGAGATGCGGTAAAAGATAATTGTCGTGCGCTGCCGTGAAAAGATAGTCGCGCGCTGAAGACGCCATTGTAATCTTGTTAGACGCCGCTGAGATATGGTAAAAATAGTTGTTGCGCTGTCGCGAAAAGATAGTTCTTTGCATTTGAAGACGCCATTGTAATGTCATGACGCCGTGTCCGAGATCTGATAAAGATAATTGTCGGTCGCTGTCAAAAGATAGTCGCCGCATTAGAAAGACGCCATTGTAATGTCGCTGACGCCGCTGAGATGCGGTAAAGATATTTGTTAGGTCGCGAAGAACGCCAATGACGCTGTTGTAATGTCAGTAAAGATAGTCGCGTTGAAGACGCCATTGTAATGTCATGGACGTCGTTGAGATCTTGTCAGAAATGATATTTGTTGTGTTGTTGTAAAAGATAGTTGTCGCTACCAAGACGCCATTGTAATGCCGTTGGACGCTGCTGAGATGCTGTAAAAGATAGTTGCTGCGCTGCCGTAAAGATAGTTGCCGATTTGAAGACGCCATTGTAATCGTTGACGCCGTCGAGATGTAAAAGATAATTGGTCGTCGCGCTGCGTAAAAGATAGTCGCCGCGTTGAAGACGTCATTGTAATCGTCATGGACGCCGCTGGAGATATGGTAAAAATAGTTGTTGCGTTGCCGTAAAGATAGTTGCCGCGTTTGAAGACGCCATTGTAATAATCGCTGACGCCGTCGAGATGCATAAAGATAATTGTCGTGCGCTGCCGTAAAAAGATAGTCTTTGCATTGAAGACGCTATTGTAATCTTTGTCATGGACGCCGTTGAGATGCGGTAAAGATATTTGTTAGTGCGCGAACGCCAATGACGCTGTTGTAATGCCGTAAAGATAGTCGGGCGTTGAGACGCCATTGTAATGATGTTGACGTCATGAGATGTCAGAAAAGATATTTGTTGTGTTGTTGTAAAAGATAGTTGTCATAAGACGCCATTGTAATCTTGTTTGGACGCCGCTGAGATGCGGTAAAAGATAGTTGCTCGCGTTAGTAAAGATAGTTGTCGCGTTTGAAGACGCCATTGTAATGTCATTACGCCGCCGAGATGCGTAAAAGATAATTGTCGTCTTTGCGCGTTGCGTAAAGATAGTCAGCGCTGAAGACGCCATTGTAATGTCATGGACGCCGCTGAGATCGCGGTAAAAGATATTTGTTGTGCTGCAGTAACGTCAATGACGTTGTTGTAATGCCGTAAAAGATAGCTGCTGCATTGAAGACATCATTGTAATGCTATTGACGTCGTTGAGATGCGGTAAAAGATAGTTGCTACATTGCCGTAAAGATAGTCGCTTTGCTTTGAAGACGCTATCAGAATCATGACGCGTTGAGATGTCAGAGAAGATAGTTGCCGCATTGCCGTAAAGATAGTTGATGCGTTATCGCAAAAGATAGGTCTTAAGACGTCATTGTAATGCTGTTGGCTACGCTGAGATGCGGTAAAGATAGTTGCCGCACACAAGACGTCATTGTAATGTCAGCGTGACGTCATAAAGTCGTAAAAATGGTTGTCGTGGTCGCCATAACGTCGATAGCGTTATTGTAATGTTGTCTTGTTGTAAGAGATTTAAGGCGACGCCCTTGCCGCCGCTTGTCAGAATAGGGTTCCACGCCAGGTCAATCTTCCACGATCCAAACTCATGTGAATTGAAATGTCGCCTGGCACGGGCGAAAATGTGATGCGACGCCTTTGCCATCGGGTTTGCCTTGTTGTCGCTTCTTTGTGATTCGAAATAACATCTTTGTGCGACATAATACAGCCGACCCCGAGGGTCAAGATGATGTCTTCGTATAAATGCAAGAACAAGAACGTAATCCTTTGTAGTGAGTTGTGGTACCGAAATTCTTTGGGAATTGATCATAATCGATGTGGCTTCCCCCGCTTTTTCAACCTCAAGAACCTTTACTCAAAGAAAATTTGTGAGTTTGGGGAGGGGCGGTTGATTCGCGTTGACTTGGTAGCTTTGGCTCTTGATAGTCCTGCATGTCCTCGGCTGATTCGACTGTAGTCTTGTCCTGGTTCCCAGTCTTGGCTAACCGTTAATGAAAACATTTGTTGAAAATAATTTGTTTATAAGAAAGTATGCTTATCATTAAAAAGTTCTTGTCGAACTGCTAATGAAAATATTTGTTGAAATGATTTGCTTATAAGAAAGTATGCATATTAGTAAAAATCTTGTCAAACTCTAATGAAAATATTTGGTGAAAATAAATTGTGTATAAGAAAATATGCATATTCGTAATAAAAATCTTGTCAAACTCTAATGAAAGTATTTGTTGAAAATAAATTGCTTATAAGAAAGTATGTATATATGTAAATGTCTCATGAGCAATGACATGCGGTGAAACAAAGCAAACGCCTTATCCAAAATCCTCTTAGGTGAAGACTTAGTTTGCCGATGCTTTTCCATGTTTATCGGCGTCCTCCGGCAGTTGATCCCTTAAAAATGCCCCCATTCGATATGTGAGAATGACGATCTTTGAACCGGACAAACAGTCTTGTGTAGATTGCTTGTCCTATCGTGGGTGATCGATGGGTGCATTTTGTCACATGTGATATAAAGGAGAAAATATTTCCTAATGGTGGGACCGAAGCCGATTTAGCCGCCACGATCCCCATGAGAGAATCATGTCATGACGTAGTTCATTGGCGTTAAGGAGATTTGTAAGGGTTTTTCTAAAGATGGGACCGGTTGGCGTGGTCAGCCACGATCCCGGCCGAGGGAATCAGTCATAACGAGTTCAAAGTTACAAGTAAAAAAGAAACTTGGGGAAATTTGTGGATCTAAAGAAACGGAACCTAAGTGGGTTCTATGCGATCCCGCCGAGGAGCGTAACTTTTACAACATAGAAAAAGTATTACATAGAGAATAACTAATCTTAGATATGGTATCTCTTCAATCGATCTGCATTGATGGTTTTTGGCCATTCTATTCTCGCTAAGGTTGTCCCTTGACAACCATGTCCATCCGCTTTCATCAACCGTCTCTTAGTAAATGACTCGTATCCACATGGTCACAAAGAAATAACATTGCCCCAGTAGAAGTCCTCCGATCGTAGTGTGGTAGCCCAAGAGTACAAATGGCAAACGTCCGCGCCAATGCTTGTAACTATCAACCATCTTGGTGTTTCATCCAAATCGGCTTTGACTTATTCCAAAATGCTCCATTCTTCCCTAATGAGTCTTCCTTATACTCTTCGAAGCCTTGCTTGTTGTTCGGGACCTTGTTTGCTTGTTTCATTACATGTCACTTATTATCGGCAAATTTATACGTTTGCATGATGAAAAAGAAAAGAAATTGATTAAACAAAACAGATTTTAAAATAGCAAAAGCAATGCGGATTTGTCTTTTTGAGCTTTCAAAAAGGTGGAGGCAAAATACATTAAAAAGCATAAATGCGATTCAGGCCTCAATTTAAATCGCGTTTTTTTATTAAGTTAGCGCTAATACAATTTGGATAGGCATGATTGGAAAATAACGGATGGGGTGCTCCACTACTTAGTCAACACTAATCAACTTTTTGGGGAAATAAATAAGGCAAAATGAATCTCTGAGAAAAATGAAGAAAACCAAATTAGTATAAGGTGAGTAATTATTGATTCAAATAATATACACATAGTGGAAAGCAAGATGAGAAAATAGCAAAATGATTGTAAGGCAATTAAATGCGCATTCTAATACGCATGGGGCCTCCCTTATGCTTCTGAGGTGGGCCTAACGCCAGGATATGATTACGATTTGATCCAAGTCGCTAAAACCGCAATGCTTTGTCGGAAACGAGACAAAATGAATGTACATTTTCCACTTCAAGATGTCATGATTAGTCTTGGATTAATCTATCCTTATCACGCCACATAATATGATGATTGGTCGTTGGGTTGTGAGACCCGCATCTTTGGCGGATTTCTTAATTGTGGAGTCGATACCAAGGATCGACTCCACCTAAGGTGTGTATGTATGCATGACTTAAAATAAAGGGTGGTATAGCTCTATCTTAAATTTTCTAAGATTTGGCCGACTAGACACAAGGTTTCCGGTGACTACTCAGTGAGAAGGCTGCGCCACCTGATGGTCCTGGCCACTCAACAGATATGCCAACTCCTAAAATTTAGTAGATTGAAAGAAATTTTATGGGTGCGCAAAACACACCTCAAGTGTAGTGTGTGATAGTGTCAATTTTCCGTAGTGGAAGAAATATGAGCTAAATGCCAATTTAAGGAAAGCAAGAAGAGAATATAATAATTAAAGCGCTTATGCACGCAAATTTCACAAAGGAAACAAATCAAAGCATACATCAAACAAAGAGTGAAAGTAAAGCACAAATAATTAACCTGAATTTTGCTATGGTTAAGAACTGAAAAGTCCCAGTGAGTCGCATGTCGTCAGCTACTCCGTTTTCGACCTTGCTCGGGTCAAAGCGGAAGCGCCGGACGTGTCCGTGATTCCTGGGTAAAAAGGGTTGAGGAGTCGCCACCTAATTATGTTTACGAATTAGGACACCTAAATATTAAACTAAGCTGCAATGTAAACTCCAATTTTAATGGTTCCATAAACTAATGAGATTCTAGGTAAGGGTTCTTTATTCTCCTAAAGGGAAGGGGTTAGGCATCCTTTAAGATCCGCTAACTTGCGGTTATCCGGTCAAACTCAGGTTAATTATTGCTAGAAAAATGCATGTTTGATATATGAAGTTAAAGATGTTTTCAAATAATTAGTAAATGATGCATTTTTTTAAAAGAAAGATACATGTAAAGAAAAAATATACATTTGTATGGTATTTAAAGAGAAATACATGTAGAGTTGGAAAACATATGCATTTGTCAATTGAGAGTAGAAACAAAATTATTTATAACGCCAAAGAAGCGAATCTTTCGAAAATCACCGAGTTGCAAAAAAGATAAACTTATTCAGTATGATTAATAATGCAAATAAAAGATGACAAAAGTTGTTTTGAAAATCTTGAATACGCGTGACGAGCCTAAAATAAATAACTAGCGAAGGATTTCTAAGTTTGAATTTAACCGAGCCTACAAATAAATAATCTAGCGACGGGTTTCAAATCTTAAACTACCCTATGAATTAATCCTAAGTTTGCCTATTCTAAGCATTTCAATAGTTACATAAGTGCGATAAATAATATTACAATACAAAGCGGGATAAAAGCTGAATTAAAGAAAGAAATAAAATAAATAAACTGCGAGGAATAATTCACGTTATTTACTTTAATCCCTCGTCGCCAAGAGCAAACGGTTAGAAAGCAGTTAAATACAAATAACTTCATATCCGTATTCAAAACAAAGGAATGTTTTGATCACGGAGGCTGGGGACTTAAATTTTGAAAAGAACATTCCAATCACGCGTGGTCTGCAAACATATGACTAATGTGGTTTTTTGATTGCCTCGCCTTACTAAACGTGTTGGTCTCTCAGGTGAAATAGAAAAGATCACTATAATCACGCTGCGGCTGCGAATATATAACTTGTTGGTTATTTTAGTCACCTCGCCTACTAAACATGTTGATCTCTGAAAAAGGTTTAAGCCTCATCATTGCCCGTGGTTATATTTCCGTCTTTGCAATCATGGAGGCCTCAAAATCGACGGATATTTTTCATCGGCCGATGTAGTATCGTGTTCAAATCAAGAAAATTAAATGAAACAAGAACAGAGAGGCAGCAAGAAAACAGAGGCAGAGAGAAAAAAAGTTTCCAAAATGACGCGGTGTTTAGTTTAAAACAAGAAACAAGAGAACAATAATTTGGAACCGAGCAAAGGAACTGAAATAGAAAGCAAAGACTAAAAGATGCGATATTTATTCAAAACAAGAAAAACAAGAAATAAAGGAGATATCCGCGTCTTGATACTTAAACAAAGCTAAAAACAGAGAAACGAACGAAGAAAAGCGCGGCCAAGTTAATTTCATCGGCCTTAATGCAATATTAATAAAACAATAAAACAGTAAAGAAACGAAAGCAAAGGAGCAATTAAAGTATCCGACTCAAATTTCAAATGTTGGAACCAAAACAGATTAAGAAGTAATTATGGAAAAAATCCACCTGGATCATGAACAAGTGACCCGAATGAAATCGTAAATTCGCACTTTTTAGATAACTAAAGACCAATGCTTATGAAAAAATGCCATAATCTCGAAATACGCTAAAATCGGGTCGATTCCGATCCGTCGATGACCTGACCGAATCGATGCCAACCCTAATCAGATTTTTTTTCATTTTTTAGATAACCAATATATACATGACATGAAATGCAAGAAATTTGGGAATTCAAACTGGTCGACCCACCCGGTCAAGAATCTGACCCGAATCATGTGTTCAACCGGAATCAACTGATTTCATCAATTTCGATAACCAATAATAACAACAAAGAACAATGCAAGAAATTTGAAAAATTCAAACCGGTCGACTAATTGAGATTCAAACCGACATCAAATAATTCCATCAATTCCAGATAACCAACATACTAAAATATGAAATGCAAGAATTCTGAAAAATATTGTTTCAAACCGTCGACCCGACCGTCAAACTCGAACCGAATCATGTCCAAACCCGAATCGATGATTTTAACACCAAATTCAGATAACCAACATACATAAATATGAAAATGCAAGAATTACGAAAATATTACCCAAACTGTCGACCCGACCGTCGTTGACCGACCGAATCGATGGTCCAAACCGTAATCATTTTAACACCAAATTCGTGATAACCAATAACAGTGAAAATGAAATGCAAGAATTTCAAAATATTACCCAAACTGGTCGACCCGATCTGGTCCAAACCTCAATCAGATTTTAACACCAAATTCGATAACCAACATACATAAATATGAAAATGCAAGAATTCAAATATTACCTAAACTGGTCGACCTCCGACCCGGCCGTTGATCTGACCCAACCCGGGTCCAAACCTCAATCGATTTTAACACCAAATTCAGATAACCAATAACAAGAAAATGAAATGCAAAAATTCTGAAAATAATACCCAAACTGGCCGATTCCGACCAAACAATGTTAAGAACAACAAGAAATGCAAAATAGATTTTCTGACTGGTTTTTCGTAAACCGAATAGAGGCATTTAAAACCCAAGTTCAAGAACGAAACTCACCTCCTTTCTTTCGAATCTTGGGCCTATTTCGGACTTGTATCTTGAACAATAAAGAAAGCGAATGTTTTAAAATCAAGAACACAACAAATATTTTATGTATATATGGAATAATCTTTCGAAAAATCCTTCAAAAAATCTGTTTCAATCCCGAAAAATCTCTCCCCTCAAAAATGAAGAACAACATGGGGTATTTATAGGTGGATTCCCCCTTAAAAACGAGTTTGAAATTCAAAATAAAGGAGCCAAAATCAGCGGATTTGAGGGGCATGGTTGCGGATTTTGGGGTGTCACAAGAACAGGGGTTGGTGAGGCAGGTTGGTGATGGCAGATGGTGACCGTGGGGTCGCCGGGTATGGGGGTGTGGGGTCATGGATTTGTGAGGGGGTTAGGGTTTTTGATTTTTTTGGTTTTGGGTTTTTTCCTTTGGGTTTAAGGGTTGGGGGAATTAAACGGGGAATGGGTTATGGGTCGGGTCGGTCGGGTCGGGTTTAGGGCAGCGGGTTTGGGATGTTGGGTTGGCTGGGTTGGGCCAATTTATTTGGTTGGGGTTTTGGGCCGATGGGTGATGGGGTGGCGGCTGGGCTTGGTAAAGGAAAGAAGGGGAATGAGTTTGAATAAAAAGGGGAATTGGGCTCGTTTTGGGATTTTTGTTTTGTGGGTTGTTGGATGATGGGAGTTTTAAAATGGGAGTTTGGGCTCGGGTGTTGGGCTAATTGAAATAAAGGGAATGGCCTTGGGAGTTTTTGGTCAGGTTGTGGGAATTGGGGGGAAATAAAGGGAAAGGGAATAGGGGGAATTTGGTTTGGGCTTGTGAATTTTGTTTGGGTAGAATTTGTATTGGGTTGGGAAAATAAAATGGGTTATGGATTAAAAAATATATAAGAGGGGTTTAATATTAAAAAATATTTTTGTTTTGTAAAAGATGTGAATTATTTAAAATAACATAACGACGTGATAATAATAAAATATAATATTTGCGAAATGTTTAATGCTTAATAAAAGGAAAATGCGATGCAATTTTGCGAGAATAAAATAACATAGAATTTCGGATAAAACTTTATGATTATTATAAAAATGCAAATGATAAACAATGCGAATAATAATAATAATAAGAGGATATACACATATATGCCTATATTTTAAAATTATTTTAAAAGTGTCAAAATATTAAAAATTACGAATAAAATCATAAAAGATGGGACAAAATTGGGTGTCAACAGTCCTTTTCAAACCTTACGTTCCTTAATCCATAACATATACAATTATTATTATCGTCTAATTCAACTCATGCTTAAAATAGCCCAACAACTCATGTTATGAAGATTTTACAGCTTTGTGAAGTTTTGATCATGTAAACTTTTTTCCTAACTTGTTCCAAACCAATAATTAATTATAATAACAAGTAGAGGAGGATGAATCCTTACCATTACGCATTTAAATATCCTTAGAACAACAAGTTATCCTATACTTAGGGTTTCCAAAATTGATTCGATCCGGAGAAGATGATCTTTGCGATTACCACGGGGATTATCACATTAATCTTGCGTGATTAGCCTTATATTTGACCTTGGGGCGTTGTAGAACCTTGTATAGGATTTAGAGAGATCCTAGGGTCTAATTTGTGATGAAAAATGACCCCCAAATCGTAACAACCCCGATATATACCCGACATAAAATTTTCCACAGTCGTAGATTGACGGTACACTCGACAAACTGTCAAACTCCCGACGGTACATCATTCTTCCCATCAAAATTCCAAGAAGGTTGACGGCTCACCTTGGGCAATTTGATGGTCCGTCAACTACACCGTCAAACTGCCCAGATTCCTGTTTTCGTCAAAATGTACTTTCCTCAATCCGTTTAACTCCTGGACACTCTGGTACTTCCATAATCAAGCTATAAACTTCATTATTCTTCCTTAAGGTCATAGATTTTCCCGAGACTTTATTTTTCCATTGATGTTACAGCAGGACACGAAACTATGGGGGTGTAACATCCCTCCCCCTTTAGGAACATTCGTTCGCGAATGTTGGAAATATTCTAACCCTCAAGTTTTTCAGAAATATTGGCAGAGTTTCCTTTGTAAACAGGACTATCCAAAACCTTTCAAACAACTCAACATATATCTAATGTCACATAGGGCAACACAATATTACGATAATATCAATCGGCCCCACACGACCGCTTATACTTATAAAATTAAAGAGAGTTCAGCCTTAAACTTACATTAATATATTCTTGCTGACCTTCAAGATGCATTCACTATTTTTGCTTCTAAATCCTTGATTACATAGGGTACGCAGTTCACTTGATAAATCAAGTGAAATATAGGAATTATATCACACAAATACTAACATAAAGCTAGAATCTGAACTATTCGAGTAGGGCAATTCTTAAGTTCCATGATCATTCTGATGGGGTTCTTTTCGAACCATAAGCTATACCAACCCTATTATTAACCAGTCTACATTACGTTTCGCTACTGGTACATCCTTAAGTTTTCTCATATAGTGATGCAGTTCTTTCTTCGTAATTGTCTAGCGGCTGGACTTTGTCTGAGCCGTTGTGTTCTGATATCCGGGCCACATCTTTCTTCCCTGGGTTATAAGGTCCATCTTAAGAGGAAGTTCAGATAGCAGAGTTCGTAGGCACGAAGAGTAAGATGATGATGAAGGGTTGTGGCATGATAATCTCCAAGGTCGGGAACGTGGTAATAGTAGGATTGTCTAAATCCATGCACTTCTTTCTCTGTTCTTCTTCTTCCTTTATTGATAATATCCTTATATATTACATGAGTTTAAACAATTCACTGGCCTTAAAACATTCTTGTCTGCTATTTTTTTCCACCTTCATTTGAAACAAATTCTAAATAAGTGTCTCTAGTTGAGACTACAATCTGTTTGCGGCTACTGCCTTTCTTAACTGAATTTGATATCATGATCTTGATTACATTTAGATAGAATATTCTTTCCTTGTCAAGTTGATTTATGCTTTTTACACTAAATTTCTTAGTTCATTTCCTTGCTAGTGCAAGTAGTCTCTCGTAATTTCTTTCCTCAAGTCTGATATCATCACTTCAGATTCCATTCCATTTTCATAGATTGAGAAGAGTTTTATTTTCTTGTCATGCATAGATCCTTGTTTATCACCCCGATAACATATCATTTTAGTAACCATTGATCCTTGTTATGGATTCTTTCCAAATTCCACACATTCTTTCTCTACCCATGTCCGGTGGCTTAAATTGAGTTCCCTATTAGTCGCCTTAGGATGAGGTGAGGAAGTCTTGGTTATTCAGAGCTTTTTTTCAACTGGTTCTCCCATTAGCTTGCTTGCCATAACGAGCGACTATTTAATGGCTTGTAGTAGCCTTCAAGATTAGCATTCGGTTAGTTTCAATTGTATAGATAGACTCAGTTATTGTGATACAGTCTGGCGAGTCACTTTAGTGCAAATATTCCAAACCAAAATATTTTCCAATGATAATGTGATAGTCCATAATGATCTTCGGATTACTCAATAGTCCTTACGTGATAATTCAATCTCAAGAGCAATTCTTCTTGACTGTCGTTGATCAATATTCTTAATACTCAGATCCTAATAAGGTCTCCATTATTACCTTCGTGTCACAATACCTGTTAATGGGCTTTAGACAGAGTGTTTTTCCTTATAGCTTATCATTGTTCTAGTATAAGGAAAAATTCCTTTACTTATAGCTTTAAGAGAGATATCATCCGACTTCTATTATAGTTGGCTACTTATTACTTCTTTGGGGTGGTTCCTTCTGGTAATTCTCTTAATGGATCTCGTTTTAAAAGTATGCGAATATATGATCCATTATCTTTCTTTTTATTACATCAGAACTTCTTAATTTTCATAACACCTAGTTGTACTCAACATTCATTTGAGTATCCTTTCTCGATCTACATCATTACCTAATTAATTTCCTTCTTTTCCCCTTTTCCATTAAATATTAAAAACAAGACATTCTTATATGTCCATCGTTGTTGCTTCTTTGGTAGACCTTATTCCTTGAGGGCCTGCCATATTTTCTGGCTCCAAACTTGTGATCTTTCATAATTAGCGTTCCCTTCATGCTAAGAGAATATACTTACTTTTTATAACTCCGAAGTTCTTATGTGTTATGCGCAGTCCTTTGTTGATTAGATATTTCTTGTGCACTTATTTTCTTGGAACAAACCTTAACGTGCTCCGGTTACCTTCTAGTATTATTCTGGCTAGGAGTCATCCCCTTTCCTTCTTTACTGAAGGCTTTTCCTTTACAAGGCAATATCCAATGGTTATTCCTTCATATTTACCGTATGGCAGTCAACGTTGTCGTCTTTGTTCCTTTATTTAACTTTTGTTGTACCGATATTCTTAACTTTGCGATCACAATTTTAGTTTCCTTATGAGGTCTTTAGTTCATTTGGAAGTCAAAATTTTTGCCATCACCTATTTGTTCACCTCTTGCTTCCTCATTCTTGAGTTTACCAGACATCCGTTTATCATTCGTCGCTGCGTCACTATTAATCATATCCTCATTGCTAATTATTTCCACTTAATGTCGAGAACTTTGTCGCTTGTCTTTGGCAAAGAAGGTATACCGCTTGCCTTTAATCGACCAATCTCATTTAGTTCAATAATTACTCCTGAATAGTTTAATTCTTATGAAGAGATTTGAGATTACTAATCAACATAAAGTTTTTCGAGTCCGTTTTTCTTCCTTTCACTGTCTTCGAAACAAAACTTTAAGTAACGCATTCTCGGAATTTATTTTCCTTATTACTCTTTTAGAGTCTCCCTTAGTTCTTTGGACTCGTGAATCCCCCTTACTCGGGTCATTATTATATATATATCCTTGGCGTCCCTATATTACTCATGCTACAGAGTCTAAGAGTGTTGGATACGTCCATAGTCAATAAATGGATGATCCTAAATCGTCGTACTTAGATCCTTGAACATAATAGAAATTTCACTTACTTCCTTCAACTCCTAGTATCGATTTATGGTCTATATACATCTCATATGACGCAATCCTTATATCACTAATAATTAATAATTCATAGACAGACACGACTATTCTTAATAAAATTATCAACATACCGCTTGCATAACTTATAAGTAATATCGGAATCCGCTATCCTCCCTGACTCAACCTCGAGCATTCATACACTCTGTGGCTTCTGCTTCCGCACCAGTAACATTATTCCAGGTCACCTGGGCACTGTCTATAATATACATGTCTACACTGATGGCATAACAATTGAAATCTCTTGGGGCACTCCCTAGTCCTATGGCCTAAAGCTCCACATCCATAACATAACTCAATGTCGGACAAACATACTCCATCGTGTCTCTCTCCACATTGCTAACATCGTGGTCTACTACTTCTAACATCTTCTGGTGTTTTCCTGACTACTTCCTGGGAGCATCGATCTGACGCTTATCTCATTATCAATTCTTCAGCACATGCGTCCTTCCCGAACCTTTTATAGTTTATTTACTGGTTACTTATTCCTTACTTTTACTTATTAGGGGTGAGCCTTGGTTAACTGATGTCCATGATAATTGGCTTCTGAGTCTCTCTAAAGGTCTATCCTGTGAGGGTATTTGAACATGACCCTGCTCTGGAAAGATAAATAGAGGTGTTGTTGCATACACACGACCACTCACATCTAACCCAAATGGAAACAACTGTTGCGCCGATGACCTCTTTATGATATGAGCTTTCCTATAATTTTTCACTACCACTGGAATTGATAGCACTTGAAAGGGTGACTCCTCTGGAATCTCAAATGGATCCTTTTCCATATATGTATCCTCAGACGGATCTTTATCCATAGACGGGTCTTCTTCTATTGAATAGTTTACATTTCTCTCTAGTGTTCATATGTTCCTCAGATTCATACCGGCGGGGGGTTGTTGACCAATACATTCTCCCACATTTCTAACCCATTTTCTGCTATCAGAACTTTCCCTAGATCTCGACTTTACTGAAAAGAGAGGTCAAGATGAAACTATTTAGTGGCTTATGACTTTGCTTCTATCGCATGATCTAGATTTTCAAGAAAGGTAACATCTTAAATGCCCTATATCCTCTTGTTTATAAGTGTGGCGCGCAACACACCCATAAGAAAGACTCTACTAGACACGACTTCTAGACATTCCTAGGACTGACTTGCTCTAATACCACTTTGTCACACCCCAACCTTGGGGGATGTGGCCGGCATCCCTTGTCCTAAGGCTCAAGCGTACCTATCCTGATACCTGTGATATAAATAATAACTCATGAGCTGACTAAGCCTATGACATATACTTCACTGAATGGGGACATAACCACCTGCACTTAGAAAGGCCCAAACCGTACATATATATGACTTCGGTTGGTATTTTAAACAAAAAAGGAATTGAACCAAACTTGTTGGTAATTCCAGTAATTAAATAGAATATAAAAAAAGGGGTATTTTGATGAGTATCAGGGAAATTTAGGAGTTGAGACAGATCATTCCCCCAATCACTTGGAGCAATTACTCTAAATATTTTGCAAATAGAGTAAGATGGTTCTGAGTTATTTTTATAATAATTATTTTTAATTGTGGCTGATCCTGATATCTCTAGAATAGCCTGATAAAAATATGGGATTTTTAAGATATCTCATGATTTATAAAAGCATCCTTGTCCAAAATAATTTTGTATTGCCAAAAAAGAGTCTTGATCAAAAAATCATTTTTAAAGAGTCACAATATTTTGGAAAAAAGGTTTTATAAAAAAAATTAGAAATAGGTTTTTTGGGGACTTATGGTACCACAAGTTGATTTTTGAAAATTGTTTTTTAGAAAGGATTTTTGAAGATTCTTCTTTCTCGATTTTTATAAAATTTTGAGAGGGTTTTTCCTCTCCTAAGCTTTGAACAATTTCTTGTTTGGGAATTTGAAGTTGTAGCAATGCCTTCTGTAGTTTCGGGGATTTTGCAAGGAGTTGCAGAAGGTTTTCAGCAGTTATTTCCTGTGCGAAATTTGCTGATGTTTTTTGCACAGATTGTGCGGTGTTTGCATTTTCGCTTTCTTCTTTCATGACTGCATCATACCATGTCATGAGTTTTTCGGTAGGAGTCTTGGCAGAGAGTTTGTCTTTTTCTTTTTTGGATGGGTTTGTTGATTTGAAAGTGGTGGAGTTTATGGGTTTTTTGGTGACCATGAGATTTGTTTGTTGTGGTGGTGCAACAACTTGTATATTTATTGGTAGAGAAACTTCATCATTCCTTTTTTTTGGAGTAAGACTCCACTGGTATCAGAGCCAGAAATTGATAATGTGGGACATTTCTACGTTGTAACTAGTATCGGGAATTTATAAGTTTTTTCTCATGTTTTTGAGGATATCACGGGTTAAGAGATTTTCTTTAAAGTAAAAAACGTTAAGAATCAATTTGCAGAAAATATTTTTTAATGCAATTTTTTGAAAATATTTTTGACATTGTAAATCATTTTGGAATATAGCAATGCATGAAATAATGCTAAAAAAGGTATCAATTAATTTGATAAAATGGGCAAAAGTATACTGGACTTTCCTCCCTGATTTTTGTTTTAGGATACACCTAAAAGGATAGGTTCTAGGAGACTCAGGTATGTGATCTAAAAAATCATTCCTTAGTTCTTCTAGATGATATGATTTTTCATCGTGTATTGGATATGTTTTTATTAGATTGAGGTCTCTTGTTTTTGGTTTTGTTAAAAAGTGGAATTTTAATTTCTTTTTATTGAATTCAAAAGATATGAAATCGTTATCTACCTTATATGGGGTGATAAGATTTATAAACGATGTTCCTAAGATGACGAAATTGTGTATGTCTTTTACTAGAACAAATGACGTTTCTATAGAAACTTTATTATTAATAATTGACACACTGGTTTTGGAATTAATTTCTATGTTAGTATTATTAGATGCTGCTAATATTTCATGAGTTTTTTCTTGGAACTTTTCTGGTATTAATCCTATTTTTATGCAATTTAAATATGCTCCCGTGTCAAAAAGAGCAATTGTTTCGATTTCAAAATTGTTTGAGAATTTAAGGGTTATTTGTATTAGGTATTTTTTGACGTGATTTGTTTTAAGACAGTGAAAAATTCTTCTAGATTTTGTTTTTCAAAATCTTCTTCCGGTTCTTTTGGATTTTCAAAATCAGGATTTTCGGACTCAGAACTTTCTTGGGTATCTTTTGAAAGGATCATTTTTATTAATTCAGAATCTTGTTTTTGTCTTTCTTTCAAATCTTTTATCTCTAGTTTTATTTGTTTGATCTCTTTTTGTAGTTCTAGAACTGGTATTTCTTTGCTTTCTTTTATCTTTTTACTTTTTCCTAGGATATTTGTTAAGTCATAAGTATTTCTAGAAGTATTTGATAAAATTGTATTTTTATTATCTTTTTTCTCTTATGTAAAGGATTTTAGGAGTTTATTCAAATAATATTTTTGATGGTGGGTATCTATGGTATCTATGTGTTTAACCATGTTTAACATGAATTCTTGATCTTCAATTAAAACACATATGCGTTTTCCTTTATTATTATCAGAATTTTCGGATGAACTAGTTGTGACTAACTCATCTATCTGAAGGGCTTTATTGTCTTCTGAAAACAGAGAAAAATAGTCAGGTTCTGTTTCGGTGTTTGAATCAGACGAATCTATTAGAAGATTGGAGATTTTTTGGACTACTTCTTCATCTAATTTTAACTCTTGTAATTTTTATTCATTTTACAGTACCTCGATGTATGTCCTTTTTTATTGCATTTATAACATGTTATATCTTTGTATTTAGAATCATTCTTTTTGGGATTTCCTTTATTTCTGGAATTTTTGTAACGAAGATTTTTATAAGAATTTTTATAATATTCTTCGTTGGTCTTAAAATTCTTTTTCTTATAATCTTTTTATTGATTTCTTATGGAATTTATAAGTCTTACTCAGTTTCATGTACAACATAGAGAGGACTTTGTGGAATTTGTATCAAATTGTTTACAAGGTTCCTAGTTCACACCTAGTTCTTTTTAATTCTCATTTAAGATATTTTTGTAATTTTAGGTCTTAACAGATCTTTAATCCTTCTTGTTGAGTTATACTGACTAGTTGTCCGTATGTAAACTCATTATAAGGTATTATTTATTTTCCATAATTTTTTTAAATTTTATTCCTAACCTTTTCTCCTAACACGGTAGGCAATCCTGCAAGGAATTTTTCCTTCCAAAATGGTTGGTTGGAGTCTTCTCTAAGCATTACCCTAGTTAAGAACGTATTTTTGTACCATTGAAAATCACTTATTTTTTTTACATTTTAGATGTGAGAGTACCTCGACATTTTTATCATTTAGATATGAAGAATCTCCTATGAAGTTTAAAGAGATTATTAGCATCAAGGTTGACACTGCATCTTGTAGGGGTTCACCTTGTTCATCTAGGATTGATATTCCTTCTTCATCAGTTTTTACGGAGTTTATGATGTCTTCTTTTTGTTGATCAGTGAGATAACTATACCACCATCCTTTTAATTGGCCAGAGAATTATGCGATGAGCAGTTCTGCAATGGTCTTATCTTGTGTACCATTTTGTGTTTTATAGGCATTTGCGGCCATGGTCATTTTTTGGAGGAAGCTAAGGATATTGTACTCAATCATACCATCTATGTTCCAATCATAAATGGAAGAGACATTAAAATGGGGATTGAGCTAGGGGTTTTACTAATCCTAGGTCTGGAGCTGGAATTATTTATAATTGTTGTTGTCCGAATTGTTTCCAATACATTTTATTAACAAGCAGTGTTTTATTTTGGAATTGTTCTAAGGTATCATTGTTATGAAAATTATATGTTAAAGTTGTTATTTTATTACTTGATTGTGGGGTATATGGAACAATGAGTTCTGTATTAGAACTATTGGATGTCCCAATTTTACTCCATTGATCTTGTATAGTCTGGATAAATTCAGACTTATTTTGTTGGATATTATTAACACTATCTTTGGACACCTGAAAAGGTTTAAAGATTAGGGTTTTCAATTTCATTTCTTTAGACGTTTCTGGGGAATCTATAGTGACTAAAGGGTGGTTTTTATGTATTTCCCCACTATATCTAATTGTTTTCCTAAGGTATTTAAATTAATATTTGTGAAATTATTTTGCGCAAGAATGGATTTTGTATTTGTTTTTTCATCTTTTGTCGATTTTTTGAAAGGAATTGCGTCTACGGGACGGCCATGGATGTTAAGCCTAATACCTTGTAGAGAAGGGTGGTTGGATTGGACCTTCCTAGAATCAGCTAGGGTTTCCCATTTCGGTGTTGTATTCCTAGTTGTAATAGGAATTACCGAGTTAGAAAAGGGATACTCTATGGAATTTTGAGAGGAATATATTTCAAACCAGTCGAAAAATAGAATGTTTACCCTATTTTCATTTACAAAATCATAGAATTTTTCTGTATTTGTTTCCTAGCATTTAGAAGTTTTTAAAGAACCAAATTCTTTTTTCTAGGTTATATTTTTCATAAAAATCTTTTTGTAGGAATTTCTTATCTATTTGAAATATTAGCAGCAGCTAATAAATACTAAATTAGAAATTAATTCCAAAATCAGTGCGTCAATTATTAATAATAAAGTTTATATAGCAACATCATTTGTTATAGTAAAAGACATACACAATTCCGTCATCTTAGGAACACCGTTTATAAATCTTATCACCACATATAAGGTAGATAACGATTTCATATCTTTTAAATTCAATAAAAAGAAATTAAAATTCCACTTTTTAACAAAACAAAAAACAAGAGACCCAATCTAATAAAAACATATTAAATAGACAATGAAAAATCATATCATCTAGAAGAACTAAAGAATGATTTTTTAGATCACAAACCTGAGTCTCCTAGAACCTATCCTTATAGGTGTATCCTAAAACAAAAATCAGGGAGGAAAATCCAGTATATTTTTGCCCATTTTATCAAATTAATTGATACCCTTTTTAGCATTATTTCATGCATAGCAATATTCCAAAATAATTTACAATGTCAAAAATATTTTCAAAATATTGCGTTAAAAAATATTTATGCAAATTGATTCTTAACGTTTTTTACTTTAAAGAAAATCTTTTAACCCGTGATTTTCACAAAAACAAGAGAAAAAACCTATAAATTTTTTATACTGGTTACAACGCAAAAATGTCCCACAATATCAATTTCTGGCTCTGATACCAGTGGAGCCTTACTCCAAGAAAGGAAGGATGAAGTTTCTCTATCAATAAATACACCAGTTGTTGCACTACAACAACAAACAAATTGCATGGCCATCCAAAAATTCATAAACTTCATTACTTCCAAACCATCAAACCCATCCAAAGAAGAAAAAGATAAATTTTCTACCAAGACTCCTACCGAAAAATTCATGACATGGTATGACGGAGTTATGAAAGAAGAAAGCGAAAATGCAAATACCCCACAATCTGTGCAAAAAACACCAGCAAATTTCGCACAGGAAAAAACTGCTGAAAACCTTCTGAAACTCATTGCAAAATCTCCGGAACTACAGAAGACATTGTTACAACTTCAAATTCCCAAACAAGAAATTGTTTAAAGCTTAGGAAAGAAAAAATCCTCTCAAAATTTTTCAAAAATCGAGAAAGAAGAATCTTAAAAACCCTTTCTCAAAAATAATTTTTAAAAACCCATCTTGTGGTACCCCAAGTCCCGCAAAACTCAGTTTCTGAATATTTTATATAAACTTTTTTTTTCAAATTATTGTGACTCTTTAAAAAAGTTTTTTTGATCAAGATCCTTTTTTGGCAATACAAAATTATTTTGGAAAATGATGGTTTTATAAATCATGGGATATCTTAAAAATTCCCATATTTTTATCAGGCTATCCTAGATATATCAGGATCTGCCACAATTAAAAATAATTATTATAAAAATAATTCAGATCCCTCTTACTCTATTTTGCAAAATATTTAGAGTAATTGCTCCAAGGGATTGGGGGAATGATCTGTGTCACCTCCTAAATTTCCGTGATACCCAACAAAATACCCTATTTTTTTATATTTCATTTAATTAATGGGATTACCAACAAGCTTGGTTCTATTCTTTTTTTGTTCAAAATACCAACCAAAGCCATACTTGGCTTTTTCATTTTGAACACGTCTTACCGTAGTGCACGGTTTGTCATGATTTCCGATTGATGAACAAGAAGAAAAGTGGAACAATAGAATTTTGGACCCCCGGCTACGTGTCCTTTGGACCCTTCGCCCGCCCGCCACCAGTGGAAGCAGGCGGTGCCCCCTATGTAGGAAAGACCTCATGTATTCCATCCCAATTCCCAACATGGTGAAATTAATGGTGGCAACAATTTAGATCCACCCTCGAGATACAAAAATCCCAAGTCACTAAATCTTTTAACCTCTTTATAAACCTACAGAGGAAGAAAAAAGATTTGTGCCATTACACCTATTTCACACAAGATTCCATTTACCATGGGTATTCACATGGTTCATGGATTATTCTAAGAATAAAATTCCAACGGTCCGAAAGAGGTTCAAGATCAGATGGTGGGACATCTATAAAATACCAGCACGTCTCGCACCACCAAAAGTCAAGGAATGGCTAAATAC
The DNA here is from genome assembly GCA_029783415.1 of Anisodus acutangulus. Lineage (NCBI taxonomy): Eukaryota > Viridiplantae > Streptophyta > Magnoliopsida > Solanales > Solanaceae > Anisodus > Anisodus acutangulus. The sequence continues at coordinate 20,344,863 of CM056509.1, forward strand.
TCGGAAATCCATTCAGGTATAGGTACCACTACAAACATCACATGCACCACTACAAACACCGGAGCACACCCAGTTTCTTTTACAGAAATCCCAATGGCCTCAATACTTGCTGCGGCCAAAAATCCAGAAGAAATGCAAGCAATAATTCTGAAGTTTGCACCATCTTCATCAAAACAAGACTCTTCATCAGAGGAAGAAGAACCAGAAATTGATATTGAAGATGATGTAGTTTTTGGCAATAATAGATTCTGAAAAAGTTGCCAAAAGAAGACAAAATACCCGAAATAAAGTTCCAACAAAAGAAAATGCCCACAAAATGATACTTTCAGAAAGTAAACAGTAAAATCCAAAGATTTCAGAAAATAATTCGAGAAGTTGCCAAAGTCAATGATGTCATGGATGATGTCATTATGCACTCGGATGAATAGTTAGATTTCTTTTTGTTTACTAAAATACCATGTAAACTCCTATAAAAGGAGACCATCTCCCCTTCATTTAGAACAAGCTTTTTCTTTCAAAAACTTCAGATTCTAGAGAGAAGTGTAAGCTCAAAATAAATTCCAATTCCCCTCATATGAAATTAAATACATCATCCAAAATCCCCCAATTACCTTGGAAACTCCTAAGATAGATCTCCTTCAAAATATTCAAGTATAAATCTTTGTAAGTTTTAATATTTTGAACAAATATGATTATGGAAGGTGCTACCTCCTAATCTTTCAAATACATGCTTTTAAATTCACGTTTTTAAATTCTTTAAATTCTTGCATTAAATCGTTGGCCGGTTCTACCGCCTATTTAATTAAAATTCTTACAGATCCTTAAGATTATGGTTTCCTCAACTGGAACCTTAATTTGTAAGTTAATATTACTTTACTTTATGCATATCTCATTTATCTTTTAATTTTTCAATCCTTTATATTTCAATTCCTTTCTTGTCTATTATCCCCTTTAGATCCTCGGTCGTAGGGATTAAAAAAATTAAAAGATAAAGGAAATATGCAGAAAGTAAAGTAAGATTAACTTACAAATTAAGGTTCCAGTTAAGGAAATCATAATCTTAAGGATCTGCAAGAGTTTTAATTAAATAGACGGCAGAATCGGCCAACGATTTAGTGCAAGAATTTAAAGATTTAAAAACATGAATTTAAACGCATGTATTTGAAAGATTAGGAGGCAGCACCTTCCATAATCATATTTATTCAAAATATTAAAAATTACAAAGATTTAAACTTGAATATTTTCAAGGAGATCTATCTTGGGAGTTTTCAAGGTATTTGGGGGATTTTGGATGAGGTATTTAATTTCATATGAGGGGAATTAGAATTTATTTTGAGCTTATATTTCTCTTTAGAATTTGAAGTATATGAAAGAAAAAGCTTGTTCTAAATGGAGGGGAGAGGGTCTCCTTTTATAGGAGTTTACATGATATTTTAGTAAATAAAAAGGAATTTAACTATTCATCCGAGTGCAGAATGACATCATCCATGACATCATTGACTTTGACATTTTCTCAAATTATTTTCTGGAATCTTTGGCTTTTACTGTTTACTTTTTGAAAGTATCTTTTTGTGGGTATTTTCTTTTGTCGGAATTTTATCTGAACTTTATTCCGGGTATTTTGTCTTCTTTTGACAACTTTTTCAGAATCTATTGTTGCCAAAAACTACATCTTCAATATCAATTTCTGGTTCCTCTTCCTCTGATGAAGAGCCTTGTTTTGATGAAGATGGTGCAAACTTCAGAATTATTGTTTGCATTTCTTCTAGATTTTTTGCCGCGGGAAGCATTGATGCCATTTGGGATTTCTGGGAAAGAAACTGGGTGTGCTCCGGTGTTTGTAGTTGTGCCTGTGATGTTTGTAGTGGTACCTGTACCTGAATGGATTTCCTGATATTTAGCCATTCCTGGACTTTTGGCGGTGTGAGACTTGCTGGTATTTTATAGCTGTCCCACTATTTGATCTTGAACCTTCTTCGAACTGTTGAAATTTTATTCTCAAAATAATTCACGAATCATGTGAATACTCACGGCGGATGAATATGGTGTTCGATAGATTTAGGGGCATAAATGCTTTTTCTTCATAAGTAGGTTTATAAAGGGAATAATGTTTAAAAGATTGAATGATTTTAAAATATCTCATGATTTGTAAAACCATTTTTGTCCAAAATATTTCTGGATAAAATTTTCGAAATTGATTCTATGACAACTTGTGGTATTATAAGCTGGGAATTTGGAAAGTGTTTTTGAGAAAGGATTTTTGAAAAATCTTCGTTCTCTAATTTTACTAAACTTTTCTATGGCAACTTGTAGTATTACAAGCTAGGAATTTGAAAAATATTTTTGAGAAAGTGTTTTTGAAAAAATCTTCTTTCTCTAATTTTTTTTTAAACTTTGAGAGAGCTTAACCTTTCTTGAATTCTGGACGATCTCCTGTTTATGAATCTGTAACTGCATCAACGCCTTTTGCAGTTTTGGGGATTTGTCAAAAGCCTTTCAGTAGAAATTTTTTCTTTCTTTGAGGGTTTTCTTAGGCATTTCCTATGTTTTGGAGGAATTCACGGGTTAAGAAATCTGGGATAGAATTTGTTTCTCCTTTAATATATTCAATATCGAAATAAAAAATGCTAAGAATTGCTAGCCATCGTGCAAAAATCTGTTTTGATGCAAGATTTTGAACATCTTTTTGGAAAACATCTTTAGCACTTTTGCAATCAATTCTGAGTAAATTTTTTTGATTTAGTAAATCACTTTGAAATTTTTGTATGCTTATGATGCTCAAAAATTCCTTTTTAATGGTAGAATAATTTATCTGGGTCTCAGTCCAATGAACTGAAGTATACTATACACTCTTTCCCCCCTGATTTTTGTTTCAAGATCCCTATGTATCTTAAGTTAGAGGCGTATGTCTCTACTATCTTAGGTAGTTGAGGGTCTGCTATATGAAGACACGGGATTTCTAGCACTTTCTTTTTAATTTTTTGGATACAAATAGTGTGGTCTATCATGGAGTAGTTTTGCCATCTTATTAATCTCTGGACAGAAATCTAAAACATAGTTTAGGCTTCCTAAGAATCTCTATAATTGAGTTTTATCAAGGATTTTATTAGAAAATTTATTTGCGAATTCTAAGGATCTTTCTATAGGGGTGATTTTCCCCTGGATATATAATGTCCTAGAAATCTTATCTTAATATGAAATAGACTCATTTTTATCTTGGAAATTATCAAACCATTTTTCTTTGTAACATTAAAAGAAAGTTTTAAGATGTTTGAAATGTTCTTCCACTGAATTTGAGAATATTAAAACATCATCAATCTAAACTATACATAATTTGGAATAGTCATTGAAGATATCATTCATTATTCATTGAAATTCTGAAGGGGCATTTTTAAGACAAAAAAGCATTACATTCCACTGATATTGTCCAAAGGGGACCGTAAATGCGGTTTTGTAACGATCTTTTTCAGAAATTTGGATTTGCCAAAAACCTGACATCATATCGAATTTTGAGAATATTAAAGCATAATGTAATTTTTGTAATAAATCTTTTTTGTTCGGAATTGGGTATCTGATTCATTTTAGGGTTGTATTTAAGGGTTTGTAGTTTATTACTAATCTAGGAGTTCCTCTCTCTATTTCAGAATTTTTGTTTAGATAAAAAACAACACAACTCTAAGGGGATCTTGACTTGGAAATTAGTTTTTTGTTCTCAAGATCTTGAATTTCTTTTCTTCAATGTTGTTCAAGGTCACTATTCATTTGGATCGGTCTAGCTTTTGTTGGTATTTGCCTTTCGTCAAAATCTTTTTCATAAGGAAGATCTACGATATGTTGCTTTATATTCCAAAAAGCATTCGGAATATCAGAACATACTTCGATTTCAAAAGAATTTTGGAGTTTAGAAATTTTTTCTTTAACTTCGGGTATTTCTAATTGTGTTTAATTTTTTAAAAGAAAAATCTTTTTTCAGTTCTTGTAGATAGATTTTTCTTGTATTTTTGCATTTATATTATCGTTGTGTATTGAGCATGCTCTTATTAGGTTGAGATTTCTTGTTTTTGGTTTTGTTATAAAATGGAATATTAATTTCTTTTTATTGATTTTAAAAGATACAAAATCGTTATTTACCTTATATGGGGTGATAAGATTTATAAACTGTGTTCCTAAGATGACAAAACTGTATATGTCACCTAATAAAACAAACGATGTTGCTATAGAAGCTCCGTCATTTCAATTGACACACTGGTTTTGACATCAATTTTGATTTTAGATTTGTTAGCTGCCTCTAGTCTTTCACGAGTTTTTTCTCTGAATTTTTCTGGTACTATACCTATTTTTATCAAATTTAAATCTGCTCATGTGTCAAAAAGTGCAATAGTTTGAATTTTAAAATTGTCTGGAAATTTAAGGGTTATTTTTATTAGGTATATTTTTAATGTGATTTGTCTTAAGACACTTAGAAAGTTTTTTGGGATTTTTTAAAGCTTTTTATTCGATTTTGCTCTTCCGGTTCTATGGAATTTTCTGAATCGGATCCTTCGGAATTGGAACAATGAGAATCAGAGTTTTGTGGTATAATTTTTGAAATGATTACTTTCATAAATTTATAATCTCATTTTTATTTTTCTTTTAATTCTTTTATTTCTGTTTTTACTTGTTTAATATTTCTTTGTAATTCTTGAGTAGTTATGTCTTTGCCTGTGTTTTTCTCTTTTTCTTGATCATTAGTTAATACACATATGCGTATTCTTTTATCAGAATTATTAGATGAACTAGTTGTGACTAATTCATTTACTTGAAGAGTTTTATTATCTTGCTCATCTAGGATTAGTATTCCTTCTTCATCAGCTTTTATGGAGTTTATGACGTCTTCCTTTTGTTGATAAGTGAGATAATTATCCCACCATCCTTTTAATTGATCAGAGAATCCTACGATGAGCAGTTCTGCAATGATCTTATCTTGTGTACCATTTTGTGTTTTATAGGCATTTGCGGCCATGATCATTTGTTGGAGGAAGCTAAGGATATTGTATTCAGTCATTCCATCTATGTTCCAATCGTAAATGGAAGATGCAATGCATTAATCGGGATTGAACTAGGGGTTTTACTAATCCTAGGTCTGGAGCTGGAATTATTTGTAATTGTTGTTGCACGAGTTGTTTCCAACCCATTTTATTAACAATCGGTGTTTTATTTTGGAATTGTTCTAAGGTATCACTGTTATCAGAATTATATGTTACAGTTGTTATTTTATTACTTGATTGTGGGGTATCTGGAACAATGAATGTATTAGAACTATTGGATGTCCCAATTTTACTTAACTTATCTTGTATAGCCTGAATAAATTCAGACTTATTTTGTTGGATATTTTTAACACTATCCTTGGACACCTGAAAATGTTTAAAGATTGGGGTTTTCAATTCCATCTCTTTAGACGTTTCTGGGGAATCTATAGTGACTAAAGAGTGATTTTTATGTGTTTTCCCACTCTATCTAATTGTTTTCCTATGGTATTTAAATTAATATTTGTGAAATTATTTTGCCAGAGAATGGATTTTGTATTTGTTTTTTCATCTTCTGCCGGATTTTTGAAAGGAATTGTGTCTATGGGGCGACCATGAATGTTAAGACTAATAGCTTGTAGATGAGGGTGGTTGGACTGGACCTTCCTAAAATCAACTAGGGTTTCCAATTCCGGTGTTTTATTCCTAGTTGTAATAGGATTTACTGATTTAGAAGAGGGATAATCTATGAAATTTTGAGAGGAATATATTTCAAACCAGTCGAAAAATAGAATGTTTACCCCTATTTTCATTTACAAAATCATATAATTTTTCATGTATTTGTTTTCTAGTATTTAGAAAGTTTTTAAAGAATCAAATTCTTTTTTCTAGGTTATATTTTTGATAAAAATCTTTTTGTAGGAATTTCGTATCTATTTGGAATTCTTTTTCTAAGACTCCGATTTCGTTTACTATGTTCTCTGTTATCGAGGAAAACGTCGGACTAGTAGGTTCTTGGTCATCTATTTTCTCTCTGATAGTGGTTCTCTCTGACAGTGGTATTTTTATATACGGTTCTAGGTATATCGTTGGTGTAGTCTACGTTTCTTAGATTGAGTAAATCTGACGTATAATGTCTATGTTTTATTTTCTAAGGGGTATTTATTACTGAAGGAATTTATGAGATTCTTCCTAAGTCCAGAGTTTCTACGGAACTTGTATCATCGTATCTACTACTCGTAGATCTTTTTAGGAATGATAGACTTACTCTACCATCTTGGTATTGGGTTATTTCTTTAAGATGGGTAAATGGTTGGAAGTTTCTGCGGGTTCAGATTTTACTACTCCTTCCATAATCCATTCTTCTGGTAGGGTAATATCCTTCCACCTAATAGGTCTTGGTATAACGGTATTTTGATATGGAAAGGTCTGTTTGTAACAGTAGTGTTTCACCTTTTTTACTAAGGTACTTAGCTTTTGTGGCAAAAGCTGAAGTCATAGGTTTGTAATGAATTCTAAAGATTATTGCTACCTGAATTGAACCTTCAAGCATTAGGTAGTTGTGAGTTTTATTTGTAAGACGAGATTTCTGGATATTTTTATCATTGAGGGATACTGAAAAGTTTGGGTAACAATCAAAATAGATTGGTCATGTGCAGAGAATAGACTCAACAGAACTCAATGAGGAATCTTCAAAATTTGTGAATCTGACATCTCTTAAGATAGCAAGAATTAAGGTGTTTAATCCTTTCTTAGTAATGGGTTTTATCCCTACTTGGACTAAGTCAATATGAATGTATTTGTAATTTCTTTCTCTATGTTTTTCAAAGAATTTTGAGAAAGTAATTGGATTGTTTCAAAGAATTTTGAGAAAGTAATTGGATTGTTTCAAAGGATTTTGATAACTGAATATCTCTTTCCTCTGTTTTAATAGTGAAATCAGTTTTGAAAAAGATGGCTAAACTTCTTAGATACAGAACCATAATTAGTAAAAAGAAAATGGAACTATGTAAGAAATATATAAAATAGAGGGGGGGTGTATATTTCAATAATTTTTAAATAGAGGGGTGAGCAAATAGGTTGTAAGTCCTACTCGGTACTCCCTTCCTGTTATACTTCTCCTTATGTTAGTCTTAAATAATCAATAAACTATCTCCAAAGGTATAAATTTTTTTTAATCTGGACTCTGTCCAGTCATGAATTTTTAACTACTGTTCATCTCTTAGTTACTGTTCATCTCTCCGAATACTCTATGCTTATTCACTTCTTCTTCTAAATGGTTCATCTCTTCCTTTAAACTTTACCCCTATCATGACAGTCGTCTTTAGCCACACCCAATTTTCAGGCCACAACAGTCATTCAGCGAACATCAAAGGCCAATAATCAACCACCGTTGACATAAGAATTTACAGGCTAATCCATTGAGGTCATAACGGAGAATAAAAGATAACCATTTACTAAGTTCAGAAGAAAACTATGTCTAAGCATATTGGATTCTTCGATTATAACAATAACTTCAAAATTCATAGTAAATAAAGATTCATGATGAAAATAACAACTTCATATTAACAAACATACTTCTTGCATTTCTGCAAGCTTCATAAAATACAAACATAATTTACATGGTGGAGATAACTACTGAATTTAAAAGACTTACATAATTTGAAAACAGGGAGGTTTCCCTTTCGGGATCCCCGAAAGCTTTAACTGCACCAGCTACTAAGAACCAAACTGGTTATTTTACATAAAAGAAATTTATACAATGGAGGTGGATAGTTTGGAAAAGGGGGTTTGAGGCATTTAGAGAGTATTCTGTCTGTCTGTGTTTTTGTGTGTCCATCTCCGTTTTGCTTCTCTGCTATTTATAGGGTCTCTTCGGACTTCAAATGCGGATTTCAAAGAGTAAAAGAATCTTTGAAAGTTTCGGCCGGGTGCGCTGCGGGCCCCATCGTCACTTTAACTTTTCAAAAGTTATTCTTTTTCTTTTGTCATCTTTCATCACTGTCCTGCTTTAGCATATGCTTTTTATCTTGTCTGTCTTGCTTTAGCATCTGATTTTTATCTTGTCTCCAAGTCTCTGTCTGCTTTTGACGGAGCGTTCTCTACCGTTCTTTTTCTGTTGTCTTCTTCCGACTATTCTGCTTTATCTTCTTTTGGCCTTTAGGTGTCTAAATTGTGTAAGGCTACAGAATCAAAACTCATGCCTGAATCGTAGTTTTCGTTAGGATCCTGTGCATAGTTGGATTCCAAGAACTCGTTGTCGGAACTAGTTTCTGATACATGATCTATATTGTCCAGATTCTGATTATTTTCTGGATTTTGTTCTGGAGTTAAGGATGCCGTTGGTAGTGTAGCTACTGGATTCTCATGTTTATCTTCACTTTTGGCGTCCACTTGTTCTTTAAAGATTTTTTCTAGTGTCTCTTTAATTATTTGTTCTATGTTTTTGGCTTGTCCTTTTTTTATTGGTCTGCTCCTTGCTTTGGATGTTGATCTTGTAAATGTCTATGGGAGCTTACGTCTAGTTTTTGAGGAATTTACTTTCTCTGATTCACTTTTTGGCAAAGTGACAGCCATCAACGGATTTGATTTGTCTTTACCGGCAACCGTTTGTACCGGACTAGTTGTACCTACATCTGGTACAATAGATTTCTTAGCATTCAGGAGGGAATGCACACCTATCTCATCCATTTTTGAAGGAGATGGAGAACTCTGTGTTTGTCTGAGCTTTATTTCTAATTCTGTAATTTTTTCTAGAAGGTGGGTGTTTTGTATCTGAAGTACTTCTTTGGTGTGGTTTAGTCTTTGTACTGTTTCGGTCATTGTAGTACAATGATCGCAAAAGATGATTTTGTCTGTATCTTTCTGGATGTTGTATTGTGGCGTCTGATTTGGGTTATGTCTGAGAGCTGGGGTAATATAGTAGTTAGGCCCAAGTATTCCTCGAGCATAGTCTAGAGCTTCAGTGAAGACATTGAAACCCTTGAAAAGAGGGGTTTTGAAATCTTTGATTGAGTCAACCACCTCTAACCATGTCTGAAAAATTCCTTTAGTCTTTCCATGAACCACAACATAAAACTTAAAACATTTGTCTAAATTTTTCTCATTAAAATAATGACATGTACAATTTAGTGTAGCTACAAAATGACTTGTGTCTTTTTTATTGTGGGCAATCCACAAATTGTCTATCAGACATTTTTGCTGTCTATCAATTATGTAGTCTGGGAGTATTTTAAAAGTTAAGTTTGATGCTGGAAATGAAACTAAATTATTCTTACCGAAATATAGTCTCTCTAATGTTGGAGTCTCAAGAGCAGTTATGGGCCTGAAATTCAGGTTGCCCAATACTGTTTGTCTATAATCATCTTGGGATTTGGCTGGGCCTTTTCCCTTGTCTTTTGGATTTGTCTTTGAAAAACTCATTCTGCTTTAGGAAGAAAACAATATTAGTTAGAAGTAATCCTTAGTCTGCTAAGTTGGTCTGCGAGGCTATTGTCGTTTCCTTTAATATGTTCGAATACCAAATTATAAACTGATATTGTATCTAAGAAGTTTAGCCATCTTCTTCTGCTACTGCTTTTGTCATTTATTTTCTGATGAAATTTTACTATGGCTTCGCAGTCTGTTCTAATCAAAGTTTCTGGTTTATTTAGTAAGTATAATCTGAAGGCATTAAGCCCGTATATTACGGCTAAGATTTCTGCGTCTATACTACTCATATTTCCTTTTTCTTTGTATTTTCCGCTTTGATAAGCGCAAATTCTTTCTGTAGTCTTATTACAGTATTTGTTTGTTCTTGCTTTTAATACAGCTCCCCATCCTTCGAAACTGCCATCTGTTTCTAAAGGCATGCTTAGGTCCGGGATATTCTTAATCTGTTCTTTTAGTAGTTTTACTATTTTTATGTCTTCAGCGTTAAAATATTTTTGCCCAATTGAGCCTGTCTTTGAGTATAGAGGTCCTGCTACTTTTCCTAGATCTTTTATAAAAGTTCTAGGATAATTTAGAATTCCTAAAAACTTCTGTAAATATTTAGTATTATCAAGTTTGTCTGGCATATCTAGGGCCTTCTTAGCTATGTGTGGCTGTAACTTTATTTTACCTTCTCCTAAGGTTACTCCTAAGAAATTTATATATTTCTTACATAGTTCCATTTTCTTTTTACTAATTATTATCCCATTACTTACAAAAAGTCTGAATACCGTCTGCAAATGTCCTAGGTGTTCTGTCATATTACTACTGAAAACTAGTATGTCGTCTACGTATACTATAACGAACCTTTTGTAATCCCCAAAAATTGAATCCATTTTTCTTTGGAAAATTGGTGGGGCAGTCTTGAGGCCAAATGGCATGACTAGCCATTCGAAATGTCCTTCTGGACAAGTGAATGTCGTCCATTCTATACTATCTGGATGCATCTTTACCTGCCAATAGCCTGACTTACAATCAAACTTACTAAATAAATTCTTACCCTGTATTCGATTAATTAATTCTGTTTTGTCTGGTAATTTGTATCCATCGCTCTTAGTATTGTCATTTAATCTTTTATAGTTTATGACCATTCTAGCTTTTCCTCTAATTATTTCTGAATGATTTCTAACTATAAAAGCTGCAGGTCTATGTTTTGACGTGGATCTTCTTATGATTTCTAATTCTAGTAACTCTTGAATTTGTGATTTAAAATCTTCTAAGTCTTGATTGGTTGATTCTATTGAGGCTGTCTTTATAATATACTCGGGGTTTATTATTTCTAGTTTACATAGGATTTTATTGTTATCCCAGTGTCTCAGAGGTTTTTCTCCTATTATCTCTAGTTCATCTAGGATTTTTACTATGTTGTCTAAATCTGTTTTGTCTTTTATTATTCCTATCTTTTCTATCCCATTCTTAAAATTGTAAAAATCTGTTTCTATTTCTATAAGCGTATGGTCCTTATCTTCTTCTTCGTCTTCTAGAATTTCTTCTAGTATTAAGTCTTTATTGATATTTTGGCAACAATATTTTTCTCCGTTTCTGCAATCTTGACAACTTTTGTCTGATTTGTTTTGCAGGTTAATATGAGAGATCTGTATAACCGTTGTCTCAGCTCTTTGGGTCTGTACCGGGGTATATGTACTATTTTTTTGGAAAATAATATCATCCCTTATAATAGTACAGCTTCCATTGTTATCTAATATGAAATCTAATCCTATAATAAAGTCTGTATTTATGTCTAAATCTCTGACTAGAATTTTGTCTACTTTATAGCTAGGATTAAAAATTTTTGAACAAGTATTAATAAAACTTACTGATGCTTCTTGGAGGTAATGTTTATATACATTATGGGTCCCATCCATTTGCATCGCTGAAGCATGCTTATCTAAAGTTTTAACCAAATTATTTGGGATTATCCTTTTATTGAGAATACTCCTTGTGCAACCTGTGTCTACTAATGCTAAAGTTGTAATCTTGTAATCTTTGATTCGTACTTTGGTTAAAAGTTTTAGAGATCCAAATTTTTTATCTTCATTACAAATTAAAGTTTTGTAGTCTTTTGTATTCATTAATTCTAGTGCTTGGTCTGTAGCTAATTCTTCTTCTAGCTCTTGTTCTGTGCTAGACTGTATATTTTCTTTTTGTTTACCTTTTTTTATTTGAGCAATTCTGATTTCTAAAGAACTCATTCTTGTTTCTAAGGTCATCATTCTTACTGTCAGCGTAGCATCTTCTGGTATTTTTCTAATTGTTTCTTTGAGAGTTATTATAATGCTAAATTCTTTTTGTAAGCATTCTATACAACCTTCTAGAAAACAATCTTTGCATTTTGCTCTTTTGTTCCTGCTAGGGAACCATTTGCAAATGCAACAAGCTGTGCTATCTAAACCTTTATTTCTTTCAAAAAGATGATTACATTCTATAGTTGTATTTACTAGATTGTTAAAGTCTAAATCTAATTGTTCCATTCCGATTTCGTTTATAAATTCATCTGCTTCTGAATCGGAAGAGTCTATCTTTCTGTTTTCTTATGTTTCTATACTTACTATGGAGTATATACTTTCTGTATCTGACATACATTCGTCTACATTTATTAAAGTTTCTTGAAATTCTTCTATTAGCTGCGAGTTCCTAGAATTATTATTTATTCTTTTTGGACAAGTGTTGGCCAAATGTTCTATGCTACCACAAGTAAAACATTCTAGCCTATTTTTATAGGTCCTGTCATTTCTGTATTTTCTTATGTGTCTATTCTTATCTAGGTATGGTTTCTTAGCTGAAGATTTTCTTAAGAAATACTTCTTTTTCTTGAATCGGTCGTAATCTTTGTAACCATATTTACTATAATTCTTTTTATACTTATTTCTTTTCTTCTGAGGGTCTTTATCGTAACTTTGTGTTGTGTATATTACACTTTTGCAGAAATTTAGTTCGTTTTGTTTTAATTATTTTTGTATCTTCAAATGAGTGCACTTTTCTTGTAAGATCTCCATAACATGTTGGATTCTGTGTCCTATTGACCATTTGGCATTAGGGTTTTGTATTACCCCGTCGCGCTTGTTCCAACGTTCTTCTATTTCTCTACCTAAGGCTCCTGATAATTTATTAAAAAGTTTCTTTCCTAAGTCTTGATCAAACGAATTTCCACTTATCGTACAATAGTAGAAAAAATCTTTTAGAAATTTCTTAATATATACCCAGTTACTAATACTTAAACTGTTCTAGCTTTATTAAGGCATTCTTCTTCCTGAAGGTTTTATCTGTTCTATAGGTTCTCCTGTAGTTCTGAATACTCGCCTTCTAGGTATATTTCCAGTACTTGTATCTACCGTGTATTGTTCTCCAGTAGTTATTTGAAATGGGCTAGAGCTTGAGGCACTAGTTTCCATTAGTTCTTTTTGGCTAATTTCTGAATTAGTCTCAAATTCTTCATTGTTAAAGTTCATGTCTTTTCAGATTTCCTCAAACATAGTTGTTTTTTCTTCTGAAATCTGTTCTTCTATATAACCTATATTATCGGTTCTTTTATCACATTTCTTAAAATGTTCTACTGTTTGTTCTAGTTCTAAATTATCTAATTTGCAACCTTTACATCTAAAAAGTAATCCTGGTTTTTTCTTTTTCAGGCTTCTAGCTGTTTCTATGGCGACATCTACCTCATAACCTTCTTGGATTATTTCTATGTTCATGAAAGTATTTATTTCACTTTCTTCTATTGTACTTTCGTCACAGTCTTTCTGCGGGATGTAGTTATAGTCTGTAAATCTTATTGATGTCTCTCCTTTCGGGTTTGTATATTCTAGATGAGAAGTTGGTTGTAATATTTTATTTTTTGTATTGAACTGTTCTAATTTCCATTCTAAACCTGCGTATTCTTCTGGCAGTATTTTTACGGGTTTTATTAAATTAATACCTTTGTTACTCATTAGTTCTACTACATCATTTATTTTTATTTTAAACTTTGTATTACTATTATTTGTCATTTTTCCTAGAAATCCTAAACATAACAGTAGGTTATTGCCGCTATGCATTTCTTCGTAACCTTTTGTCTGGATTCCTATTTTAATATGTTTACCGAATTCTACTAAGTTCATTAAGAAGTCTGGGCTAATGTAAACGATTCCTCCATTATCTGTCATGCCTATTTCAGTCATTCCTATAATGAATTTCTTCATGTATGTCCATCTGTCATCATAGATTACTATGAGGACTTTACTTCCTAAATTCTTTCTAGTTAATCCTTTAATTCTTACTACTATCAGTCCCATGTGCATGAGAGTTCTGGTGTTTCCTCTAATGTGTTTTAGAGATTCTATATTTATTAAACTTATATTTTTTGCTATATTACCTAATACTGACAATTGTTCTTCCCTATAATGTCTATATAATTGGGCTGTCGACGAAAAACGTCCAGCACTATAAAGTGTTCTAGGGTTTAATAAGTTTAATTGGTTCTGTTAGAATATACTTATGTCTCGATCTACATCGATTATGTCGCTGAGTTGTCTATTATCCTCTTCGGGTGTTCTTCTATTTAGAAGTCTAGAGATAAGATTATTTCCTATCATATTTTCTGAACAACTTAATCTTTGTCTATCTTCTTCTCCTCTCGATCTAGCTGTAAAAGAGGTCCATTTTTGTGGTTTTTTAGTTATTAAAACTTTTTCTTTTTGAGGAGTAATTTCTACTCTTTTTAGCTGATCTATGAGTTCGTCTACCTGTTTTTCTTTAGATAATTCTTTATCTTGTTCTTTTGCTATTTGATATATTCTTTCGTTTAAAACTTCAAATTTCTTGTTTTAAACCTTCTATCTTTCTAGTGAGTTCTAAGATCAAAGAAGTTATAATTATATTTTGCTGCACTAGTATTTGATCTGACTTGGCAGTAGGGATATATTCTTTATAGTCCTGCGGTAGTGGTATAGATTTTTCTATTAATTTTATAGATTCTTCTTGGACTATATTTAGTCTGCTCATGAAACGATATCTTCTTTTAGTTCTTGTATTGTTTTTTCTAACTTTAAAACTTTGTTTACAAGTTCTTCTTTAATCTTTCTATTTTCTTGGCTAACTTTTAGTTCTATATCTATTAGATTATTTCTTAGAGCTATTTCTAAGTCTTGTTTTGTAGATAGTTTTTTAAAGTCGCACGTGTTTACTAAGTTGTTTACGTATTCTAAATTCTGTTCAGATTTTTTAAAAATCTTGTCTTGTTTGTAAAGTATTTCTTCTAATCTGCGTATGTTTGCAGTATAATGTTCGTTGCTTTCTTTTACTTTTTTCACTTAGATTTATTATTATATCTACTATAGTATTTAATTGTTTTTCTTCACTATGTAATGTATGGTCTCCTGTGCTAAAGTTACACTTTATAATACTTTGGTCTTTCAAAATTCTAAATTTTTTCTCTGGCGTAATCTTTAAATCTAAATAATCTAAGTGCTTTAGATGAGCTATGATTACCCTTAAGTGGTTGGGGAACTTTCTTCTATCATATACTTTAATCTATGTCTATAGTATTCTATTGTATTTCTTATACCGTATAATTGCCACTTAATACTAGAGATTATATGATAGTGTATTAGCAAGAATACTTCGAGAAGGAATAATATTAGGAGAAATAGGCGATCATATAATCTCTAGTATTAAGTGGCAATTATACGGTATAAGAAATACAATAGAATACTATACACATAGATTAAAGTATATGATAGAAGAAAGTTCCCCAACCACTTTAGGGTAATCATAGCTCATCTAAAGCACTTAGATTATTTAGATTTAAAGATTACGCCAGAGAAAAAAAATTAGAATTTTGAAAGACCAAAGTATTATAAAGTGTAACTTTAGCACATGAGACCATACATTACATAGTGAAGAAAAACAATTGAATACTATAGTAGATATAATAATAAATCTAAGTGAAAAAGTAAAAGAAAGCAACGAACATTATACTGCAAACATACGCATATATATATATATATATATATATAACAACATATGCACACTGACTCTGATGGGAGACGGACAAGGCCACACACGACTATCATACACAACATAACTGTCTACAAGCCTATAAAGAGTACTATGACAACATCTGATCGGGACAGGGCCCTGCCATACCCAACAATATGCGTATGTACATATGTTATGCATATCAGCTCACTACATAGCTCTAGAGGAAATGAGCGTGACAACCTTCAGTTGAGTCGAGTCCTACTGTGAGGAAAGCATCTACATCTCTATCTGCACCTGCGGCATGAAATGCAGTGTCCCCGTAAAAGGGATATCAATATGAAATAATGTACTGAGTATGTAAAGCATGAATACATTATGAATATACAAATTGTGAAGAAAGCATATAAGCAATGTGAAGTGAATAGTTATAAGAGAAAGCATAAGCAACCTGGGGGGCTACACAGGGCGGAAAAACGAAACTCTGAAACTTAATACAACCTTCTTGGCTAGACTTTTACTATATAACTGTCCTCGTCTTATAGTGTGAGGTATAACATGTCATTAATCTTAGATGTATGTATGAATATGCAATGCAATATGCACCCTAGTTCATGTGTGTTGTGGACCGTGCAATCTGATCCATCATACATATATGTTGCGGAACGTGCAATCCGATCCTCTATTAAGGATATATTGCGGAACGTGTAACCTGATCCTCTATATAAAAATATTGCGGAACGTGCAACCCGATCCTCTATATGAATATGCTGCGGAACATGCAACTCGATCCTCCATATGAATATGTTACAAAACGTGCAACCTAATCCTCTATATCTATGCTCATGATTGTATGCATGAGATCAACTGTTAACGAATAATATAACATCACTAAAGAGGCTCGAGGGTGTGGACATTAGATTCGGACAACCATGGCCCTTTGGCCTCTTTTGAAACTTATAGATCTTTAGACTTTACCTTGACACGACTCTTGGTCAACTCGACAATTCATTCTTAGAAGTGCTTCTTCTTAAAGACTTAGGATAAGTTCAGTAACCAACGACATGGATCATAAGAATATGAACAAGCAGTGAGTATTTCTCAACAAGAGATTTTTGATAGATAATAAGGTAAAATGCTCAAGTTCCTTCATGAAAATGATAACTTTATGAATTTATGCTTTTGAAAGAAAGGGATAGCCTTACATATCTGGTTCGTGTCACTACAATCGTTTTACAAGTCCTCGCTCCTCTTACGAGTGATCATCTATATCGTATAAGGAAGTAATATCAATATCAAATCTAAATTTCATAAAACTTCGCTTGGGTATTTTATCGACTTCCGTATACACTTCGGGTTCTTAGACTTCTTTACAAGGGATGCCTATGTAATTTAATCCACGATTTAATCCAAATACAATTTTCATAAAACCTTAGTTAGGTGTTCTTTGACAACTCTTAGACATAAGTAATTCCTTAAACTTCTCTTATACGAAAAACTTCATGTGACTTAGTCTCACATCCTTTCCAAACCTTATGTTCCTTAATCCATAACATATACACTTATTATTATCGTCAAATTCAACTCATACTTAGAGTATAACAGCCCAATTCATGTTATGAAGATTTTATAACTTTGCAAAGTTTTGATCATGTAAACGTTTTCCTAACTTATTCCAAACCAACAATTAATCATAATAACAAGTAGAGGAGGATGAAGCATTATCTTTACGCATTTAAATCTCCTTAGAACAACAAGTTATCCCATACTTAGAGTTTCCAAAATTGGTTCGATCTAGAGAAGATGATATTTGCGATTACCACAGGAATTATCACGTTAATAATGCGTGATTAGCCTTAGATTTGACCTTGAAATAGAACCTTGGAGAGGATTTAGAGAGAGCCTAGGGTCTGATTTGTGATGAAAAATGACCCCCAAATCGTAACAACCTGATATATACCCGACATAAAATTTTTCACTGCCATAGATTAACGGTACACTCGACGGACCGTCAAATAACAATGGTCCGTCATTCTTCCCATCAACTTGCCATGAAGGTTGATGGCTCACATTGGGTAATTTGACGGTCCGTCAACTACATCGTCAAACTGCCCAGATTCATGTTTTCGTCGAAACATACTTTCTTTGATCCGTTTAACTCTCAGACACTCCGGTACTTCCATAACCAAGCTGTAAACTTTTATTATTCTTTCATAAGGTCGTACCTTTTCCCGGGACTTCGGTATCCATTAACATCACGGTAGGACGCGAAACTACGGGGGTAACAACTTCCCTCTTTTTCTCTAACACCCTACAGTTGGCTATAGAGTGACCAAATTTTCTACAATCTTACAGTATTTGGATATGTCCTCATATTCAATTTTTTGATAATATCCCCTAAGTGGAGATTCCTCATCTTCAGTACCAACCCAAACACTATGAACTAGCGGTTTTAGCAAATCAATTTCTACATGAACTTTTTCCATGCTTGTCCTGTTCATATTCTTAGTAGCAACATCAAGTTCAATTGGCGTGCCAACTTCTTCAGTAATTTATTTAACATAAAAGCAATTATGCATATGGAACGACAAACCTGGAAGAAGTACCCAAATTGGAACAATCGGAATGTCCTCCTCCGGCTTGAAATCAGGTGTTCGCTTCTGAAGCCAAATTTGGTATCCATCAAGCTCAATCACCATTTTGTAGAGCACAAAATTGAAATCTTCATCGGTGGTAAAAGTGAGAAATATGTTGAAATTGTCATAGACTCCTATGTTCACCGTTCCCTTCAGAGGGAATTTCTCAGAAAACCTAGATCTGATAGAATCAATTTGAGGCCTGGATTTGAGAAATCTCCCAACAATAGTTCCGCTTACACGAGCTGGCCATTATGCCATATGAGTCCTTGGCGTTGAAAATTACGACATGCATTCCGTTATGGTGGGCTTTCCTTGCTTTCACCATACTTGGATTTGTTCAATTTGGAGGATTAGAGGTGGTAGCGGATTCTGTGACAGTAGTCGCAAAAGACGGAAGTTTTCCGGAATTGATATCAGCATTGAGATTGTTTCCTGGCGGTGTGTTTATTTGGGCCGGTGGAGGTGGGCAGTCCATCGTTGAGAACGAAGAAGAAATATGCAACGGCTAATAACGGTCTAATTCCAGACAATAGTAAAAGTTAAAAAGTAAGAGAGAAGTCTCTAGAAATTTTAGGATGGTTATATCACCGGTTTCTACTTTCTTAATTTCATTTATGTATAATTTATATATATTTAATTTATTCCTTGTGATTTTAATGTGGGGGTAAATGATCATATTTTGATGATCTTGAAATGAATATTTGTTGTGTTTAGGAATGAATTATTTAATGTTATAATTAACTTAATTTATTGTTACATTTCTAAACTTAAATTCATTAGTTGGTACTTTTTCTGTCTCAATTTATGTGATACTTTTCGCTTATCGAAGGTTAATTTAGTTAATATGAAAAGCTGAAATTGTACATTCTTTAAATATGTGAAAAATACATTTTAAAGTATTAAACAAAATTTACTTAATTTTAATCTCGAAAAGTGAGACATATCACGTAGATTGAGATAAATGAACTATATTTATGATTACATGCATGAGATCAGCTGGTAGGGGCTTTCCTTTGAATGTGCGGTAAGATATGGGATATGTGTTATTTGAGAGAATCATGTTCTATACGTGAAAGGTGTTTAGTCATTTTGTAATTTGTTTAAGGGTTGTTAACTTTTATAAATTTAGAAATCTCTTAGAGACAAGTATAATTTACTAAGTGAGACCCAAAGTAAACTTTAAGCAAAAAAGAATAACTAAAGCCAATTAAAAGATATACACAAAGCTCAAGAATGCCAAGGTATAATTGTAAACAAAAAGAGACATATATTAAGTCATGTACAATGTATACTAACTTATAATATAACAAACTAAGCATCCAACAAGATGTAATATTTTGTATTGTAATTTCTGTATAATTAATCCGATCCCTAAATTAAATAATTAATTTGTACATGTAATTAATCCCTTGCGTAACTTATCTTTGAAAAAAACGACACCTTAGAATAGAAATTCTAAGTTTGTAATATCTACTAAAGTTTACATTAATTCCATAGCAATCTCGCGAAGAAGCAAAAGTAAAACTCGCTTTCACAAAAGTGTTTCATACGTGTTTTAGGCCTTCATCTTAAATTGTGATCTTCTTCGTATATTTTTCCAATAATGAAATATTAGGTGAGATAGACGATTCATTATATGTTTGAAGATGAACTTGATGAACAATGAAGAACACTTTAAAATTTCAACTAGTATCAATCAACTTCAAATTTTCTCAAATTTCAGATCTGGCTTCCTTAGAACAAGGAGAACAAAGCCCAATAGTTTTCGGAATCAATTGAACACTAATTCACCAAGACCCATTTAGTGTTCTTCAAGGTTGAAGGTCCTCTAATGGAGATTTCACTCAAAACAACTTCAAATCACTTGAAATTTTATTATGTGATAGATTCAACCTCTACGAACTCAAATCAATCATCAAACACTCTCAAATCCAACAACAAATCAATTTATTTTGGGAATTTTAAAAAAATTCAGGTTTTTGTATTTTTCAAAATAAGAACAACCTGGGATTAAGAATTGTACAGACAATCCTTTAGTCTAAGCTCTAATACCAAATGATACAATTCATCTTGGGATAAATGAAGAATTAAGCAATACAAAGTAAGATAGATTTGATAGAAAAAATATATATGAAAATAGAAGAAAGAATGGATTGAAATCAAGTAATTGATCACAAATAAAGGGAGAAGAGACTTGAACTCATGCTTGAATTACCAATTTGGATACATTCAAGAGAGGTCCAATTGAAGAGATCAAGGACTAATGCTTACATAATCCTACACTACACTAGGAGCAGTACACTACAATGTAGAACCTAGATACTAGAGAATCACTCCCATTCAATATTCATCAAAGCTAAGCCTTCTCAAATGACCAAGGCACCTATTTATAACATGCTTATTACAAGCTAGGTCCAAAAGTGACCAAAGCCTCAAAATTGCAATAATAACCAAAATTGGCCAAAAGTCACCCGCCAGCATGATGTGTGATTCGCAGACCATGTCACAAATGGTGTCTGAGAATCTCAGTCAAATCACAGACCTTGCCTTCTTCGCTCCCTAGATCTTCTTCATCCAAGCGATCATCCAAATATCGTATGCTCTCTTAAGTGAACCTTCAAGGGACTTCAGAGCCTCTATTTGCATCAACATAACTTGTAGAATTTGAAGTTCATCGGCTTGTCCTCGGATGAAGGCTTTTGAGGGATTTGTGGGCCCTGATATCATATCAGCTAGGCAGAAGCAAAACACAGACAATAACAAAATGCAGCGGAAGAAAGGGAGAAAAAGAGGGGAGAAAAATAGAAAATTTTAATCCAAATCATCAAGGTAAAGACTAATATTTTATTTAAGTTTATTATGTAATTATGAGTGATTTTTTATGGTGAAAACATGGAGATATTTTGAGGAATTCAGAAAGTTTAGCCCTATGATTGTTCAACCTAAAGTATTCATTTGAAGGGGTAAACAACGTCGGATTTCGGGCTTCTATACAGAGCTTCCCAAAAACATATGTATTTTCGGGTTTTGAACCCATTGATTTTAAAATTTGACTTTGACCAATTAAGCCTTTACAATATAGAAGTGTTTTACCCTAAGGGTTTTGACCATTCTAAATCCATTTTGTGTAGTTTGAGGCGATCTAGATACTCGAGTATGCAGTTTTGAGTCATTGAAAAGTGTGCTTGAATTGTGAATTTGAGATAAGTGTGACTTTATGCTTTAATGTTTGTTTTTCAAAACCTACTTTAAAAATTTGTTTTGCCTGTCTGGTCCTGTGTTGGGGCAAGTTTGTTCTTGACATAATTGGTGGTCTTTGACCAGCCGCACATATATTATTTTGAGAAAAAATATTAAAATTATTTAATAAGTGATTGTGGTGTGGCGGGGTTTCATACCATGGATTTAGGGGCATTGAATATCATTCCTCTGATGTCGTTATATAATTACTAGGGCATACATATGATGTCGTACTATGTTAGGGGCATACATATGTTGTCATAATATGTTAGGTACTTTGTACATGTTGTCGTAGTATACATTTGAAAAATTCTATATGCTCTCATGGATTGTCGGGGTTTTGAGTTAATTTCCGTCACTGCCATTTATGACAAGTTCAGAGTGTAGATTGTGTTGAGATATGTAGTGTTTCTATTGAACAATTGTTGGACCTTATTGAGTATTACATTATAATTTTTTTGTGCATATCATTTATGTGTTTAATGTGTATTTGTATTTTCTAACACTTGTTTCAGGGATATTTAAAGTGGCAGATCGAGGATCTTGTTCGGTTATATTTACGTATAACTCACTTAGTACATGCATATCCATGTAGCTGACGAGTTTGCTAAAGTTGATCTATTAGTTGAGGTGAGCCATCGCTTGTTCGTGGAGGCTATCAAAAGAGTCTATCATTTATTTATTGATGTATTTTCTTTTGGGGTTTACAAACCCAGTCTTTTGTAATTCTCTTAGATGCTCCATGGTCTAGTGTGGGATTTGAGCAAGGGTATTTGATTAATAATCTGATAGCCGAATCAAATCGGAAGACAAAAAATGACATTTTCTTGATTTGATGTGGATTTGATTTTTAATTATAACAACATACAATATTTGATTTTGATTTTAAGTAAACATAAACGGAAAAAATTAAACCAAACCGACTATATAAATACATAACTAAATATTACATACATTTATGTTAGCTAATCCGCTAGTTAAATAAGTTGAAATCTGAACTTCATGCGTGTATCTCAAAAATAATTTATTTAAAGTATCCAAAATTTAAGACATAAAAAGGATTATGATTTTTATAATGGTGTTCAAATTCTTCTTAACAACAAACCTTGGAGATTGCTTCTTTTTTGGTGTCTCTGCAAAACATTTATTAAATCCTAAAGAAGGAATATAAGTTGCTTATGAACATGACTCAAATTTTATTCCAAAAAAAAGAAGAAGAAGAAATAGAGAGTTGGTGAGTAGCATGAAGCAACGACAAGTGATAACATTGATTGACTGGAAGTTCACTAAAAGCCTCCCCTTCTACTGCCCCTAGTGTACCAAACGCAATAAAAGAAAAAGAATAATATAGCTAAAAATATTTGAGTATTTTTATCTTATTCATCTATCAGTTATTTTTTTGGTTCCTGCGTAGTCGCTTTGTAATTGATATTATTTATTTTGTTAAGTTTCAAGAATTTATTTTATGTTAAAAGTAATTTATCTTTAAGTTCTTAAATTATTGGTCATGATTTACTTCAATTATTATCAAGAAATAGACAAAAACGATAAAAAAACGAATTTATGAAAAACTGAATTAATTGATTTCAATATCTGAAAAATTGACTTTAACTGAAAAAAGTTGGATCCAAATTGAACCTTGACCGCCGCTAGTGACTGAGGATGAACTACTTCCCCTGGTTGATTATATTTTCTAGGAGATAGGTTGTGATTTCCTCAAAAGGCATGGGGGCTGAAGGAGTTTATCATTTGGTCAAACCTCATCCGCACTTTCCACTTTAATATCATCCTCTTCACTAGACGTGTCTCTTTTAATGTTTGCATAAGCCTCATCTCCACCAGTATCCCTACCCAGATCAGGAGGTTTAGTCTCCTTATAAATGAGTTAGGATTATGTATATGTTTCTCTATAATATCTAGAGAAACAATATAATTGTTACCTGCGATTCAAAAACTACTTAAGCTGATTTTTGAGCTATTGGTTGCCTACTGAGAGGTGTTCGTTTGTGGGTATTATTGGGCTGGGACTCTGTTCTAAGAGTGGTGATTCTTTGGTCAACTTTCTAGACTAGTCATTGTGGTTAGGATATATATTTGTCTTAGGGATTCTTTCTGTTGGGGTGTACTAGAGATGTTTCATTACCGGTGGTTTTCTCCTTGCTATGATTGGTATAGAATTGAATTTGGTCATTTTGGTGGAATTTTTTCATTTGTTTGTTGTTTTGGGCTTCGATATCCAATTCACTATCCTCTTTTTAACCTTAACATCGAGATTCACTTGACGTCCCTCCTTAGTTTTGAACACTTGCTTGGATCTCCTTCTATTCCTTCTCTCAACCTTATGGAAAGGGGCATGTCCTTCTACTTGTTTTTTTCATTTTTCTCAACCATTTCTCCTTCTACTAGGTGTCCTTTCTTTTTAATAACATTCTGCCTCAGTGTCACGACCCAAACCAGAGGGCCGCGAGGGGCACCGGGACCCTACCCGCTGGGTACCACAGACACACTCCACCCTTAAACATATTTAAACACGGACTGGGCCGTGGTAGATTATAAAAAGTTTCAACACAAAAGTCCCAACTCATCCATTTATATACCAAGGCCGACAAGGCCTTACATGACAGCTAACCACAAGACACCTATCTACAAGTCTCTAAAGAGTAAAACATACCACGACTAGACCGCAACTCCGAAGCGAAATAAAGTGCTTCAAATATCAGCTGAATGAATAATAATAAAACATGAATAATAAAACATCTGTAGTGACATACTAATGTGAACCGTCACTCTCTCGATATGAACCTGCGGGCATAAAACACATCTTCCCCCGACAAAAGGGACGTCAGTACGACTGATGTACTGAGTATGTCAGGCATAACAAACAACATAGTATATCATAGTCTGAAATAGAAACATCTGAACATCAGTAAGTGCCTCTGAGGGCCTTAATACATATGCCTAAATGTTATGCACAATGCAGTTTCCATTTACATAAGCCTCATCGGGCATCTTCTTTACTATAACAACCTCTGGGGGCATCATACCATATAATGATTAATGAATGTATGCAGGATGCAAACACGGTTTATTAATGTCCACACATGAATCCTCTCATAACCGCCTCTTTGGGCATCAGGTTATATCGCCACACAAGGGCATCACATCATATTGGCCTCTTCGGGCTCTTTTTGTGATAGTTTGTACCAGATGCAGATGGTGTGCGTATATAACTCTTTTTTTCCCTTTCCCCGATTCCCATACATACATATATATATATATATATATATGTACATATATATATATATATATATATGTACATATATATATGTACATATATATATATATATAATATTTAATATATAGTAGTGTATAGAACAAGTGGTCCAGGGTAACATATGAATGCAATGCAAATGAAATGCATGAATAATAATAAAACATCTGTAGTGACATAATATCCTTTACACTTTTGGTTAACAGTGGGAACATAAACATCTTTTTCGGTGTGCCTTATTAAGGTCTTAGAAACATGCTTGGATATTCTTTCAACATAGGAGTCGATGACTTGATCATCCTTAACTACTAAGTGTAGAGTAATTTATGTAGCAACCCAATGGTTATGTTTCGTACATAGAATTATGACAAAAGAAGGAAAGAGTCTTGCATACCTTGTTATCGAAATTATCTAAGTTCTGCGGGTCCTTGTAAGCTCTATGAATGATTATCTACATCACACGGATGATTTAAATCATAATCGAATCAACATACTAGAAACAGATTCATTAAGACATTCTAGCGAACACCTTGTACGCATAGAACCTATATTCCTTCTATATCGAGACCTATGCATGTAGAGAAACAGCCAGCCCTCTTAATCCTTCTTCTTACTGCTACAATATCCCAAAATAGTACAACAATTTCACATGCAACCCCAATACCTTATAATTACGGCAGTCCCGACAACACCCAACTCAAACTTAGCACTTTCGATAATCATCTTAGAGCTAATGACAATAATCATGTTCTGAACTTGTATAAACTAAGGAATAAGAAGGATTACCTATGTTAGAAGCTGTGACAAACTTGTCGGACGACCTTTCACCCAAACCCAGCTCCGACAAGCAGAACATAATCCCAAAAATCAACTTTCAGGACTCCTTCAAACTTCTATGTCTCTCGCTTGACTTCGGAGTGTGTTGGTTTGGTTAAGGACTCGAGATTTGATGTAATCGAGGTCCAAAACGCCATGAATCGCCCTCCTTTTTGGTTGTGCGAAAGCTTATGAAATTTCCCCCAATTTGATCGAGAATTTCAGAGAGTTATCAATGAGAATTTTGACCCCTTCTAATTAAAGTGTAGTGGTCTCTTCTTTAAGAAAAGGTTCCACAAGAGAAATTGAAAGAGATGAAAGTTCTTTAAGAATAGAGAAGAGAATGAAGGTATGGAGACTTACATAGCTGCCATCGGTCGACTGCTTTGGGCTTACTCACCCCACAGTGTTTTATAAGAGTACACGTAATGTTTCACTAAGTGTTGTCCCCTCTTTTAATTAATTGATCCCACAACTAATTAATTATATACACAATTAATTTCTTGATCCCGATTCACTTAAATTCAGACGACTTATAAAACCTTCTTATACTCAATGTCATAATTCTTGTAATATGACATTAGTCCATAACCTCTTTGGGGATATACAATTATTATTATTAATCCCCGTCGTCACATTGTTAAATCCAAAATTATTTTAGAATCACACACTTGTATATACTAATTTCCTTATTAGCATACACAATCATAGCTTAAAACTTCTCGGGGTCCTGGTCTACTTGTCAATGTTACGCACTCAAACCATTACCCGAAAGGATGGGGTGTTACATCCTCTCCCCCTTAGCCACATTCGTCCTCGAATGTGGTAACATATCTACTTCTTGTCACAATAACCGTGACTTGAATCATCTCTAGGCAATTAAAATGATGACATACTTACAGAACCAAAAATCTGAACAAGGCATTTGAGATGGTAAGGGCCGTAGCAAAATCTCATATTAGCAAGGACTCAAATAATTAATCATATTGGTAATGGTAAATACTTTTCAAAGTTAAACAACAATATGAGGCATACAACAAACTACAGCACAATAGGAAGGAATAAAGACCAATGATCATACTTAATTTCTACCAAAGATACATTTTCCCAGATTGCCACATTGAAATAAGTAAGTCGGGTTAGCATTTCCCATTTAGAACTTTTCGGTAGGTACCAAACTATACATACTCTTATCATGTTTATTCATTCTTTAAATCAAGAAATTTAAGCTTGTCATAATATGACTTATGGAAACTAAATGAGATACTGGTCTATGTGCTCATGTCAGTTAACCATTCATAGGCTCAATCCAATATCTACATCCTTATCCTTATTGCATACTCTATTGTCCACAGATGTGTAAGTTGAGCCAAATTTAGATTACTGTAAAATGTCATTTGTGCAAATAGATAGGCAGACAGGATCAAATCACAGTCCAGGTATTTGACATGGGTATACTAACAGGTTCAAAGCATTAGACAATTAGAACATAATTTCATGTTGTCACATACTCATTTATGGATCAATCTTATCCATATTAAGACCAACACAACCAGGATATCACCCTCACTCAGTCATATATTACACAACACATCACAATGTTTTTCTATAGGGTAGTATCTATTTTATTCTGAAAGAAAAAGTAGCAGCTCATCAAGAACATATACTGCAGAACATATACTTCAGCATCTGGATAAGAATGCAGCAACTAGCAGGCAAAAATGGTCAAAATCTTGCAGTAAGTCATACCCAAAATGAGGTGTTAATGGCTAAGGTACAACAGTGGTTTCAGCTTCAAACACAACAACATTTATCACCTCAAACTGCAACAATTTAGAGAAAGTGGAACAACCACAAGTGGTATGAAGCAGGAGTCATAAGATGGCATCAAAGATAAGCCTCAAGTAGTAGCAAACAAACCCTCACATGTCTGTAGCTAAAGTAAGCATTTGGTTTTAAGGAATGTAGCAGTTGAAGTGCAGCAACTACCACTGCTTATGTTCAAATCTGCCCCTGTCCAAAATTTGCAGCAGCATTTGTCACAAACTCAGGGCAGCAACATGTGATTGAACATGGGCACATTTGTTATCAAAGTGCAGTAGGGACAACAACAGCAAGTAACATCAAAAGCAGCAGCCAAACAATGGTAACCAGTGACATCAAATAATAGCCATCATAACAGCAAGTATCGTAGCTAAATGTCTCAGAAAATAATAAATATGTGCAGCAACCAACTGAATATAACAGTAAGCATCTAAGGAAAACAGTTATCAGTGTACATATCAAATTAAAACACTATTCATGGTGTCTAAATGTAGTTCTGGTCTGTGTATTCATACTGGTGCAGCTTGTTACCTCATTTAGAGTGTGAAAAGGGTCAATGGTCCAGTCCTCATTTTAACACACAATACATTTATTTCAATCAATTCCACATTAGCCTAATCTAAACAGTGTAAGCCTCTATTTCTGTCACATACTTTGTCATTCATATAGGCTATATATGACAAGTTCAGTTTACTTTGATCCTGCTTCATGCAAATAAGCAGTCAAGTAGGAATGATTCATACTCCATGCTTATTCAATAGAGATGGCTAACCATTTATACCAACATATAATCACAAAATATTAGTTTTCTTCTTAGCACAGATTCAGTCCCTTACTAATTTACACAGTACACAACATATGTTTGAACATGGTAATATCTCTTAGTAAGGTGCAGCAGTGACAATAAAACAACAGCCAAACAGTGGTAATAAATGATATTAAGCTACAATCATAACAATAGCAGGCATGGTAGATAACTGCCTCAGAAACTAAATTATCCTTGAAGATATAAACATGTCACACACTAATAGTCAGCCTCTAACTCCCTATAATGCATTGGTAACTTTTGCACATTTAGATGTAAATAGACATAAGTACAGAAGCAAAAATTACAGGGTACTTGGACTTAACTATCCTACAGAGGTCCAGAGGAACTTTCTGAATCAATTCTTTCAAACTAGCATGCTGAAATTAGCCCAAGTTTATCATTTTAACTTGTTGGGAACATATGTCAACTAGCATAGTGGTTATGAGCTTCCATTCTTAAATTACACATGCACTTAAACTAGGTGAACTGGTTTACACATAGGCAATGATAATCATGGACACATAAATAGATGCAGAAATAGTTTGTTCCTGGGCATTCATAACATAACTTCAAGTTAATTAACAACACAAGAAGAGACTCAGTATTCACTTAACATTAGATTGGATTGCAGATAAACATGACTTAGGAGCAGAGAACATAACCAAGGCAAACTTACTAACATATGACAAGCATAGACATGCCTTTCAAAGTTTAATATTTTTTTAAACCAAACCATCATTTAACTAAGTGTGAGTTGTTTCAAACCTAGACAAGTTCACTATCCCCCCCACCCCCAGGACTGTTAAATAATAGATGTATGGAACCATGCATTTACCTATACATGCTTTAGCCAGATCACAAAGGCAACATCTGAACCTGGAATCATGTCATCAGTTCATATGGTTCTCAACTTAGCACAAAACATTCTTCAAAGTTCAGACCACATAAAGTCCAAGTTAAAAGATCATAGACACAACAGATACACACCTAACCTGTCTGTTTTTTTTAAGGCAGTCAAATAGCTTAAATATATTTCCAAATTATCAACACATGCTTCTAGACAATTACTAAGACTTAGCAATCCACACACAGCTAAAATAGACCATAACCATGTACATTGATCCTCATATGAATTCAAACAGACCTTACATAACTAAAACCAGTTCTCAACCAAGCAGGCTAGGAATATTTTATCTTGGTCAACCCAAACAATCACATATGTTTGCGCTTCCTTGAAGTTAATAATATCTAGGTATAAAATTAACTGACATTGTTCATGTACAAGTCTGAAATTAGCACACTAGGCTTTATTTTAGCTACCCATGTCAGTTTATACTATCACCATATTTTAATCAACATGTGTCAAATTAAGTTAGTTTTAACTAATTTAACAAGCTCCCAAATTATCATATTAACACCATTTCAAGAATAACTAGCCTACATACTAATTAATATAGATTCCAAATAAAGGCCAACCAAGCAGATATGACTCAACTCACTTGTTTCTCAGACAGGACAACATAACATAGGCAACTTACAACTTCCAAATTTAATTAAGTAAAAATTGACTAAAGTGATTAAACTATTAGGCCTCCACCTAATCAGATGCTGAGTGAAGCAGTTAATCTTTCAACTGATAGTTTTAGTAGGAATACATAAGCATTAAGCAAGACAAGACCATATTAATGCATACAGAGAAGATTTCATTCATAAATACAAGTAAGGTTCTAAGACAGACAACCTAAACTGCAACATATTTGAACCAGGTTACAACAGATACCAACTCCCTTGAACAGTAAAACAACAACCATAACTCAAAGTGTATAAGATCATTTCTTAAAGTGCAGTATTTTGAGGACCACAAAGTGTATTTATGCATAACATGGATAACATGTCTTAAAGAAAGAGCTGAAATACACAACCTAGACAAAGTAGTATTTCAACATATAAAAGGACTATTCTTATCATGGTTCTTACACAATTATACACAGATCACACACTTTAATCAAGATCAAACATAAAATATCCTATTCGTATACAGAGGAAACTAAGTTCAGCCTTTGTTGGCATGGTCTATAGGCTCAAATATCCTTGTCTGTGTACTATCCTATCTTGATCCTATATGTGAATCTCGATCCGACACACTTCGAAGTGGAATTCTCTTATCATTACTAATACTTCACCGCATCCTGGCCTGCCACCTTCCCTCCTCTAGTGCGTATCCAATAACATGGACCGATGAGCCCTGATTAACGGATCCCCAAGATTGAGGACTATCCGGAATCTCGGAAGGGTCGGGGTCATTCAGTGACATGCATACCTGGTCATGGCGTGATGTCTGAGGAAAATCCGGTTGTACCCATTGTCGCGCCCGTTTTTTGACCTGCTCGGGTCAAAGCGGAGCACAGACGTATTCGGTGATTCCTGGGTAAATGATTGAGGAGTCGCCACCTAATTATTTTTACGGTGAATTAGGACACCTAAATATTAAACTAAATGCTGCAATGTAACTCCGATTTTAATGGTCTGCGAAACTAATGAGATTCTAGGTAAGGGTTCTTATTATCCTAAAGGGAAGGGGTTAGGCATCCTTTAAGATCCGCTAACTTACGGTTATCCGGTCAAACTCAGGTTAATTATTGCTAGAAAAATGCATGTTTGAAGCATGAAGTTAAAAGATGTTTGCAAATAATTAATGAAAGAGATGCATTTGTGATAATAATAAGGAGAAAAACAATTCATTTGTAATGCCAAAGGAGTAATTTTGAAAATCATTTTTTAGTTGTACAATTAATAAAATGAATAGAAAATTATCAAAGTTTGTTTTGAAAATTTTAAATATGTATGACGAGCCTAAAATAAATAAACTAGCGGAAAATTTCTAAGTTTGAATTTAACCTGTGCGCGCCCTATTTTGACCTCGCTCGGGTCAAAGCGGAGCGCGGACGTGTCCGGGTGATTCCTGGGTAAGAAGGGTTGAGGAGTCGCCACCTAATTATTTTTACGGTGAATTAGGACACCTAAATATTAAACTAAGTGCTGCAACGTAAACTCCAATTTTAAGGTCTGCGAAACTAATGAGATTCTAGGTAAGGGTTCTTTATTATCCTAAAGGGAAGGGGTTAGGCATCCTTTAAGATCCGCTAACTTGCGGTTATCCGGTCAAACTCAGGTTAATTATTGCTAGAAAAATACATGTTTTACAAGTATAATAGATAAAAAGATGTTTGCAAATATGATGCATTTTATACAAGTAAATATGATGCATTTTATACAAGTACGTATTCGGATGACATAAAAGAAAGATACATGTAAAGTTTTTAGAAAATATGCATTTGTGACAATAAATTCTTTATAATGCCAAAGAAGCGAATCTTTCGAAAATCAACAAGTTGCAAAAAATAATAATAAAAAGATAAACTTATTTGTACAATTAATTGGAAGCAAATAAAGATGACAAGAGTTGTTTTAAAAATCTTGAATAAGCGTGACGAGCCTAAAATAAATAACTAGCGAAGGATTTCTAAGTTTGAATTTAACCGAGCCTACAAATAAATAAGCTAGCGACGGGTTTCAAATCTTAAACTACCCTATGAATTAATCCTAAGTTTGCCTATTCTAAGCATTTCAATAGTTACATAAGTGCGATAAATAATATTACAATACAAAGCAGGATAAAAGCTGAATTAAAGAAAGAAATAAAATAAATAAACTCCGAGGAATAATTCGCCGTTATTTATTTTAATCCTCATAAGTGTCAAGAACAAACGGTTAGAAACATATAAATACAAATAACTTCATATCCGTATTCAAAACGGTGAATGTTTTGATCGCGGAGGGCTCAGACTTAAATTTTGAAAAGAACATTCCAATCACGTCGTGGCTGCAAACATATGACTAATGTAGTTTATTTTTGATTGCCTCGCCTACTAAACGTGTTGGTCTCTCGGGTGAAATAGAAAAGATCACTATAATCACGTCGTGGCTGCGAATATATAACTTGTTAGTTATTTTAGTCACCTCGCCTACTAAACATGTTGATCTCGGATAAAAAGGTTTAAGTCTTCATCATTGCCCAGAAGTTATATTTCCGTCTTTGCAACTGTGGAGGCCTCAAAATCGACGGATATTTTTCATCGGCCAGTGTAGTATCGTGTTCAAATCAGTAAAATTTTAAATCGGAATGTAAACAAAGAAGAGTGAGCGATACTTGAGAACAAAAAAGCGGCGAGAGAAGAAAAAGCGGTTCCGAAAATGACGGTGTCTAGTTTAAAAGCAGAAAAAGCGAAACAAAGCGATGAAACGGTAATTTGAATGCTGAAACAATGGACTGGAACAGAAAAGCAATGTTTGAAAGGTGCGGTGTTCAGTTTAAAACAGTAAAAATGATAAAAACAGTAAAACAGTAATCTGAAACGGGGAGCAAACAGAAAAAAACAAACGCCCGAACAGACGCGGTATTTATTCAAAACAGTAAAACAATGATATCCGTCGCAAGAAATCTAAAACAGTAAACTTAATAAAACAATAATATATCCGTTGCACGGATATCTAAAACAGTTATACTAAAAAAAACAGAGAAGCGAAACG
This sequence comes from Anisodus acutangulus, assembly GCA_029783415.1. NCBI lineage: Eukaryota > Viridiplantae > Streptophyta > Magnoliopsida > Solanales > Solanaceae > Anisodus > Anisodus acutangulus. Next base: position 20,377,482 of record CM056509.1, read on the forward strand.
AAAGAAAAGCGCGGCCTCGAATTCAATTTCGTCGGCCTTAATGCGATATTAATAAAACAGTAAAACAGTGCCAAAGAAACGAGCAGTGAGCAATTTAAAATATCCGACCCGAGTTACGAAATTCGAAATATCCAAATCGGTCGACCGACCGAATCGATGATTCATACCCAAATCGATTTCGATCAGCTTTGGATAACCAACAACAAGAATATGAAATGCAAGAATTAAAATGTTCAATCGGTCGACCGACCGTCGATGACTGACCGGATCGATGATCCAAACTCGAATCAGATTTCAACACCAAATTCAGATAACCAATAACAAGAATATGAAATGCAAGAATTCTGAAAATGTTCAAATCGGGTCGACCCGACCCGAATTGGAGTTTCAACCCGGAATCAAATAATTTCATCAATTTGGATAACCAATGATAACAACAAAGAAGAATGTAAGAAAATTGGGAAAATCTAAATCGTCGACCGACCGGTCGATGACTGACCGAATCGTGTGTTCAACCCAAGTCAAATAATTTCATCAATTTCAGATAACCAATGATAACAAACAACAACAATGCAAGAAATTTGGAAATTTAAATCGGGTCGACCCGACCCGGGTCAGTAACCCGACCCGAAAATCAGTGATCCAAATCAAATCTTAACACCAAATTCAGATAACCAACATACATAATTATGAAATGCAAGAATTCTGAAAATGTTACCCGAATCGGGTTGACCCGGATTGGGTCGACCCGACCCGAAATCAGTGAAGAAAAATCAGAGAATCAAAGGAGATGACAAACCTTTTCGGACTTGGTTCTTGAACAACAAAGAAGCCAAAATGCTTTAAACTCAAGAACACAACAAAATATTTATGTATATATGGAATAATCTTCCGAAAATCTATTTTTCTCCCCCCGAAAATCTCCTCTAAATGAAGAACAATCATGGGGTATTTATAGGTGGATTTCCCCCCCCCCCCCAAAATCGAGTTTGAAGTTCGAATTAAAGGTGGCATTTCTGATTTTTTGGAAGCGGATTTTAGGGGTATGGGCGTGGGTCGAAGTGACGGGAGTTGGTGGTGGCAGGGGGTTGGTGTTGGCAGGGGCGAGGTGACCGGCGACGTGGGGTCGTCGGTGTGGGGGTGTAGGGTCGCGGCTTGAGGGTAAGGGTAGGGTTCGGTTCCCCCATTTTTTCTGATTTTTGGTTTTTTAAGGGTTTGTTGGGGAATTAAAAGGGGCAAAGGGAAAATGGGTTTGAAATTTGGACGATTCGAATTGGAGTTAATTTGAAGGGTGGCCTGGGGGGTTGGGCTTTGGTTTGGATGAAGTTGTTAGGTTAGGGAATGGGGTGGGAGTTTATTTTGGGATTGGGCTTGGACGAAAATGGGTTTTAGTTTGGGTTGGGTAGGAATTGTTTTGGGTTAGGAAATAAAAAAATGGGTTATGGAAAAATATAAAAGAGGGGTTTAATATTAAAATATATTATATATATATATATATATATATATATATGTATATATTTTTTGTTTTGTAAAAGATGTGAATTATATAAAATAATATAACGATGTGATAATAATAAAAATATAATATATACAAAATGTTTAATGCTTAATAAAAGGGAAATGCGATGCAATTTTGCGAGAAATAAAATATCATAGAATATTATGGATAACTTATGATTATTATAAAATGCAAATGATATAAAATATGCGAATAATAATAATAATACGAAGATACACACATATATGCCTATATTTAAAAATTATTTAAAAAGTGAAAAAATATTAAAAATTACAAATAAAATCATAAAAGATGGGACAAAATTGGGTGTCAACAGATGCCCCTCTTTGGACGGAGACGATGAAAGAGTTTTCGGCCAAAGAAGTTGACTGGGTAGCCAATTTTTGTCCCGATCATCGGAACTGCATGGTAAGAAATAGAATCCCCGGGGGGTATAGAAGTTGCAAAAAGATAGTGCATTCAAGAAACAATGCCCCAGTGTCGACTTAGGATGACACCGTCGCAGATCTGAGAAACTAATGGGAAAAGCGGATCGACGTCAAGTAGGTCATTGACCAAATTGCCTCGATTCGCCCGTAAGAAATAGCTCCACGTTGTGATGAAATTCACGCAAATTAAAAACTCCTGCAAACTAAAGCTTAAGATATAATTTGTGTATAACTGCTGAGAAAAATTGGAGAGAAAATAACTTAGAAATACCGAGATTAGGAGGTGGGCGCATGACTGAAATTAAAGTACCCTCATTATAAGGTGGCGCCGATCGAAATTAAAATACCCGCATTATAAGGTGGGCGCTGAAATGACGTCGTTGGATTGGCGTGTTGTGTTGAAGACGTCGTTGTAATATTGTTGACGTCGTTGTAATTATGTAAAAGACAGTTGTTGTGCTGCATGTAATGTCGAGGACGTTGTTGTCATCTTTGTTTCTTTGTAAAGATAATCGTTGTCTTTGAGGGCGTCGTTGTAATCTTTGTTGGCGTCGTTGTAATCTTGTAAAAATAAATGTTGTCGCGTAAGACGTCGTTGTAATCTTTGTTAGCGCCATTGTAATGCTGTAAAAATAAATGTTGTGCTGAAGACGTCGTTGTAATGTTGTTGACGTCGTTGTAATGCTGTAAAAATAAATGTTGTGCAGAAGACGCCGTTGCATAGGCGTGTTGTTGATGACGCCGTTGTATGGGCGCGTTGCTGATGACATCATTGTAATGTCGTTGATGTCGTTGTAAGAATGTAAAAGATAATTGTTTTGCAGAAGACGTCATTGCGTAGGCGTGTTGTTCATGACGCCATTGTATGGGCGCGTTGTTCGTGACGCCGTTGTATGGGCGTGTTGCTGATGACATCATTGTAATGTTGTTGATGTCGTTGTAATGCTGTAAAAATAAATGTTGTGCAGAAGACGCCATTGCGTAGGCGTGTTGTTCATGACGCCGTTGTATGGGCGCGTTGTTGATGACGCCATTGTATGGGCGTATTGCTGATGACATCATTGTAATGTTGTTGATGTCATTGTAATGCTGTAAGAAATAATTATTGTGCTGAAGACGTCGTTGCGTAGACGTGTTGTTGATGACGCCGATGTATGGGCGCGTTGTTGATGACGCCGTTGTATGGGCGTGTTGCTGATGACATCATTGTAATGTTGTTGATGTCGTTGTAATGATAACGCTGATGTCGTCGTTGTATCGACGTGTTGTGTTGAAGACGTCATTGTGATGACGTTGTTGCAAGAATGTAACGCTAAGGTCGTCGTTGTATCGACGTGTTGTGTTGAAGACATCATTGTGATGACGTTGTTGCAATAATGTAATGCTGAGGTCGTCATTGTATTGACGTGTTGTGTTGAAGACGTCATTGTGATGACGTTGTTGCAAGGATGTAATGCTGTTTGTTGTAAGAGATAGGCGTTGCGCCGAAGACGTCGTTGAAATGTTGTTGACGTCGTTGTAATGTTGTAAAAAGCTGGCGTGCTGCCGTAACGTCGTGGACGTTGTTGTAATGTAGTTTTGCTGTAGAAGGTAGATGTTGAGCTGAAGGCGTCATTGTAATGTTGTTGACGTCATTGTAATCTTTGTAAAAATAGATGTCGATGTTCTTGTAACGTCGTGGGCGTTGTTGTAATCTTTGTTGAAGATAGTTGATGTCTTTGCGATAGCGTCAATGGCGTTGTTGTAATGCTTTGTAAAGATAGGCTGCTGCGTTGAAGACGTCATTGTAATCTTTGTTGACGCCGTTGAGATGCGGTAAAGATAGTTCTTTGCATTGCCGTAAAGATATTCTTTGCTTGAAGACGTCATTGTAGTGCTGTTGACGTCGTTGAGACGCGGTAAAAGATAGTTGCTGCGTTGAAGACGTCATTGTAATGTTGTTGACGTCGTTGTAAAGCTGTAAAAGATATTTGTTGTGCTGCCATAACGTCGATGACATTTTTTGAAATGTTGTCCTGTTGTAAGAGATGTAAGTGACGTCATTGCCGTCAGTTTGCTGTAATAGGGTTCCACGTTGTGCTGAATCTTCTGACGATCCAAACTCATGTGAATTGAAATGTCGTCCTGGCACGGGCGAAAATGTGATGCGACGTCTTTGCCGTCGGGTTTGCCTTGTTGTCGTTCTTTGTGATTCGAAATAACATCTTTGTGCAGACATAATAGTCGGGACCCTGTAGGTCAAGATGGTGTCTTCGTATAAATGCAGAACAAGAACGTGATCCTTGTAGTGAGTTGTAGTGCCGAAATTCTTTGGGGAATTGATCATAACTGATGTGGCTTCCCTGCTTTTTCAACCTGAAGAACCTGTACTCAAAGAAAATTTGTGAGTTTGGGGAGGGGCGGTTGATTCGCGTTGACTTGATAGCTTTGGCTCTTGATAGCTGCATGTCCTGCTGATTTGGACTCAGAGCCCCTGTCTGGTTCCCAGTCTTGGCTAACCGTTAATGAAAACATTTGTTGAAAATAATTTGTTTATAAGAAAGTATGCTTATCATTAAAAAGTTCTTGTCGGACTCTAATGAAACTATTTGGTGAAAATAAATTGTGTATAAGAAAATATGCATATTAGTAAAAAAAATCTTGTCAAACTCTAATGAAAATATTTGGTGAAAATAAACTGTGTATAAGAAAGTATGCATATTAGTAATAAAAATCTTGTCAAACTTTAATGAAAATATTTGGTGGAAATAAATTGTTTATAAGAAAGTATGCATATATGTAAATGTCTGTCGAGCAGCGACATGCGGTGAAACAAAGCAAACGTCTTATCCAAAATCCTCTTAGGCTGAAGACTTAGTTTGCCGATGCTTTTCCATGTTTATCGGCGTCCTCCGGCAGTGATCCCTTAAAAATGCCCCAGTTTCCGATATGTGAGAATGACGATCTTTTGAACGGACAAACGAGTCTTGTGTAGATTGTTTGCCTGCCCTATCAGGGTGATCAGATGGGTGCATTTTGTCCTATGTGAGATAAAGGAGAAAATATTTTCTAATGGTGGGACCGAAGCCGATTTAGGCCGCCTACGTATCCCCATGAGGGAATCAGGTCATGACGTAGTTCATTACAAGTAAAGAGGGTTGTAAGGTTTTTCTAAAGATGGGACCGAAGCCGATGTGGCCGCCTACGTATCCCGCCGAGGGAATCAGGTCATAACGTAGTTCAGGTCAAACAAAAGAGATTTGTAAGGGTTTTTTTTTTTTTTTAAAAGTGGGACCGAAGCCGATGTGGCCGCCTACGTATCCCGCCGAGGGAATCAGGTCATAACGTAGTTCAGGTTACAAGTGAAAAGGAACTTGGGAAATTTGTGATCTAAAGAAACGAAACCCTACGTGGGTTCTATGCGTATCCCGACGAGGGAGCGCAACTTTTACAACATAGAAAGTATTACATAGAGAATAATTAATCTTAGATATGGTATCTCTTCACTGCATTCGCATTGATGGTTTTTGGCCATTATATTCTGATAAGGTTGCCCCGGACAACTGCGTCTATCTGCTTTCATCAATCAGTCTCTTAGAAAATGATTTGGTATCCACTTGGCTGCGAAAGAAATAGCATTGCCCCAGTAGAAGTCCTGATCGTAGTGTGGTAGCCCAAGAGTACAAAGGGGAAATAACATGAGCCAATGCTTGTATTTATCAATCATATTGATGTTTTGATCCATATCCGACTTTGGTTTATTCTGAAAAATGCCCCAATTCTTCCGACTGTGAATCTTCCTTATATTCTTCGAAGTCTTGCTCGTTGTTTAAGACTTTGTTTGTTTGTTTCATTATATGCCCCATATTGCCGATAAATTAGTTTGCATGATGAAAAAAGAAAGGAAAATTATTAAACAAAGCAGATTTTAAAATAGCAAAAGCAATGCAGATTTATCATTTTAAGCTTTCAAAAGGTGGAGGCAAAAATACATTAAAATGCATAAATGCGATTCAGGCCTCAATTTAAATAGCGTTTTTTTTCATTAAGTACTAATACAATTTGGGTAGACATGATTGGGAAATAAAAGATGGGGTGCTCCGCCAGTTTTAATCAATACGAATCAACCTTTGGGGAAATAAATAAGGCAAAATGAAACTCCTGAAAAAATGAAGAAAACCAAATTAGTATAAGCTGAGTAATTATTGATTTAAATAATATACACAGAGTGGAAAGCAGTAGAAAATAGCAAGCAAATTGTATATGCGCGTCCTAATATACAAGGGGCCTCTCTTATGCCAGAGGTGGGCCTAAACGCCAGATATGCGGGATTACGACAGATTTGGTCCAAGCTGCTAAACTGCAATGCTTTGTCGGAAATGAGACAAAATGAATGTACATTTTCCAATTTCAGCATGTCATGATTAGTCTTGGATTAGTCTATCCTTATCATGCTACACATAATATGATGATTGGTCTTTGGGTTGTGAGACCCGTAGACATCTTTGGCGGATTTCTTAATTGTGGAGTCGATACCAAGGATCGACCCACCTAAGGTGTATGTATGCATGACTTAAAATAAAGGGTGGTATAGCTCTATCTTAAATTTTCTAAGATTTGGCTGACTAGACACAAGGTTCCCGGCGGACTACTCGAGTGAGAAGGCTACGCGCCACCGGATGGTCCGGTCACTCCGCCGCATACGCCAACTCTCCTAAAATTTGGTAGATTGAAAGAAATTTATGCGCAAAACACACCTCGCGTGTAGTGTGTGATAGTGTCAATTTTCCAGAGTGGAAGAAATATGAGCGAAATGCCAATTTAAGATAAGCAGTAAAAATATGGAAATTAAAGCAGTTATGCATGCAAAAAATTTCACAAAGGAAATAAATCAAAGCATACATCAAACAAAGAGTTAAAGTAAAGCACAAATAATAATTAACCTGAATTTTGCTATGGTTAAGAACCTGAAAGTCCCCAGCGGAGTCGCCATGCTGTCGCGCCCTATTTTGACCTCGCTCGGGTCAAAGCGGAGCGCGGACGTGTCCGGGTGATTCCTGGGTAAGAAGGGTTGAGGAGTCGCCACCTAATTATTTTTACGGTGAATTAGGACACCTAAATATTAAACTAAGTGCTGCAACGTAAACTCCAATTTTAAGGTCTGCGAAACTAATGAGATTCTAGGTAAGGGTTCTTTATTATCCTAAAGTGAAGGGGTTAGACATCCTTTAAGATCCGCTAACTTGCGGTTATCCGGTCAAACTCAGGTTAATTATTGCTAGAAAAATACATGTTTTACAAGTATAATAGATAAAAAGATGTTTGCAAATATGATGCATTTTATACAAGTAAATATGATGCATTTTATACAAGTACGTATTCGGATGACATAAAAGAAAGATACATGTAAAGTTTTTAGAAAACATGCATTTGTGACAATAAATTCTTTATAATGCCAAAGAAGCGAATCTTTCGAAAATCAACAAGTTGCAAAAAATAATAATAAAAAGATAAACTTATTTGTACAATTAATTTGAAGCAAATAAAGATGACAAGAGTTGTTTTAAAAATCTTGAATAAGCGTGACGAGCCTAAAATAAATAACTAGCGAAGGATTTCTAAGTTTGAATTTAACCGAGCCTACAAATAAATAAGCTAGCGACGGGTTTCAAATCTTAAACTACCCTATGAATTAATCCTAAGTTTGCCTATTCTAAGCATTTCAATAGTTACATAAGTGCGATAAATAATATTACAATACAAAGCAGGATAAAAGCTGAATTAAAGAAAGAAATAAAATAAATAAACTCCGAGGAATAATTCAAGTTATTTATTTTAATCCTCAAGTCGCCAAGAACAAACGGTTAGAAACATATAAATACAAATAACTTCATATCCGTATTCAAAGCGGTGAATGTTTTGATCATGAGGGCTCGAACTTAAATTTTGAAAAGAACATTCCAATCACGTCGTGGCTGCAAACATGTGACTAATGTAGTTTATTTTTGATTGCCTCGCCTACTAAACGTGTTGGTCTCTCGGGTGAAATAGAAAAGATCACTATAATCACGTCGTGGCAGCGAATCTATATCTTGTTAGTTATTTTAGTCACCTCGCCTACTAAACATGTTGATCTCGGATAAAAAGGTTTAAGTCTTCATCATTGCCCGAAGTTATATTTCCGCTTTGCAATCGTGGAGGCCTCAAAATCGACGGATATTTTTCATCGGCCAATGTAGTATCGTGTTCAAATCAGTAAAATTTTAAATCGAATGTAAACAAAGCAGAGAGCGAATAAAGAATAAAAACAGAGGCAGAGAAGAAAAAAAAACAGTTATCGAAAATGACGCGGTGTCTTGTTTAAAACAAGAAACAAAGAAACAAAGAGAACGGTAATTTGAATGTCAAACAAAGGGACTGGAACAGGAAAGCAATGTTTGAAAGGTGCGGTGTTCAGTTTAAAACAGTAAAAATGATAAAAACAGTAAAACAGTAATCTGAAACGGGGAGCAAACAGAAAAAAACAAACGCCCGAACAGACGCGGTATTTATTCAAAACAGTAAAACAATGATATCCGTCGCAAGAAATCTAAAACAGTAAACTTAATAAAACAATAATATATCCGTTGCACAGATATCTAAAACAGTTATACTAAAAAAAAACAGAGAAGCGAAACGAAAGAAAAGCGCGGCCTCGAATTCAATTTCGTCGGCCTTAATGCGATATTAATAAAACAGTAAAACAGTGCCAAAGAAACGAGCAGTGAGCAATTCAAAATACCCGACCCGAGTTCTGAAATTCTGGAAATATCCAAATCGGGTCGACCCGACCCGAATCAGTGATTCATACCCGAAATCAGATTTCAGTACCAGTTTCAGATAACCAACAACAAGAATATGAAATGCAAGAATTCTGAAAATGTTCAAATCGGGTCGACCCGACCGTCAAGGATCTGACCGGATCGATGATCCAAACTCGAATCGATTTCAACACCAAATTCGGATAACCAATAACAAGAATATGAAATGCAAGAATTTGAAAATGTTCAAATCGGTCGACCGACCCAGTCGATGATCGACCCAGTCGATGACCGAGCCGAATTGGAGTTTCAACCCTAATCAAATAATTTCATCAATTTCAGATAACCAATGATAACAAAGAAGAATGTAAGAAAATTGGGAAAATCTAAACCGGGTCGACCGACCGTCAATGACCGACCCGAATCGTGTTCAACCCAAGTCAAATAATTTCATCAATTTCAGATAACCAATGATAACAAACAAAGAACAATGCAAGAAATTTGGAAATTTAAATCGGTCGACCCGACCGGTCAAGAATCTAATTCAAAATCAGTGATCCAAATCAAATCTTAACACCAAATTCAGATAACCAACATACATAAATATGAAATGCAAGAATTCTGAAAATGTTACCCGAACCGGGTCGACCCGACCCGAAATCAGTGAAGAAAAATCAGAGAATCAAAGGAGATGACAAACCTTTTCGGACTTGGTTCTTGAACAACAAAGAAGCCAAAATGCTTTAAACTCAAGAACACAACAAAATATTTATGTATATATGGAATAATCTTCCGAAAATCCTTCCGAAAATCTATTTTTCTCCCCCCGAAAATCTCCTCTAAATGAAGAACAATCATGGGGTATTTATAGGTGGATTCCCCCCCCCCCAAAAATCGAGTTTGAAATTCGAATTAAAGGTGGCATTTCTGATTTTTTGGAAGCGGATTTTAGGGGTATGGGCGTGGGTCGAAGTGACGGGAGTTGGTGGTGGCAGGGGGTTGGTGTTGGCAGGGGCGAGGTGACCGGCGACGTGGGGTCGCCGGTATGGGGGTGTGGGGTCGCGGCTTGAGGGTAAGGGTAGGGTTCGGTTCCCCCATTTTTTCTGATTTTTGGTTTTTTTAAGGGTTTGTTGGGGAATTAAAAGGGGCAAAGGGGAAATGGGTTTGAAATTTGGACGGTTCGGGTTGGTGAAGGCCGATTGGGCCTGGGGAGTTGGGCTTTGGTTTGGATGAAGTTGTTAGGTTAGGGAATGGGCTGGGAGTTTATTTTGGGATTGGGCTTGGACGAAAATGGGTTTTAGTTTGGGTTGGGTAGGAATTGTTTTGGGTTAGGAAATAAAAAAATGGGTTATGGAAAAATATAAAAGAGGGGTTTAATATTAAAATATATTATATATATATATATATGTATATATTTTTTGTTTTGTAAAAGATGTGAATTATTTAAAATAATATAACGACGTGATAATAATAAAAATATAATATTTGCAAAATGTTTAATGCTTAATAAAAGGGAAATGCGATGCAATTTTGCGAGAAATAAAATATCATAGAATATTATGGATAACTTATGATTATTATAAAATGCAAATGATATAAAATATGCGAATAATAATAATAATACGAAGATACACACATATATGCCTATATTTAAAAATTATTTAAAAAGTGAAAAAATATTAAAAATTACAAATAAAATCATAAAAGATGGGACAAAATTGGGTGTCAACATAACCGAGCCTACAAATAAATAAGCTAGAGACGGGTTTCAAATCTTAAACTACCCTATGAATTAATCCTAAGTTTGCCTATTCTAAGCATTTCAATAGTTACATAAGCGCGATAAATAATATTACAATACAAAGCGGGACAAAAGCTGAATTAAAAAAAAAAAAAAATTTGAGGAATAATCTGCCTTTATTTACTTTAATCCCTGCAAGCTGTCAAGAACAAATGGTTAGAAACAGTTAAATACAAATAACTTCATATCCGTATTCAAAACAGTGAATGTTTTGATCACGGAGGGCTCAGACTTAAATTTTGAAAAGAACATTCCAATCACGTCGTGGCTGCAAACATATGACTAATGTGGTTTATTTTGATTGTCTCGCCTACTAAACGTGTTGGTCTCTCGGGTGAAATAGAAAAGATCACTATAATCACGTTGTGGCTGCGAATATATAACTTGTTGGTTATTTTAGTCACCTCGCCTACTAAACATGTTGATCTTGGAAAAAGGTTTAAGCCTCATCATTGCCCAGAAGTTATATTTCCGTCTTTACGACTGTGGAGGCCTCAAAATCGACGGATATTTTTCATCGGCCAGTGTAGTATCGTGTTCAAATCAGCGAAATTAAATTAAAGCAGGAAGCAGTGAACAGCGAGCAATAAACAGTGAACAGTAAACAGTAAACAGTAAGGCAATTCCCGAGAAGACGGGATGTTTAGTAAAAAACAGTAAAACAGTAAATATTCGTTGCCCGGATGTTTAACCCAGTGAACAGAAAAACAGAGAAACGAAAGGAATAAATAAAGTCAGATGGAATAGCGAGTTAATTCTGAAAACAGACCCGAGTGAACAGTGAGCCGAATGAAATCAGAAATTCAGATTTTTAGATAATCAGCAACAGATATGAAAAAATGCCATAATCTGGAAATATACCAAAACCGGGCCGACCCGACCCGGGTCAGTGACCCGACCCGAATCAGATGCCAACCCGAATCAGATTTTTTTTAGATAACCAACAATAACAACAGCAGCAATGCAAGAAAATTTGGAAAATCCAAACCGGTTCGACCCGACCCGGGTCAGTGACCCGACCCGAATTGGAGATTTAACCCGACATCAAATAATTCCATCAATTCCAGATAACCAACAATAACAACAGCAGCAATGCAAGATAATTTGGAAAATCCAAACCGGGTCGACCCGACCCGGGTCATTGACCCGACCCGAATTGGAGATTCAACCCGACATCAAATAATTCCATCAATTCCAGATAACCAACAATAACAACAACAGCAATGCAAGAAAATTTGGAAAATTCAAACCGGGTCAACCCGACCCGGGTCAGTGACCCGACCCGACCCGGCAGTGACCGAAAAACAGTGAAAAATAGCTAAAATTCCCGATTCTTTAACACAAAAAAAACAATGATTTCGACCAATATTTCGGGATCTTTAAGTTGAAGAACACATGCAAGAACGAACAAAGATTTAATGTCAAACCTTTAAGGAGATTTCGGACCTAAAAAATGACCCGAAAATTCTCAGCTTCGACCTTCAAAGACAGATTTCTGGACCCAAAAAGTTCTCAACTTCGACCCCAAAGACAAGATTTTCGGACCCCTAAAAATGAAGAACAAGGGGGATATTTATAGGTACTCACCCCAACGTTCAAACCCCTCATACCCCCCCCCCCTTAAAACGAATTCGAATTTTAAAATAAAGGGGGAACAAAAACTGATTTTTGGGGCGATTTCTTGGGGCATGTGTTCGGCGGTGTCAGGGTAGGGTGGTGGTAGTGGTGAAGTTACGGGGGTAGGGGTGCGGCGACGTAGGGGGCAGGGGTGTAGGGTGCGGCGCCGGTTCAGGGGGGTAGGGTTTAGGTTTTCGATTTTGATTTTTTCGCTTTGTTTTGGTTTAAAAGGGGTAAGGGAATGGGTCGGGTGATGGGTCGGTCGGGTGTGGGATTGGGCTCATGAATTGGGGAGAATGGGCTGGTGGGTATTTTATTTGTGGGTTATGTTTTGGTTAGGGAAAAGGTATGGGCTTAGGTTGGGTATTGGGAAATTTATTGGGAGTTTTGGGCTGGTCCAGGTTAGCTTTTGTTTCGGTTTGGGTAGAAATTATTTTGTGGTTTTGGGTTAAGGGGATAAAAGGGAATGGGTTTGGGGTATTGGGCCGGTCCGGTTTGGTAAGGGAATAGGGAGTTGAATTGTTTTGGGTTAAGTACAATTAAATGGGTGAATTTGTATTGGGTTGGAAAAATGAAATGGGTTAGAAATTGTTTTGGGTTTAAAAAATATAAAAAGGATTTAACATTAAAAAAAATATTTTTTTGTTTTGTAGAAGATGTGAATTATTTAAAATAAAATAACGATGCGATAATAATAAAATATTTGTGAAATGTTTAATGCTTAATAAAAATGGAAATGCGATGCAATTTTGCGAGAATAAAATAACATAGAATTTTCGAATAAAACTAATGATTATGATAAAAATGCAAATGATAGTAAAAATGCGAATAATATATATATATATATATATATATATATATATATATATATATGCATGTATGTATATAGATTAAAATTGTTTTTGAGGTGTTAAAATATTTAAAATTGCAAATAATTTGGAAAAGACGGGACAAAATTGGGTGTCAACAGATGCCCCTCTTTGGACGGAGACGATGAAAGAGTTTTCGACCAAAGAAGTTGACTGAGTAGCCAATTTTGTCCTGACAATCGGGGCTGCATAGAAAGAAATAGAATCCCGAGGGGGAAGAGAAGTTGCAAAAAGATGGTGCACATTCAAAAACAATGCCCCAGTGTCGACTTAGGATGACATTGGTCGCAGATGTGAGAAACTATTGGGAAAGAGCGAATCGACGTTCGAAGTAGGTCGTTGACCAATTTGCCTCAGTTCGCCGTAAGAGATAGTTCCACGCCGTGATGAAGTTCCTGCAAATTAAAAACTCCTGCAAACTAAAGCTTAAGATATAATTAGTGTATAACTGCTGAGAAAAATTGTAGAGAATATAACTTGGAAATACCCGCATTAGGAGGTGGGCGCCTGACTGAAATTAAAATACCCGCATTATGAGGTGGGCGCCTGATTGAAATTAAGATACCCGCATTATGAGGTGGGTGCCTGACTGAAATTAAAATACCCGCATTATGAGGTGGACGCCTGACTGAAATTAAAATACCCGCATTATGAGGTGGGCGCCTGAAATGACGTTATTGTAATCTTTGTTTCTTTGTAAAGATAAAGTTGTGCTGAAGACATCGTTGTAATGTTGTTGACGTCATTGTAATGCTGTAAAAATAAATATTGTGCTGATGACGTCGTTGTAATGCTGTTGACGTCATTGTAATGCTGTAAAAATAAATATTATGCTGAAGACATCGTTGTAATGCTGTTGACGCCATTGTAATGCTGTAAAAATAAATGTTGTGCTGAAGACGTCGTTGTAATGCTGTTGACGTCATTGTAATGCTGTAAAAATAAATGTTGTGCAAAAGACGCCGTTGTGTAGGCGTGTTGTTGATGACGCCGTTGTATGGGCGCGTTGCTGATGACATCATTGTAATGTCGTTGATGTCGTTGTAAGAATGTAAAAGATAGTTGTTTTGCAGAAGACGCCATTGCGTAGGCGTGTTGTTCATGACGCCGTTGTATGGACGCATTGTTCATGACACCGTTGTATGGGCGTGTTGCTGATGACATCATTGTAATGTTGTTGATGTCGTTGTAATGCTGTAAAAGATAGTTATTTTACAGAAGATGCCATTGCGTAGGCGTGTTGTTCATGACGCCGTTGTATGAGCGCGTTGTTGATGACGCCATTGTATGGGCGTGTTGCTGATGACATCATTGTAATGTTGTTGATGTCGTTGTAATGCTGTAAGAAATAATTGTTGTGCTGAAGACGTCGTTGCGTAGACGTGTTGTTGATGACGCCGTTGTATGGGCGCGTTGTTGATGACGCCGTTGTATGGGCGTGTTGCTGATGACATCATTGTAATGTTGTTGATGTCGTTGTAATGATAACGCTGATGTCGTCGTTGTATCGACGTGTTGTGTTGAAGACGTCATTGTGATGACGTTGTTGCAAGAATGTAACGCTAAGGTCGTCGTTGTATCGACGTATTATGTTGAAGACTTCATTGTGATGACGTTGTTGCAAGAATGTAACGCTGAGATCGTCGTTGTATCGACGTGTTGTGTTGAAGACGTCATTGTGATGACGTTGTTGCAAGAATGTAATGCTGATGACGTTGTTGTAAGAATGTAATATTGAAAACGTCATTGTGATGACGTTGTTGCAAGAATGTAACGCTGAGGTCGTCGTTGTATCGACGTGTTGTGTTGAAGACGTCATTGTGATGACGTTATTGCAAGAATGTAATGCTGATGACGTTGTTGTAAGAATGTAATGTTGTTTGCTATAAGAGATAGTTGTTGCGCTGAAGACGTCGTTGTAATGCTATTGACGTCGTTGTGATAATAATGCTGATGACATTGTTGTAATGATGTTGATGCCATTGTAAATGTTGTAAAAGATAGCTGATGCGCTGATGACGTCATTGTAATGCTGTTGACGTCGTTGAGATGCGGTAAAAGATAGTTGTTGTGTTGCCGTAAAAGATAGCTGCTGCGCTAAAGACGTCATTGTAATGTTGTTGACGTCATTGAGATGCGGTAAAAGATAGTTGCTGCGTTGCCGTAAAAGATAGCTGTTGCGCTGAAGACGTCATTGTAATGTTGTTGACGTCGTTGAGATGCGGTAAAAGATAGTTGATGAGATGCTGTAAAAGATAGTTGATGCGCTGAAGACGTCATTATAATGCTGCTGACGTCGTTGGGATGCTGTAAAAGATAGTCGTGACGTCCTTGCCGTCAATTTTCTGTAATATGGTTCCACGTTGTGCTGAATCTTCTGTTGATTCAAACTCCTGTGGACCATGAATTGAAATGTCATCCAGACGAAAATATGATGCGACATCCTTGTCGTCGTTTGATGTAAATGACGTTCTTGCCGTCAGTTTGCTGTAATAGATGGTTCCACTTCAGTTTGCTGTGTTTAGGCTCCCTGTGATTTGAAATAACATCATTGTGCAGACACAATGGTTGGGTCTCTGTAGGTCAAGACGATGTCTTTGTATAGACGCAAAAATAGGAGCGTGATCCTTGCGGTGAGCTGTTATGCAGAAATTCTTTGTGAAATTGATCATAAGTGATGTGGCTTCCTTGTTTCTTTCAACCTGAAGAACCTATACTCAAAGAAAATTTTGTGAGTTCGGCGGAGGGACGGTTGATTCGCGTTGACTTTGTAGCTTCTGCTCTTGATAGTTGCATGTCCCGCTGATTCGGACCTGTAGCCCATGTTTGGTTCCCAGTCTTGGCTAACCTTTAATGAAAACATTTGTTGAAAATAATTTGTTTATAAGAAAGTATGCATATCAGTAAAAAAATTCTTGTCGAACTCTAATGAAAATATTTGTTGAATATAATTTGCTTATAAGAAAGTATGCATATATGTAAATGTCTGTCGAGCAGTGACATGCGGTGAAACAAAACAAACGTCTTATCCAAAATCCTTCTTATGGCTGAAGACTTAGTTTGCCGATGCTTTTCCATGTTTATCGGCGTCTTCTTGCGGTGATATCTTAAAAAAATGCCCCAGTTTTTGATATGTGAGGATGCTGAACTTTCAACTGGACCAGGCCGAGTCTTGTGTGGGTTGCTTGCCTGTCCTATCAGGGTGATCAGATGAGTGCATTTTGTCATATGTTAGATAAAGGAGAAAATATTTCCTAATGGTGGGACCGAAGCCGATTTAGGCCGCCTACGTATCCCCATGAGGGAATCAGGTCATGACGTAGTTCATTACAAGCAAAGGAGATTGTAAGGGTTTTTCTAAAGATGGAACCGAAGCCGATGTGGCCGCCTATGTATCCCGCAGAGGGAATCAGGTCATAACGTAGTTCAGATGTGTGATAAAGTTGTCCCGGACAAACTGTGTTCATCATCCTTTCCGTACATGATTATGTATCCACTTGGCTGCGAGAGATATAGCATTGCCCCAGTAGAAGTCCTGATTGTAGTGCGGTAGCCCAAGAGCACAAAGGGAAAATGCTCATGCCAATGCTTGTAATTATCAACCTATCTTGATGTTTCATCCAAAACTGGCTTTGGCTTATTCCAAAAATGCCCCAATTCTTCCGGTTGTGAGTCTTCTTTATATTCTTCGAAGTCTTGCTTGCTTGTTTCAAATGTGTCACACATTATCGACAGATTAGTTTGCATGATGAAAAAGAAAAGAAAATTATTAAACAAAACAGATTTTAAAATAGCAAAAGCAATGCAGGTTTGTCTTTTTAAGCTTTCAAAAGGTAGAGGCAAAACACATTAAATGCATATATGTGATTCAGGCCTCAATCTGAATCGCATTGTTTCATTAAATATTAATGCGCTTAACTAGTTTACGAGAGAAACAAGGCCAGGGCACAGTCCAATTTTTCCAAAACACCCCCTTGCCCTGCATCCCAAATGGTTGAGCCTCTAGCGTGATCATTGAGAATCACATTGCATTTCGCTTCTTCTTCAGTAATGAAAAATCTTTGGAATCCCTTCCCGAGGTTGGCTGCATTGTCCTCCTTTGATTCCTGAGTGGCGCATGCTTTGACGAATGACTGACTCAGAGGGGGAACAAAGCTTTGGTAAATGAGCATCTATCTTTCTTCTGAGATTGGTGATAAAACTTTTTAGGAAAGATGGTGCCATGATCCGCGACTTTGGAGGAAGTACTTCTACTCCCAACGGTGCCCTTAACTGGACTGTAATCATAGGGGTGATAGAGGCCGGTGATTCAACATTTTCCTTTCTCCGGACTGGCACAATAGTCCCTTCCAAATTGTGTTCTGCATCAACAGTAATCATGTTCACATTGGCATTGTCATGATCTGGCAAAGGGTTATCATTTACATTAGAGGAAGGTCCTTTCAGTTGGATAACTCCTTGTCGCGCCCGATTTTCGACCTTGCTCGGGATCAAAGCGTAGCGCGGACGTGTCCGGTGATTCCTGGGTAAAAAGGGTTGAGGAGTCGCCACCTAATTATGTTTACGGTGAATTAGGACACCTAAATATTAAACTAAGTGCTGCTATGTAAACTCCAATTTTAAGGTCTGCGAAACTAGCGAGATTCTAGGTAAGGGTTCTTTATTATCCTAAAGGGAAGGGGTTAGGCATCCTTTAAGATCCGCTAACTTGCGGTTATCCGGTCAAACTCAGGTTAATTATTACTAGAAAAATGCATGTTTAAAGCATGAAGTTAAAAGATGTTTGCAAATAATTAATGAAAAGAGATGCATTTTAAAAGATAGATAAATGTAGAGATTTTTTCAAAATATGCATTTGTATGATATTTAAAGAGAAATACATGTAGAGTTGGAAAAATATGTATTTGACAATTGATAGTAAAACAATTTATTTATAATGCCAAAGAAGTAAAATTTTGGGAATCAATGAATTGTAAATTGACAAAAGATAAACTTATTCGGTATGATTAATAAAGCAAATAAAAGATGACAAAAGTTGTTTTGAAAATCTTGAATACGCGTGACGAGCGTAAAAATAAATAAACTAGCGAAGGATTTCTAAGTTTGATTTTAACCGAGCCTACAAATAAATAAGCTAGCGACGGGTTTCAAATCTTAAACTACCCTATGAATTAATCCTAAGTTTGCCTATTCTAAGAATTTCAATAGTTACATAAGTGCGATAAATAATATTACAATACAAAGCGGGATAAAAGCTGAATTAAAGAAAGAAATAAAATAAATAAACTCCGAGGAATAATTCGCCGTTATTTACTTTAATCCCTGCAAGCTATCAAGAACAAACGGTTAGAAACAGTTAAATACAAATAACTTCATATCCGTATTCAAAACAGTGAACGTTTTGATCACGGAGGGCTCAGACTTAAATTTTGAAAAGAGCATTCCAATCACGTCGTGGCTGCAAACATATGACTAATGTGGTTTATTTTGATTGTCTCGCCTACTAAACGTGTTGGTCTCTCGGGTGAAATAGAAAAGATCACTATAATCACGTCGTGGCTGCGAATATATAACTTGTTGGTTATTTTAGTCACCTCGCCTACTAAACATGTTGATCTTGGAAAAAGGTTTAAGCCTCATCATTGCCCAGAAGTTATATTTCCGTCTTTGCAACTGTGGAGGCCTCAAAATCGACGGATTTTTTTTCATCGGCCAGTGTAGTATCGTGTTCAAATCAGCAAAATTAAAATGAAACAAGAAATGAGGCAGCAAGGTGAAAACAGAGAGAGAAAAAAAAAGTTTCCGAAAATGACGCGGTGTTTAGTTTAAAATAGTAAAAAACAGTAAAAATATTCGTTGCCCGGATACTTAAAACAGTGCTGAAAAATAGAGAAATGAAACGAAAGAAAAGCGCGGCCTCGAATTCAATTTCGTCGGCCTAAATGCGGTATTGATAAAACAGTAAAGCATTAAGAACAGTAAGATATCCGTTACCCGGATGTTTAACCCAGCGAACAGGAAAACAGAGAAACGAAAGAAATAAATAAAGGCAGATGAAATAGTGAGTTAATTCTGAAAAACAGACCCGGAAAAGTGAACAGTGAGTTAATTCTGGAAAAACAGGCTCGGAATGAAATCATAAATTCAGATTTTTTAGATAACCAGCAACAGATATGAAAAAAATGCCATAATCTGGAAATATACCAAGACCGGGTCGACCCGACCCGGGTCAGTGACCCGACCCGAATCAGAGGCCGACCCGAATCAGATTTTTTTTTCATTTTTTCAGATAACCAATATACAAGATATGAAATGCAAGAAATTTGGGGAATCCAAACCCGGGCGACCCAGGCCGTCAATGACTCGACCCAAATCATGTGTTCAACCGGAATCAACTGATTTCATCAATTTCGATTAACTAATAATAACAACAAGAATAATGCAAGAAATTTGGAAATTCAAAGCTGAGTCGACCCGACCAAGAATCTGATCTGACCGAATCGAGATTCAACCCGACATCAAATAATTCCACCAAATTCAGATAACCAACATACAGAAAATATGAAATGCAAGAATTCTGAAAATGTTACCCAAACCGGTCGACGACAGTCGATGATTGACCGAATCGGAAACTCAACCCGAAATCAAATATTCACCAAATGCAGATAACCCCAACATACATAAATATGAAAATGCAAGAATTCTGGAAATAATACCCAAACCCGGGTCGGGTCGACCCGACCCGAATCATGTGTCGAAATCAGAGAATCAAAAGTGGAGAACAAACCTTTTCGGACTTGATTCTTGAATAACAAGGAAGGCAAATGTTTGAAATCAAGAACACAACAAATATTTATATATTGAATCGTTTTCCAAAAATCCTCCGAAAATTCCTTTGAAAATCCTCTCAAAAATCTGTCCAATCTCCCCCCAAAAATGAAGAACAACATGGGGTATTTATAGGTGGATTCCCCCTTAAAAACGAGTTTGAAATTCAAAATAAAGGAGCCGAAATCGCGGATTTGAGGGGCATGGGTCGCGGATTTTCGGGTGTCGGGCAATGAGAGGGTTGGTGGTGTCAGGGGTCGGTGGTGGCGAGAGGTGGCCGGCGAGTGGGGTCGGCGTGGGGTGTCTGTGATCGGGTTCAAGGGGTAGGTTTTGATTTTTTGGTTTTGGTTTTTTTCTTTTGGGTTTTAAGGGTTGGGGAATTAAAAGGGGAATGGGTTTTTGGGCTTGGGTTTTGGGCAGTAGGTTCGGCTGGCGGGTGGGCTTGGTGGTGGGGTGGCCGATTGGGTTTAAAATGAGAGAAGGGGTTTTGGGAGTTGGGCGAGCAGGTTAGTGGGTATTGGGCTGTGGTTTTGGGTTAAGTAGAATTAAATGGGTGATGGGTTGGGCTTTGGTGAAATGAGTTTTAGTTTGGGTAAAAATTGTTTTGGGTTGGAAAATGAATGGATTATGGATTAAAAATATGAAAGGGGTTTAATATTAAAATATTATTTTTGTTTTGTAAAAGATGTGAATTATTTAAAATAACGTAACGACGTGATAAATAATAAAATATAATATTTGCGAAATGTTTAATGCTTAATAAAAGGAAAATGCGATGCAATTTTGCGAGAATAAAATAACATAGAATTTCGGATAAAACTTATGATTATTATAAAAATGCAAATGATAAACAATGCGAATAATAATAATAATAAGAGGATATACACATATATGCCTATTTTTTAAAACTATTTTAAAAGTGTCAAAATATTAAAAATTACGAATAAAATCATAAAAGATGGGACAAAATTGGGTGTCAACACTCCTTCTTTGATTAATGCCTCAATTTTGTCTCTGAGGGCATAGCAATTTTCAGTGTCGTGTCCAGAGATTCCCGAGTGGTATGCACAATGCTTAGCCTCATCGTGCCATTTTGGAACAGGATTGGAGACATTTCCTTGGATAGGCTGGAGTATTCATGCGGTTCTCAGTCGTTCATACAACTGGGCTCGAGGTTCGGCTAAAGGTGTATAGGTTTTAGCTGGCTTTCTTTCGTGTTTCTTGGCGGGTCCAGGTGCGTTTGGTAGATGGACTCGTGGTGAGGTAAGTATGCTTGGGCTGATATTGCGAGGGATTTGGATAGACAGTGCTCGAGGCAAAGCTATATATTGGTGGGTATGGTAGACAGGGTAGGGACCAGGTGGGTATTGATAATAAGGTTGAGGGCTTTGGACGTATGGGCTATAATAGGAAAGCTGAGCACTTTGGTTGTTTTGATTGTAGTAGGGAGGCTGAGGTGATGGCATTTGGTAGTTTGATATTTGATTTGGCCTATGTTTCTAAACCGTCATGACAGGGGACACTCCGTCCCTCTTCTTCTTTATTATTCCCCCAAATGAGTCCGACTGGATTGCCTCACTTGTTGCTTGCAACGCTACCAAGTTTGCAATTCTCCCAGTTTTGATACCTTCTTCTATGAAATCTCCCATCCTTACGACTTCAGAGAAACTTCGTCCTATGACGCTTATCATTCTTTCATAGTATGTTGCATCTTTCAAAGATTGTACAAAGAGAGTGGCCATTTCATTTCCCGTTATCGGGGGTTGAACGTTTGCTGCTTCTGCCCTCCACTTCATGGCATATTCTCTGAAGGTCTCTGTGGACTTTTTCTCCAACTTCATCAAATAAAATCTATCCAAGACTGTGTCGGTGTTAAATCTGAACCTATCCACGAAATCCTGTGCTATTGTGCCCCAGTCATGCCATTTTCGCGGGTCCTGGCTTGTGTACCAGTCTAGTGCTTCTCCTGTCAAACTCCTTATGAACAACTTCATTATGATGGCCTGATTTTTACCTACCCCAATCAGTTTGTCGCAGTACGATCTCAAATGAGAGTAAGGATTTCCTTTCCCATCAAACAAGTCAAATTTTGGCATTTTATATCCGACAGGCAATTCAATGTCGGGATGCATGCACAAATCTTCGTACTCGACTCCTTCATGCCCCTTGCTGGTTTGAATATTCTTGAATGCTTCTTTCAGGCTATGAATCTCTCTCGCCACACTTTCACCGGTTCTGATCCTCACCTGCCTGTCCATTTCTTCACACTGACCAATTTCCTGAAGAGTCATGTTTGGTACTGTGGTAGTAAAAGGTTGAGCTTCTGTTGCATATACTGGTGGCACATGCTACTCGTTGGGATCAGCGACGTGTGCCATCAATATGTGTTGGGCTGCCTGGTGATTTTGCATGGAAGAGGTGTTTTGGATGAGTGGGTTAATTTGGGTATGTGGAGTTGTAGGGTCAGTTTGTAGCGGGCTTTGTTGTGGACTAGCTTGCGGGTTAGTGTGTTGTGGATCGGTTTTTTTTAGTGGCGAATTTTTGGGGAGGTTTTGGGGAAATGGCGATTCAGGAGATGAAAAGTTTGCGGTGCGATTGCATTCGCCCTTGTTCAGGGAGTGGGGTATTGGCGCTAATGGACAGGTTGGTGAGATTTTGGAGCCGCTCTATCTCAGTCTGCATGGCTGCCATCTGTTGTAACAGTTGGGCGATGTATTTTTCTTGGACGGTAGCATTTCTATTTTTCGAAGCTTCTGGTTCATCTCTCGAAAGAGCGATAAGTTCCAGGTCAGTCTGTTCGGATGCATCTGAATCAATCATTTTGCTGAAGGATCGGGCCTTTGATCTCGTGAAGTAGGGATGTTCCGCCAGTTTTAGTCAACGCAAATCAACCCTTGGGAAGAATAATTTAGGAAAAATAAACCTTCTAAAAAAAATGAAGAAAACCAAGTTAGTATAGGGCGAGTAATTACCGCTTCAAATAATATGCACAGAGTGAAAAGCAGGAGAAAACAACAAATTGATAGTGTGGCAATTAAATGCGCATCCTAATATGCATGGGGCCTCCTTTATGCCGGAGTTGGGCCTAAACGCTAGATATGCGGGATTACGGCAGGTTTGATCCAAGCTGCTAAATTGCAATGCTTTGTCGGAAATGAGACAAAATAAATGTACATTTTCCAATTTCAGCATGTCATGATTTAGTCTTGGATTAGTCTATCCTTATCACGCTACACATAATATGCTGATTGATCGTTGGGTTGTGAGACCCGTAGACATCTTTGGCGGATTTCTTAATTGTGGAGTCGATACCAAGGATCGACCCACCTAAGGTATATGCATGCATGACTTAAAATAAATGGTGGTATAGCTCTATCTTAAATTTTCTAAGATTTTGTTGACTAGACTCAAGGTTCCCAAGCGGACTACTCGAGTGAGAAGGCTACGCGGCCACCGGATGGTCCGGACACTCCGCGCATATGCCAACTCTCCTAAAATTTGGTAATTTGAAAAAAATGTGCGGGTGCGCAAAACACACCTCGCGTGTAATGTGTGATAGTGTCAATTTTCCAGAGTGGAAGAAATATGAGCGAAATGTCAATTTAAGGAATGCAGTAAAACAATATAGCAATTAAAGCAGTTATGCATGCAAAAAATTTCACAAAGGAAACAAATCAAAGCATTACATCAAACAAAGAGTGAAAGTAAAGCACAACTATAATTAACCTGAATTTGCTATGATTAAAAACCTGAAATTCCCCAGCGGAGTCGCCATGCTGTCGCGCCCGTTTTTCGACCTGCTCGGGTCAAAGCGGAGCACAGACGTATTCGGTGATTCCTGGGTAAATGATTGAGGAGTCGCCACCTAATTATTTTTACGGTGAATTAGGACACCTAAATATTAAACTAAATGCTGCAATGTAACTCCGATTTTAATGGTCTGCGAAACTAATGAGATTCTAGGTAAGGGTTCTTTATTATCCTAAAGGGAAGGGGTTAGGCATCCTTTAAGATCCGCTAACTTACGGTTATCCGGTCAAACTCATGTTAATTATTGCTAGAAAAATGCATGTTTGAAGCATGAAGTTAAAAGATGTTTGCAAATAATTAATGAAAGAGATGCATTTTTGTACATGTATGCATTTGTGACAATAATAAGGAGAAAAACAATTCATTTGTAATGCCAAAGGAGTAATTTTGAAAATCATTTTTAGTTGTACAATTAATAAAATGAATAGAAAATGATCAAAGTTTGTTTTGAAAATTTTAAATATGCATGACGAGCCTAAAATAAATAAACTAGCGGAAAATTTCTAAGTTTGAATTTAACCGAGCCTACAAATAAATAAGCTAGCGACGGGTTTCAAATCTTAAACTACCCTATGAATTAATCCTAAGTTTGCCTATTCTAAGCATTTCAATAGTTACATAAGCGCGATAAATAATATTACAATACAAAGAGGGACAAAAGCTGAATTAAAAAAAAAAATTTGAGGAATAATCTGCCTTTATTTACTTTAATCCCTGCAAGCTGTCAAGAACAAACGGTTAGAAACAGTTAAATACAAATAACTTCATATCCGTATTCAAAACAGTGAATGTTTTGATCACGGAGGGCTCAGACTTAAATTTTGAAAAGAACATTCCAATCACGTCGTGGCTGCAAACATATGACTAATGTGGTTTATTTTGATTGCCTCGCCTACTAAACGTGTTGGTCTCTCAGGTGAAATAGAAAAGATCACTATAATCACGTCGTGGCTGCGAATATATAACTTGTTGGTTATTTTAGTCACCTCGCCTACTAAACATGTTGATCTTGGAAAAAGGTTTAAGCCTCATCATTGCCCAGAAGTTATATTTCCGTCTTCTTTACGATTGTGGAGGCCTCAAAATCGACGGATATTTTTCATCGGCCAGTGTAGTATCGTGTTCAAATCAATAAATTAAATTAAAGCAGAAGCAAAGGAACAACGAGCACTAAGCGAAAGGAACGATAAGCGAAGAAACAAGAAGGCAATTCCCGAGAAGACGGATGTTTAGTAAAAACAAGAATATAAAGAAATATTCGTTGCCGGATGTTTAACCCAAAGGAATGTAAAAACAGAGAAACGAAAGGAATAAATAAAGGCAGATGGAATAGCGAGTTAATTCTGAAAACAAACCCGAGTGAACAGTGAGCCGAATGAAATCAGAAATTCAGATTTTTAGATAATCAGCAACAGATATGAAAAAATACCATAATCTGGAAATATACCAAAATCGGGTCGACCCGACCCGGGTCAGTGACCCGACCCGAATCAGATTTTTTTAGATAACCAACAATAACAACAGCAGCAATGCAAGAAAATATGGAAAATCCAAACCGGTTCGACCCGACCCGGGTCAGTGACCCGACCCGAATTGGAGATTTAACCCGACATCAAATAATTCCATCAATTCCAGATAACCAACAATAACAACAGCAGCAATGCAAGATAATTTGGAAAATCCAAACCGGGTCGACCCGACCCGGGTCATTGACCCGACCCGAATTGGAGATTCAACCCGACATCAAATAATTCCATCAATTCCAGATAACCAACAATAACA